>BMAO01006184.1:0-29612 GCA_019973975.1 Trichonephila clavata | reverse complement strand
TAAATGTAAAATCGCGTATTTTAAATTATTTTAAAAATCATTACCTTCATTTTAAGGGCATAATTTTTACGTTAATGCTCTCAAACATCACCAACTATTTGCAAAAATACGTACTTTGAAATAAAAAATGTACAAATTACTACTTTTTAATTTATTTCTCAGAAAACATCAGTTTACGAAAATCACAATTTTTTTTTTTAAATCCGTAATTTGAAGCAATTTTTTCAATCTTCGTATATGTTACGGATAATATTACTGTACACACGGAAAAAAGGTTTTGTGAGATTATCTTCATAAATGACGAAGTTATTCAATGTGAAGTAAAAGTAAGACTACTTTTTAAAAATTCTTTAAAAAAAAAGTTTTGGGAATTTTATTTTTTAAATGAATGGATCTAAAAGAGAAAGCTTTAAGTTAATTAGTGTAGAATATCGATTTAATAACACGAAAAGTAATTCATCCCCAACGATTTAGAAATAATTTTCATAAAAACGCATCAGTTTTAACACTATTTTAAAAAATTCGAAAAAAATAGAAAATATCGTTATTTTACAAAAAAATTATACCGTGCCGTGGCGAAATAAATGATCTTTCCGATTCTGTAATTATTTTTTGTCTATTTGACACCGAAAATTAGATGACAATTTTAATATGGTGGCAAAACGTAAGATTACCGCTCGGCCGAAACGGAAGGGAAGTTCCGACAAGTAAACAACCGGCAGGAGTAAAACAATTAGGCGTTTTAAGGTTTTTAATTAATATCTTTTTAACTAATTACAATATCGGTATATAAATAGGCAATACGGCTTCCCCGGAAAATTCCCCATCTTTCGTACCTTCCGCGACTTTCTGCGTGGTGCGGTTCGTGAGAAGATTGACGCACATAGATAGATAGATAGATACGTTTGCTTACCTTGGAATTTTAATAGTGTAGATAATTTAAAGTAGCTGCTTTTTTATTATTTTTATAAGCAAGTCTAAATGAACATTTTCCTGGTACTTTGATAAATATACATAACTTATGCTAACACATAGCGTCATCTGCCTTGTAAAAGAAATAATAAAAAATTTAATTTCAGAGCGTAAAAGTGATTCTTGCTTGGGTTCGAGCCTAACGCCGATGAAGACCTGTCGGCTAGAGATAGCTGATGAAAATCTGTTAAATAACTAAAAGACACGCTTTTATAGTTAATCGGAGCAAAAAGTACAAAAAATAATTCTGAAAATAAGGATTAGAATGAGTAAAGAGAAAATGTCATTTTGGTAAAAATGTGGGTTGCTCTATATTAACTGTTATAATTTCTTACAAGCCTATTCCGAAATGGAAAGTTAGTGTAAAAATGCAGTACAAAGCATCTCACTCTTTTACACAATGACATTTATTTTCTCATTAATCATTTTATTCTCATATTAAGAATTATTTTTTACTTTTTATTTCGATTCACTGTAAAAGCATGTTTTTTTAGTTTTTTAAACTATAATTTGTTTTTCATTTTTTTTGGGTCGATCTTTAATGAAGGCGTGATTTTTTAAATCTATCATTTATTTGTTGATGAATTAATGTTTTTTAATTGTTGTATTTGTATTAATCATGAGCGTTTTCGCGTTAGGGTTGTAATTTCATCTTTAATAACCAAGTATGGAATTAGTCTGGATTCTGGAAATGGGATCTAGAATTTGTCACCAAATCTGGAAGTGGGAAATCGTTAATCCTGATGATCCTGATCAGCAGTGGTGGCGTTAGGCGTCGGCAACCGCCGACGGCCTCGTTCTTGAGGGGGCCTCGCAAAGTTTTTAATTATTTATAATTATTTAAATTAAATTAAAATTTTTAATTATAAAAAATTCTATTTGTGTAATTTTTGTCATCATTTGATTAGCAATAAATCTCGTTTACTCATACATTAGTTTAACTATAATTCGGCTTTTATGTAATTTAACGTTTTCTTGACTGGGAAAAAAGGAGGCCTCGCGAACCCTAATTTCGCCGACGTCCATGCATGGTCTAGCGCCGCCACTGCTGATCAGGACGCTGGAACAAGATTGTTTAATTGTTGTATATTCATCGGCACTTTGCAAGTGTGCAAAATTTCGAATTAATGTCACCTTTTAAAGTGGGTAAAAATCGAGTTCAAAGATTTCCTTACATTCAGGTGAAGCTGATAAAAGCGTGTTAAAATATGAGGATGCCTCAATTTAGGAAATTAGTTATTATGCATTCATTTGACAGCGACGGAGGTGACAGCAGCAACTATAACACAAATTGAAATGATTTTCATTTCTTAGAACACCTTTTTCTCGGAGGAAAAAAAAAGAAAACCCGCAAAACCATATAGAATGCGTACAAAGCAAAAAAAAAAAAAAAAAAAACGTAAAGAGCCTAGGTATTTCTGTCCAAAAACCCATCATTTTGCGTAGATCCTTGTTTCAAAGCTTATATATTTTTTTAATTTTCTAATACATTGGTAGATAATTATTCTGTTATAATCTAATTGTCTAAGTAATAATTTTAGTAATAAAAATTGATAATTATGATATGTTTTTTTTTTGCGCGAAACAAATTTTTCATTCATCCTTTCTAATAAATTGTAACTCAAATGAAGATATATAACCAATCTAAAATTTCAGCACATATTACGAGGTATCTCATATCCGACAGTTTTAGTACACAAGCTTGCAACGAGATATATCGTAGTTGACAGTTATTCGGTTAAATGAGATATATTATTTGGAAATATTGCTAAAGATTTAAATTAAAATTTGTAATAAAAAGAACTTTGATTCAGTGTTGGAGAAGTTGCCTCTGCTGGAACCATTTAAATGTTTGTCATGCCACATTAAAAATCAAAACCAAAAAATTTGGCTTAAAAAATTAATTCTGGAAAAAAAAATGTTATCTACTACTACTTAAAGATTTCATTACAATTTTAATCTTGTAGAAACATTATAATTTCATGAAAAAATTATATATATATTTATTTAATCCTGACTTAGGGTAATGATAAGAATTTGAATAAGGCAATTAAATTTAGTAACAGTCCCTCGTGATACAGTTCACCAGGGAGAAGAAATAGTACCTCTGGAATACTCGGCGTCATGGTGATTCGCCACAGAGTGATGAACAGCTTATGTAATTAGTTTTTCCATTCAATAGTAAGATTCGAACTCTAGCACTTTCTCTTACCCCCTTACGGCTAAACAAATAAGGTTTAACTAGATGGTCAACAAATGGGTCGCAAAAAAAATCAATTTTCATAGAAACGTAGGTTTATTTCAAATAATACATTATATAACAAACATAAGTAAATGTAAAAGGCAAATGTATTATGTGGCAAATAATGAATGTGAAAAGCCTATTTTTCACACGCTTTTATAAGTTTCACTTGCATGTAACGGAATCTTGGAACTTGATTTTCCCCCACTTAAAAAGGTCAGATTAATTCGAAATTTTGCACACTTGTCAAGACTCGATGACAATACAAAAATTTCATAATTTGGTTCCATTGTCCTCATCAGGATCGTCAGGAATCACGATAATCAGATTTGGCGACAATTAAATATATAACTTCCAGATTTGGCAACTTATTGCACATACAATTTTCAGATTTGGCGACTAATTCGATATATACCATTTTCAGATTTGGCGACAAATTCCATATAACATTTCCAGATTTAGCGACTAAAAGAAAAAGGTGTAACCTACAGCGAGTGTTTTTAATTAATACACTTGTGGTTTATAAAAATAAAACAAAAAAAAAAGTGTTCTGTATGTGAGAAAGTGGAGAATGGGTGTGTATTATCAATTTCTTACTATAATATAAACATTTTTCTGAAAATGAAAATTAAAAAAATAGGCTAGTGATGTGGAAAAAAATAATTTATGTTCTAACTGCTAAATATATATATATATATATTTTTATAAAGCAATATGTTTATAGAAGTGATAATACGAATTAACATTATAGCAATACGTTTAAAAGGTGAGAATACAATTGACACTTAATATTACCATGTTTTTATTAACTCGCTTTCTTTGTCTGTCCGGGTGGGATTTTGTAATTGATTTTAAACTGTGTGACTTTCCGATGAGCTAGAGACTTGAAATTTGGTCAATTTCTCAGAAGTGGATGGCAATGCATGAAAATGTGGAAGAAGAAAAAAAAAAAAAAAACGAAAAGGAGGATTTTATACTTTTTAGTCCGTTATAAAAACATGTGATACATTACATTTTTTTTAAGTCGAACTTTTTTTCTTCTTACCACACATTTTATTTGTTTGACCTGTTCTTTTGAGACGGAATCTAATATAACGGGACTCACCCGAGGCCCCGTAAACAGAGAGAATAAATACACTTCAGACCCTTTAATTAAAATCCATTGAAGAACAAGACTTATTCCAGCAGCCACGTAATTCTGGCTCCAAATATCAAACTCAAGGATAAATTCAACAATGAAAAATGTCAGTTTAAAAAACTAAACACGCTTTTATTGTAGATTGAACTAAAAATTAAAAATAAATTATAATTTAAAAAACTAAAGAACACGCTTTTATAATGAATCGAACTAAAAAGTAAAAAAATAATTCTTAATATAAGAATAAAATGATGAACGAGAAAATTAATGTCATTGGGGTAAGAGCGTGGGGTGCAATTTCGGAATTGAAAGAAATTAGAAACTATAACAATAGATATTTATAGAACACCCCACGCTTATACGCCAATGACATTAATTTTCTCGTTCATCGTTTTATTCTTATATTAAGAATTATTTTTTTACTTTTTAGTTCGATTCATTATAAAAGCCTGTTCTTTAGTTATTATATATACTGATATAATTTCGGATACATGGGTTTCTGGGAACCCTCAGACCCTTATCTGGCTAGAAAACGTTCTGTATAAGTCTTGGTTAAGTTGCATTTTCTTGCTGGATAGTATGGAGCTTAGCAATCGGACGTGAGGCGGCAGGCCGGGCTCTTTAGTAATTATAATTATAATTTATTAATATATATATACTACCATAAATAAATTACTGGTAATTACTGATTTTGTTGCTCATTTTTGTACATTATTGTTTATCTATGGGTGTATGTTTCCTATTCGCATCATATTTTAAACACTCGATTTCTTGAAACTTTAAAACATTTTACTTTTCAGATCAAGTAAGAATTTCGAATGATCCCTCCATAAGTCAAGTCTCCACTGATTGATAAAGAAGTTATTGAATGGAGCTAAGGAGGACTCGTAAGTTAAGTTGTCGTTATGAAGCAAAATATTTATATTTTCTCTTAATATTAAGAAGAGAACTGTGCAGCACGTGGAATCAAATTCTAATATATATTCAGGTTTATAATCAACGCTGGTTCTATCGGTTTTATTTTCGCGGATTTAATATTTGAAGCATTTATTTGACTGTTATAAAACAATCTGCATTCAAATTATTCTTTTTTAGTTCATTAATAACACTAATCTCATAATTAAACAGGACATTTTTCAGAATAACATAATTAAAATTCACGTACTCTCGACCGTGAGTAAAAAGAATACGGTAGTACACTCCTCACATTCGATTCATTGTTAATTATTCTGCGACGAGGAAAACAAAATAGGCTGGATCCAGCTCTGTTCTAATATTTATGAGAAGCATTTATGTCCCCATAAAGATGAAATTGTTACAACAATTAAAATTTCTTAATAAATCCGACAGGAGGGAATATTGCAAATTTCCTTCAAAGAAAACGGATACAAGCACAGACAGTCTTGATTGGGAGAAGTGAGTGAGTAAATATTAACTTCGCCCTATTCAGCTACACGAGGGCTTTTGGCGACGGACCGCGTAATTTTGAACCATAGTCAAGGGACGCGGACAACACCTGAGCTGGCACCCCCCCTCCTAAATACCACACCAACGGGAGGACGTTTAAGCTCTCGACAGATTTAACGTGCATCGCTTCCCTACACGGCAGGTCTTCAGTGGTACTGGGATCGAACTCATGACACGCTAGCCATGATGCGATACCTTGACCACTTGGAAACCGCAGCCACCTTGATTGGGAGAATCAAGAGTGTCTTTGCATCTAATTATTTTACAGTATGTGGAGTGCTAATTAATCAATTAGTATTCCAGAAAAGGATACAAAGCGATTGCATGTTTTTAGCAAAATCTAAACAAAAAAAAAGTAGGCCGATAAGCCAGGCCATGTTTATTCTTGAGAAGCTTCCAAAGAAATGCAAGCTTTGTTATCCTCTAACGACATCTGGCGTAAAGCGTGGATAAATGTTCCGACATTTATCCAGAATATCATCAACGCCACAGAATATCACAACGCCAGTATCATTCGCAATTTCCAGGATGGTGTCTCTGGACCCAGTTGACCCATGCCGTAAGACCTCCTAGCACATGAACCACCGTTCATACATGTGTAGAATGATTTGATGCCGGTTTTGTGAGTGATTGTATAATTATTGCATTCGGCAGATTCATATAGTTAGCATTTTGAAAATTATAGAAAAATTTAAAAGAGATATTTTGAATGAATTCACTAATATTAGTAATGTTAATGGTTTTGCAAGTTTCAACGTTGTGCAGAATAGCATATACATGCTATAGGAGGCACTAACAATTAAAAACACTATTAGAGGAGATAGACAAAGCGCCATAAATAATATTTATGCTAAAAATAAAAAATTCCTTTCTGTATGAAAGGGTATTTTATGTACACACCCAATTTAAAAACTCATCGTCTTGCACGCCATTAGTTGTGTATTGACTTTCTTGCCTTTCTTAGCACACTCTAGTAAATAAATTTAATTTAGAATAAAGACGGCAGTTTTTTCTACGTATCTTCGAATCAAAGAAAAGACATCATCCTTCACATTTTTTTAGGTATATTTTCTACCAGTATTTCTTAAAAAAGCTCTTATAATTTTATATAATCAGTAGTAGATCGACAGATAAAACAATTTTAAAAAAATTGTGTGTGCCTATGACCACACGATAGAAATGAAAACTTCTAATTTTTCAATTTGAATATACACTCATGGACAAAAAAATTAGCGCACCAAGAAGGAGTCGTCAAAAAAAGAAACGAAATTTTACATACGTTATGACTAATTTCATATAAGTAAATGATTAGAAAATCAAAGATTAAAGATCATTTATTTCAGAGAAAAAGGCAAAAGAACGGAGGATTTAATACCTTGTTGAACCCCCTCTAGCGCATTGAGGCATACAAGTTTTGTATTATGTCTTGAGACATTTCGTTCCATATTTGATGTAACCTTACTACTAGTTCGTTCAAACTCGTGGAATGCTCAAGTCTCCGTCCCAAATGATCCCAGATATGCTTGATTCGAAACAAATTTGGGGATCAAGCAGGCCAAGGAACGGTAGTAACAGTGCGGAGACGGTCTTGTGACACCCTTGTCGTGTGAGGCCGAGTATTGTCTTGTTAAAAACAAGTGTTGCAGGACTACAAGTGTTGCAGGACTGGCAACACTTGTAGTTACAAGATGTCGTGGACATACAGCTGGGCTGCCATGGTGCCACGGATCAATAATAGGGGTGACCGTACATTGTAGCCAATGACACTCATACCATCACACCAGCTGTGGGAGCGGTGTGTCGCTGCAAAGCAAAGTCAGGATTGAGGCGTTTAATACAGGGTTTCCACACACGAACACGATTGTCATCACTGCTGAGATTGAATCTGGATTCATCGCTAAAGACTACCTGGTTCCATTCCGCTGCAGTCCAGTTTCTTCGTGAGCGGCACCACTCCAAACGGAGGCATCGATGGATGGGGTAGCACACGAGATGGGCGCCGAGATCCCAAATGTCCTTCAGTCAGACACCTTCGTGGGGTTCGTAGGGTCGCTGGTGAAGGTGCTACCTGTGCCTGGATGACAGTCAATGAAGCAGTTGGCTGTACGCGTGCATTTCTTACGATTTGGCGGTCTTCTCGACGACTGGTCTGTCGAGGGCGATCTGAGCCTGATCTTCGAGTAAATGTCATCTCTCGGATTCACTGATTCCAACACCTCCTCACAACACAATCAGAGCAGCCTAATTGACGAGCTACTCGCCTAGCCGACCACCCAGCTTCCATCATGCCGATGATTCTCCCCCTCTTAAACTACTACAGCTGCTCATGTTGTCTTCGAAAACGGCGTAATGGCATGTCTACCTCAGCCCTTCCTTTTTAAGCGATTCAGCAAACTCAAACAAGCTTTAGTTACCTGTTTTATACTCCACGGAAAACGACATTAAACGCCATCTACCAGCTATACGTGATGCGCAATCACGCTGCATTTCTAATCATTTGCATATTTTCCCGAAATGTACCTTCATGCCAAGTTTCGTTACGACTCCGCAATTATTTCTTGGGGCGCTAATTTTTTTGTCCATGAGTGTATATACAGTGAAAACCGTTTACCACGAAACTGAGTGGAGAGTAATATTTTTGAAGTGAAACTTCTTTAGATACGAAAGTGAATGGGAAATTTGCCCAGTTTTGCGTTTGGGTGAAAAAGCGAAAGGAAGTAGTGACCCCCCCCCCTCGGAATCTTCACCATGGTGAGAAGATAGCGAGCGGTAAAAAAAGAGAGCCAAGGGCACCACATGACTTGCGTCATATCTGTGAAAAAGTTGGACGATTGCAAAGGGAATTGCATCAGAAGTATGGAGTGGGGCTTCTTGCTGCTTGGACGAAAGGCGCATAGGTATTGGATACATTAAGTGGGTGCCCTTACTACTCGTAACGAACGTGGCTCATTTTTGTAGTTTCTATGTAATAAATGTGCCGTCTTCGACAAACAAACGCCCCCAAAATATTTCTATTATATGGCTCTTCCCGTTAAGGGAGTGTTTGGGGCATTGTGTATATGTCACTAACGTTCGCGCCAGAATCGCTACGGATAGCGTCTTGTAAACAAACACAGTGACTTCTGTTAGTGATGCATTAAGTTTATATTAATTTTCATTTTCGTTGAATAAAAATGATTCTATTCAGAATGCATAAGACAAATGCAAAAGGAGGAAAAGAGTTTCGTGAAAGAAAAAAAGAAAGCAAATCTAGCAGCAAGTCCTGACAAAAGTCTATATGTCACCAGGTAGTCCTGTCGCAGCTGTTATCATCTTCATCCATAAAGTACACGCCAGCAACTGTTGAAATAATTGGATCCGATGATGATTAAAAGCCACTTATCTTAATTGGAGACTTTAAGACTAGTCGGTACCCTATATAACGCTAATGTTAAATTGAGCTTTTTTATGTACCTTTTTCTCAGAAACTGTTCAATATAAAAACTTCAAATTTTGTCGGTATATTAATTATACTTTTATATTTATACTGAAGTGATATTTTTTTTAAATATATTAAGATTTTTTAAAAATCATTCAACGTATCACTAGGAATTTTTTGAAAATTGTCATTATTTTTCACGATAACTGACTTTTACAAAAACATGTTTGGAATATTAAAAAAAGCTCACTTCGGTATATATAGTTATATAACAGTTATGTTCATAGAAATTTGCATGAGCACCCTTTGATTAGTTTCTGAGAAAAAGAAACACGCATTTTGAATTTGATGATTTTGAGAAAAATGCATTTTTAATATGAAATGTCACTCCATCACAACTTGTGTTTGTGCCATTTTATTACACATTAGCTTATCCTATATTTATTTTTAGACTTTTTTTGTTTCCTACTTTACTTAAATTGCCCAGAAAATACATGTATAGCATTTTTCAGTTTTCGTTTAACGAGATGTTTTGTACCATTTACATTAGTTTTCTCAAAATTTGTATCAATTTTTGAAGAAGTTTTTTGTGTAATGAAGGACAAAATCAAATTTGAGAATAAAAACATCATGAATGTCTTGTAATAATGTATCAAAATGTGAAAGTAAGGGTTTGGGAATATGTGATTATACGACATTTCGAAAGTTTTCATTAATGTTTTGTATATTTACATGCATACAGTAATTCTAAAAGTATGAGATCTCAAAAGTTTTTCTAAATTTGGTCAAATGATTTCTAAAACAGTCAAAATAATACTATTTTTATGCTTTTAAACATGAAAACATTTTATGTATTTTTATGTATATAACAAACTTTACATGCAACGACAAAAAAAAAAATTACATATCAGATATCTATGTACCTTTTATGGAGCAATTTTTGAAAACTAAAGCTTGAAAACTTGTCTTTAAGACAAAAAAACATTTATATTTTTACTGAAGTGAAATGTTTCAAATATACTTTTTAATTTTTTCAAAACATACTTTTATTTAGCATCAATGCGAATTTTTTAAAAAAATTGTCCTTTTTCTGTAACGTTATTTAGTCTATAATCAAATATTTAGGAAATATTTTCAAAATCTCTCTTCAGTATATAAAGTTACATATTAGTAATATGCAGTGAAAATTGCAAGAGCATTTATTCAGTAAATTCTGAGAAAAAGAACATGTAGTTTTAAAAATAACATTGAAAAAATTGCATTTTTACCATAATATGTCACTTTATCACAAAAATTATGAATTACAATATGTATTTGTCCCATTTTTTAAAAATCAGCATCTTTTCAATGTATTTTCAATAAAATAAGAAACAAAAAAGTCTTAAATATCCCAGAAAATAATACATAGCATTTTACAGTTTTTATCTAATGAGATATTTTGCAGATTTGCATCAATTTTCTCAAATTCTCTATAAATCTGTGAAATTTTTAGCTTTCATACATAACAAATATCCAAGTTGACAATGAAGTATCATAAATATAATATATAAAAATGTATCGATATAGTTTGGTATGAATTTGTGGTGACTTTTTGGTTATACCTGATTTTACGACATTTCGAAAGTTTTCATTGGGTTTTTGTAAAGTTTTCATTAGGTTTTGTTGCTGCAGACAATTTCTAAGTTTTAAACTTTAAAAGTTACTCAAAACTGGACAACTGATTTCTGAAACATCCACAAAAAGAAACTGTTTTTGTGTTTTCAAACATGAAATTTATGTATTTTTCTGTACATAACAAAGTTCTCGCTATGGCAATAATCATCACATTTGATGTATCATCTCATACCTTTTCTCAGAAACTATTTAACATAAAGACTCAAGATTTTGAATTTATATTAATTAGACATTTATATTTATACCGAAGTGATTTTTTTTAAATATATTAATTAGTTTTTACAAAAAGACAAATTTTAGTTCACCGAGCATCATTAGGAATTTATAGAAAATTGTCATTTTTTGATTATGTTTTAAGAATATTTCAAAAATATCACCTCAGTATACACAATTATATATAGGGAACATAAAGTACATGCATACAGTAAATTTACACAATTTTAAAAATATAAATTTTGGAAAAAAGAAATTTGTCCAAAAGTAATTTTTAGACAAATTCTTACCTTTAGAGGGAAAAAGGGGGGGGGGCATGAGTTATTATCCAAAAATGTAATGAAATTTTAAAATAAAATTGCTTCCTCATCAATTTTCAAAGTTTGAGTTAATAGTTTTAATCTTTACCATTTTTTAAAAATTCTTTTAATGAAGAAGCAGGTTTTTACATTTTCAGTATTAAAATAACCATTTTCCAGAATATGTTGGTTGCAATAAGTACACCATAAAATGATGTGATTTCACCATTTTCACTTTTTCAGAAACAATATTTTTATTATCATTTTTGCAAATAACTTCGTCCACTTTTTTATTAGAGGTCCTATAAACACGTTTTGAAGGATTTAAAGCTATTATCTTTCTATAATAATTGTGAAGTTTTGAAGGAAAACCTTTTCCAATAAAACTCAAAACAACTACAAAGTTCTAAATTTCAAATTAAAATTACAATGATTTCATGAAATTTAGAAACTTCCCTCCAAAAGTAGGTAAACAAGCTAACAGTTGAACTGGCAGTTGTCATACAGTTAATCTGCAGTTAATTGTGCATAATTAAATGAAAAAATATACTGGCTTTACAACTGCTTTCCAGATTTAAAAGGCTAATATTTACACTATTATCTGTCAAAAGGTACGTGGCAAAACAGCTGATTATTTTTTAAAAGTCATTTTGACGCACTTCTCCTTCATAAATTAGCATATATATTATATCACTGGAAAGGTCATGAACTGGAGATTTTAGAAATAGGAAAATCTCAAAATCGATTACCTGAATTTTCAGCCTACTGACTGCTCTTAAAGTTAATTTTGTTTCAGAAGAAGCAAAGCCACTCACTAAATTCTTGAAATAGACACTGGATTTAACAATGAATACTGATTCCAGAGAAGAAACAACAATATACAGAGCCACGACTGATGTAGTTTTCTCACGTTTTCTTGATTGACTACAATCAAGGATTTTTATATCCTACTTCAGTTACCACACACCTAATGTGTCTTTCTTGGAAAAAGATGATACAGAAAATTGAATAAAAATATATTATCATACAAGAAATGAAGTTCGAATTTTATTTGATTAAAGTAAGTTCCCCCAGCAGTTTAATATAATTAGATCTATCCCTGCATTTACGGCCAACGTCACCAAAGAAGTTGCACTTCTATTGCGTGGCTTTCCACGTTCCTTCTTTTTAATAGTGAAAAATTTCGTAATTAAAGAATATTGTAAGAAAATAGAGCTTATATTCAACAAAGTTAAGTTAATTAGAGTACGCTTTATTTAAACAGAAATGTATATATGTATGCATTTAATAAAAATTAGTGAAGCAAAAACATTCGCAGAAACTTAATGAAATTTAATACAAAATTTTCAAATTTTTTATAAAAAAACATTTATGAAGTTTTTTAAAAATAATTCGATATTTTTCATTGCATTGCCTTTTTGAGCATCAAATTGACAACACACAGTTCGATGTCGTCCATTTTGTCATTCATTTCACCATTAGAATCTGCGTCTAAACAATTTCGCATACTTATCATCATATTCCCCGTTTAGAACGACATTTGAACCAGAGCAGCATTATTCTCATTTCATTTTCTTTTAACTTTTGAACAAATTCCAAAATTTCTTTTAACTTTTGAACAAATTCCAAAATATTTTTGTCTGCCATAACTGCTGCTTTACACATATCATCATCTACTAAAACGAATTCTGACGATGATACATAGGATAGTCGAATAATATATATAGAAACTTTCTCAAACATTCTATTAAGTTTCGGCTCAGTTTCAATATCCTCCTTCTCCACTAAGAAAATGGTATCGTGGTAAGCAATTTTTGCTTCATGTTAGGAGAAAAAAAATGCATAAAAATGCATACTAGTTTCACAAGACCGTTGTATTACTTCGGGTTAACCAATATATCGTCTTAAGAATTTTCGCATTAAACGTGTTTTACAGTATAATAAACATATCACAAAGAATATTGCAAAAGAAAGTTAGTTTTTTTAAAAAAAACCTGGAAAAAACACAAAATTTTTTTAAATAGTAACCTAAGCATTTTTTAAAAAAATAATTTAGTTTTAATAATTTTTTAAAAAAACCTGGAAAAAACACAAATTTTTTTTAAATAGTAACTTAAGCATTTTTAAAAAAAATAACTAGAGATCTCAATCTTAAATTCACACTTAATTTTATAGAACATACGTTTGGGAGTATATACAAAAAATTTCACAGTTCTGTGATGAACTTAAAGCCTTAGGCATTAAAACTTTTATACCTTCAAAACTGATATTCTGAGAAAAACGCATTTAAAATTTGTTAAGGCATAAAACAAAAACTTATAATACCCGAAATTTTTTAAAATGTTATTTTCCAATGTATGTTCTATATTAAAATACTATTTTAATTAAACATGACTGAAAATAATTTTTTAAATTCGACATATAATTTTGCAAAATATTGATAGCATTTGTTACGAGAAGATTACTCAGCTTAATCATTTAACTATAGGCATAAATATGCAATTAAAATATGACATCCTGGTGATTATATTTGATTTCAATATATTGTAATGTGTGTGTTGAAAAAAATAGCTTAAATGTTGTATTAATATAATATTAATACATGTACATTAATTATATTGAGAAAGTTATTCTTAAAAGGTACTTTTAAAAATCTACTTGATAAGTTGACATATTACTTAATTCTTTTGAAAAAATTAATAGAATTTAAATGTAGTTGAATTAATTTACATGCTATATAAAAAATTTTAGGTAACTTTTCTAATATATTCTATGCTTTAATTTTTCTTCCCGCAAAGCAAAAGTGTAGATATTTTAATGAAAGTTACAAAATCCAATATATTTGGCTTTATCAGTCATATTTATTTTAAAATACAATAAATTATTTTTCATTAACTAAATTAATTGCAAATTAAAGAGGTTTGAAAAATAATCATGAGAAATATTCCCAAAAATAAATAATATTTCGTACAACAGATGACGCTTGTATAGCATTAAAAACTATTTGGTTACATATTGTGCTGTCTTGATCCACTCCTCTCATATTTCATACTGTGGGCTTTTTGTAAAAAAATCGATTCTTAGGGATTTAACCACAAACAAACAAAAATGGGTATGGATTCAATATGATAGAAGTTCCCAGTGTGAGTGTTACTATGATCCTTGTCGATCACATTCCGCAACCGACTTAGACAATATAGGAAAATTAATATTAATTACTTTTATTACACATATTAATTACTTTTGTTCATTTTTTAAAAGTTTGCATAAAGTTTTAAAAATTATCTCCTCGTCAGTAAAACTTTCAGTTTTAATAAAGTAGGAATTGTTAAAGATAATGACTTTATAGTGAATGTTAACATGGTTTTGTTGTTATGCCAATAGATGGCGCCTGTATCTCATTTGTATTTATAGTTTTTCTTATGTAACTTCTAGCTCTAGCCACCTTGTGTGCAGGTTGTAATTTAAGTCCGTGATAATTCTCGTATTCCGTAAATAATAAAAACTTAAACAGGTTATGGGTACCAGCACAAGCTTTAACCGTGCTTGAAGTATCGAAGATTATGAGTTTTTTACGATAGAAAAGTCTGAAAGAACTTTATTTCTTGGAAGCAGCAAGTCGCGGAAAAGTTTCGCCGATCGCCAATTTGGCGGGAAGATAGCGCGATCACGCTGCCATTTTTGAAGAGATCGAGGAAGAAACAGAAGATGACCGATGTTGCTTAGCCCAGAAATATTAAAACAAATTATTTAAGAAACCTGCAAACCTAAATTTCTAGAAAGGAAATAAGTATGGATTTCAGTCGTCATATTAAGCCTTTGACCGGAGAAACAGATTGGCCGATGTGGAAACGTAAGGTACGAGACCTACTCGATTACCACGAAGGAACGATCGAAATTATAGATGAAGAGCTGAAAAGACCAGAATCCATAGATGCTGATGCTCAAGAATCTGTAAGAAAACAGTATAAAGAACGCTGCGATTTGTACAGAAAAGCAAATAGTTATGCAAAATCAATGATCGCAAGTACTGTCACTAATGCTGTGTATCAGAAGATTATGGACAAGGAAACAGTCTTTGATGCGTGGGAATCATTAAAGCAGCAGTTTGAAGCAACTTCAAAAGATAAGTTGTTTAAAATTTGTACAGAGTTTTTTGCATTCAGCTGGGTTCTAGGAGAGGATGTCTCAACACATATTGTAAAGCTAAGAAGTCTTTGGAATGAACTGAATAATGGACTTGAGACTAGAGAGGACAGCAAGTTGCCAGATTTGATGCTAGTTTGCAAAGTATTACATATTTTGCCTTATCAGTTTGAAACCTTTAAATCCAGTTGGATGTTGTTAGCTGGAGATGACAAGAAGTCATTTGAAGAATTAACGGTGCAGCTGTGTATGTTCGAAAGAAATTTTACCAAAGTGGAAGACAGTAGCAAAAAAGCCCAGGAAGCCCTAATAGCAACAAAATCAAAAAGACCCAGACAAGAGAGCAAATATAAGTTCAAGTCAAGAAAAGAAGATAGCTGCAATTACTGTAAGCGAAAAGGACATTGGGTAAAAGACTGCAGAAAATGGATTTCAGATGGAAGACCACCAAAGAATAAATTGAGTGATACACAATTAAATACAGTGTCAGCTAACATAGCATTAATGTCTATATCTGAGGAAGTCTGTACATCAGAGACTAGCCCTACATCATATTGGATTGACAATGGAGCTACTAGGCATGTCACAAACTGCTACACATATTTTTTGTTGACTTCATAAAATTTAATAGTCCTTGTGGCATTAAAGCTGCTGGAAATGAAACATTAGTTGCTCTTCGGAAAGGCACAATAAAAGTAAAATCCACTATTAATGGAAAATGCCAGGAACTTTTTCTGAAAGATGTTTGGTATGTTCGGAAGATTAATAGAAATTTATTTTCTGTACTTGCCGCTCAAGACAGAAAACAAAACAGTGAATTTGTGTCGACTCCTACAGAGTGCTGGTTAAAAGTCAACGGTGATGTGGTGCTGTATGGTTCTCGCAGTATGAATGGTTCCTTATTCAAAGCACATTTTGAACCAATATTGCCCAAAGGAATGACAGAAGTTCATATTGTTGTAGCAGATAGGTCCTTGCTACAGTTGTATCGTGAAAGATGGGGCCACCAAGATAAACGTCACATCCGAAACATGCTTGAAAGAGAACTAGGCATCCACATCAAGCTAGATAAAGAATTATGTGAGTCCTGTATTTATGGCAAAGCACACAGGTCATCATTTGGCACCAGGAAGAAAGCATCTGAGCCTGGTGAACTGATTTCAGCAGATGTTTGTGGACCATTTGATGAGTCATTCCAGAAGAAAAAGTATCTGGTTGTATTCAAAGACAGCTTTACAAAGTTTCGCTATGGTTACCTAGTAAAAGAGAAGTCAGAAGTAAAGAATGTGTTAGAGCACATGCTTGCACATACAAGGGCATTGGGATATTCTGTGAAAGAATTCCTCTGTGATAATGGTGGAGAATTTGATAACAAAGCTGTTCGGCAAATTTTAGATTCAAATGGAATTACTCAAAGGCTGACAGCACCTTACACCCCAGAACAAAATGGAGCCAGTGAACGAGAAATGCGAACCACTATTGAAATGGCCAGAACATTTAAATACTCAAATCCTGACGTCAGTTTCCCTGCAGCCATCTGGGCTGTGAGTTAGTTAACTCTGCCATATATATACTAAACAGAACAGGAAGGTCATCAATAGAAAATGTAAGTCCATATGAGCTTTGGCTCAAAAAGAAACCCCGGTTAAAGCACTTGCGCATAACAGGATCTCCATGCTATGCTCATGCTCCAGCTCAGAAGCGAAGAAAAATGGACAAGAATGCCATCCAAGGGTACCTTGTGGGATATGATGCAGATGAACGATACAGAATTTGGCTAAAGAAAGAACACAGAGTAATTTTATCTAGAGATGTAATATTTCAAGAAAAAGCAGGCAAGTGTGATGACCATACAGAATTGAAATTAGAAGATAGGATAAGAGAAGATACAAATCAGGGAAAGAATGAAGAGCATCTGATAAAAATTGAAGACAATCCTGTAGAAAGTACACAAAGCTAAGAAGACTTAAGTGATTCTGAGAGTGATAGTGAAGAAGATGCAGAAACTATATCAGATAAGTGAGGAACCGCTCGCTTCTGCATAAACCAAAACGGTTTGAGGATCATATTATGGAAGCAGAGTCATATTTAGATGACTATAATCCTGAAACATATGAAGAAGCAGTTAACTCCAAGGATAGCAGTAACTGGAAGAAAGCCATGGAAAGAGTGAAATGAATTCCTTAAGTGAAAATCATACTTGGGAGCTAACAGACCTACCAGTTGGGGCTAAAGCAATACCCTGTAAGTGGGTTTATAGACTTAAAACAAATCCAGATGGCAGCATCAACAAGTATAAAGCCAGACTTGTTGCAAGAGGTTTCAGTCAACGCCAGTGCATTGATTACAGTGAAACATATAGTCCAGTAGCCAAATTAGGAACAATACGGACAGTTTTAAGCATTGCAGCTGAAGAAAGGATGCACTTGACTCAGTTTGATGTATCAACAGCATTCCTTTATGGAGATCTGGAGGAAACCATATGTATGCAACAGCCAGAAGGTTTCAAAGATGGTTCAGGAAGAGTATGTAAACTCAAGCGCAGCCTGTATGGTTTAAAACAATCACCACGCTGTTGGAACAAGTGATTTGGTCAATTTTTAACAGATCTTGGTTTTAAAGCAAGTGAAGCAGATCCATGCCTTTATATTCGGGAAAGAAAAGGTAGAAAATTGTTAATGGCGTTGTATGTTGATGATGGATTAATTGCTGCAACTGACCAACAGGACTCTGAAATGTTCATCAAGGAGCTGAAAACAAAATTCAAGATCTCAGTAGGAGAAGTTTCTTGTTTTCTAGGTCTTGAAATTGAGCATCATAAAGACAACTCAATAACGATCAGTCAAAAAGGATATGCCAGAAAGATACTTAAGTGTTTTGGTTTTGAGGGATGCAAATCTGTGGCTACACTTACGTTAAAGGATTGCAGATTGCAAAAGTCTGAAACCAAAAACTCTGATTTTCCATATAGGCAAGCTGTTGGTGCCCTTATGTATCTGATGGTGGGTACCAGGCCAGATCTAGCATATAGCGTAGTATTTCTTTCGAGGTCACTTGAAAACCCATCTGCAGAAGATATAGTCAGGGTAAAGAGAGTATTTCGCTATATAGCTGGCACAGTTGGATATGGAATAACATATCATGCTACAGAGAAAAAAGGTGTGCTGCATTGTTATAGTGATTCAGATTTTGGTGGATGTACCAAAACAAGTCGATCAACCTCTGGATATGTTATGATATATACTGGAGGAGCTATCTTATGGCGCAGCGAAAGGCAAGCAATTGTTGCCACTTCAACTACTGAAGCTCAGGTTATAGCAGCATCAGAGGCAGCCAAAGAAGTAATTTGGCTCTGCAGACTAATTCAGGGCATAGTGAACTTGAGGGAAATTCCCACACTTCAAGTGGACAACAGGGCAGCAGTAAAGTTGTCACACAACCCTGAATATCATCGAAGGACAAAGCACATAGAAATAAAACACTTCTTTGTGTGTGAGAAAGTTTTAGAGGGAAAATTAAATGTGAAGCAAGTGTCAACTGAGAAACAAGTCTCTGACATTTTGACAAAACCCTTGATGAAGTCAAGACTATTGACATTGTGTAATCAAATGGGACTGTTCCTACAAAACCCAGTTAACAAGAGAAAGTGTTAAAGATAATGACTTTATAGTGAATATTAACATGGTTTTGTTGTTATGCCAATAGATGGCGCCTGTATCTCATTTGTATTTATAGTTTTTCTTATGTAACTTCTAGCTCTAGCCACCTTGTGTGCAGGTTGTAATTTAAGTCTGTGATAATTCTCGCATTCCGTAAATAATAAAAACTTATACAGGAATAAACATTGATTCCACAAGAAATTTAGGGGAGGGTGGTTCAAAATTATGAGGTCTTGGTTATGGAGGGTGCTTGGTTCAAAATTATGAGATCACCGATAGTCCTCGTCTTTCTTTTTAGTGCCACTTTAATGAACATTTGTCCTCCCCTCCCCATTCAGAGATCAGTTGTTTCCATTAAAAAAACACAAAAATTGAGAGAATATTGAATTTATTATTATGGAGTTTGCAAATGCGAAACATTATATTTACCTGTTTGGTAATACAAAGAGCAGAATAGTACTGTAAGAAATCAAATTTAGTATGAATAAAAACTGCGTTTCCTAACCTGTGTTGTACTGGGAAAATAATCAAAAATGGTAGTAATAAAAAAAATTAATTCAAAAAATTTATAGAAATTTTCTTATAACTCATAAAAAATATTTTAAACAATAATATTATACTCTAAAGTCATATAAATACATAGTTGATGATCAAATATACGGCAATGGATATCGTTTTTTTTGGAGTGCAGTATTAAATTTAGCTGTTAGCCATTAGTAACTTGAGATGTCGCCACCTATATAGTGATGGCGCTGCAACCTGGTTCACTTCACCTTGCGGCTTTCAAGTAACAGGTAATTGTTTGAGATTGTATGGTCCGTTTATTAAAATTCATTTCTCCCCCTATTGATTAATTTTCTTTTTTTATAAGTCATGGATTGGTGGTTAAGAACCGGTATGTGCCAAAATTTCAACAAAACACGAACTGCATTGCATTGCGGTGTTCAACAAATGATATACCCGAAAATTCGGTGCAAAACGTTGAAATCAGGCAGTCTTCAATTCTTCAAAGAGACGTCAAGAGAAAATATTGTGATGAATATATAAAATATGGATTTTCGTAAATTGAAGACGAACAATGTCCTAAGCCCAAGTTTCTGGTGTGTGGTGAGCAAAAGATCATGTCTATTTTATCATCTTACATTCTACCTGATATTAAGAATAATGAAAATGAAGTAGATGTTAGTTATCGTATTAAAGTTACCTTATCACCAAATGTGGTTATAGTCATCAAATAAAGAAACATTACACCCCTTGTACAAAGGATGTCGTTGGACTTAAGATGGACCAAAATATGTCCAAAAAATTAATTGTATTCCCCTTCCAAACAATACGGATAAAAAATTTACGATATGTCCCAGAATATCCAGGAAAATTTTGATAGAGAGAGGAAAAAAAGTATACTTTTCTCAATTCAAGTAGATGAGACCAAAGACATAAAAACAATTCTGTATTGCTTTCTCTTATTCGATACATTACAGACAAAGAAATTGAAGATAATCTTTTACTTTGCCATTTTCTACCCAGTGCAGCAAGGTTACACACTTAATCTGCTCATTTTGAGATCTAGTCTTCACTCGCTCTTTCTGTTTGAAAAGGCATTTAAAAAATGTTCATGCTCACTAACAGTGTGATTTAAATGGAGGGATTTTGAAGGACTTCAGTACTTTCAGTGGTATATATTGTTGCATTTTAAAATTTAGTTTATAAAAAGAAAGAGAAAGTAAAGATATTGAGAAAGTTATTCTTAAAAGGTACTTTTAAAAAACTACTTGATAAGTTGACATATTACTTAATTCTTTTGAAAAAAGAATAGAATTTAAATCTAGTTGAATTAATTTGCATGAAAAAAATTTAGGTTATTTTTCTAATATTTTAAGCTTAACTTTTTTTAACGCAAAGCAAAAGTGTAGATATTTTAATGAAAGTTACAAAATCCAATATATTTGGCTTTTTCAGTCATTTTTATTTTTTATACAATAAATTATTTTTCATTTTCTAAATTAAATGCAGATTAAACTGAAGTTTGGAAGATAATCATGACATATATTCACAAAAATAAATAATATTTTGGACAACAGATGGCGCTAGAATTTTTTTTTTTTTTAACATTTATAAACCCCGTGCACCACCGAACGTATAACACGGGGGTAAACAACACAGACAGAAGAAAGGATTACAACACAAACATCCATGCCTTCTCCGGGATTCGAACCCAGTCCCTGCGGCACCGCAGTCAGCTTCACTTACCACTATACCGGATGGGCGGCTTGGCGCTAGAATTGTATTAAAAAAAAATTTCAGGCTCATAAAGTGCTGTTTCGATCCACTCCTCTTCTCTGAGGACGGCTTTTCTTCAGAAAGGGGTTTCACTGTTATTTAACTATTTTTGATTGCAACTTTTAAATTTTAATTGGAACTTTATTCAATTATTCTCATTTTTTTTGTCGAGGCCGTAAGGCCAATTTCTAGTTAGGTACTTCCTAATTTTGATCCATGGGATATGAACCACACTTTTTACGGCATGAGACTCTAGATCCATCCATATGCTCGACTGAAAATTAGTAAAGTCATCAGTCAGTTATGACCAGTATTCTGAAATTATATATTTATATAATCATTAAAAATTTTTAAATGTATATAAATATTTCTCAAAGTATACTTCACAACTTTAGCGCCATCTGGTAGTTTTATTTTTTAACATTATTAGATCCTCTAGTGCAGGGGTGGGCATTAAGTTGATCGCGATCGATCCGTGGACCGCCGAGACATTTTGGGGTGACCGCCCTTACTAATGCCTAAGATGTGCAAACTAAAAAAAGGCATTTGTGGAACACCGATGTCAACCAATCTGGAGACAGGGTGGACCGCAACATCTTGAAAATTTAGAAGTAGCCCGTACCCAGAAAAAGTCTGCCCACCCCTGTGCTCTAGTTCTTGCTTACTTTAAGTAGAACTTTTATTGTAATTATCTATAGAAAGTCCTAATCCAATTTTATGGTACATAGGGAAAAAAAATCTCAATAGAGTCGGAATCAAACGGACTGTACACTTCGAAAGCATACGCGAACAATCCAAACACATGTAGCTCGTTCATACACTGCAGCATCCTAGAAATTATAATCAAATAGCTATTTTAAGCACTCAATGTTTAAAATAAATTGAAGATGCGCATTTTAAAAAAAAATTTTGATCGGTCATTCTTAGATATATAGACATGTTTTTAAAATTTTATAATTTGTATTAATTTAAGTGCAGAAAATACGTAAAGCAGAATTCTGGAAAAAAGATGAAAAAGGGGAAATTGGCAAAATCCCACAAATAAAACTCGCAAAAATTATATGAAAAACTACGGACGGCTTACTTATTTATAAATATTTTTCTATGATTTCACAAGTCCATACGTTGCAATATATTTTCTTAAAAAA
Organism: Trichonephila clavata; assembly: GCA_019973975.1. NCBI lineage: Eukaryota > Metazoa > Arthropoda > Arachnida > Araneae > Nephilidae > Trichonephila > Trichonephila clavata. Next base: position 6,956 of record BMAO01006184.1, on the reverse strand, counting down.
ACAAAAATAAAGTTGAAAGAGGATTATGTCCTTTGACATCGTACATTCTTTTTTATGATGAAATGAATTTCATAAACAGTTCATTTCACGTATTTATACTAAGAAATTTTGGAACAAATCTCCAATCCCTTACATCTACTATATATTTTCCCTCAATGATTCAACATTACAAATTTAAACATTTTATTTCAAAGGAAATAATTTCAGATATTTAAATTCATTCACTTGTATGCATCTTTCCTGTCTGACTATATAAACAATTATAATTATACTATAGAAGAAAATACCAAACAAATAAAATCACCGTATATTGAAAATGAAACATTTTTCTGAAAATTTACAATGTAAAAACTACATTTATCTTTAAATAGGGCGGTTTCAAGGATGACATCGGAAATAGATAAAGCATAATTATAAGCACAGTGTTTAAAAGATTTCCCTCAGACTGAACATTGCATACCAATATATAAAATGTCTCTGCCAATATGAAGAAAACATACACATCCAAGATTGTGACACCTCAACAGTCCATGAAACTCTGTGGACAACATCTCAGATTATATAAAATAACTTTAGATAAAATGTGACGGGCACTGTCTTCTTTCTTCTAAGAAAACATAACCTTTCAAAGAGATAAAATATTTTATTAATGTATCCTATTTACAACCCTTTCGGTCGTAAATATTTCTTATTAATTTTAGAAAGAGAAGCTTAACATCATCTTTAGTCACATTATTACAAAAGTACTATTTTATATATACAAGTATTGTATAAAAGTAGTGGTGCTTACTTATAAAATTGAGCACATTCGAATATTTTTTTTTTTTTTTCTTTGTATCAAGTTTCAAATTCAATTTTCAGTTTTCTGATGAATGAAAAATTACTACGAATACCTCTAGAAGTCCTCTCGATTGAAAAATATCCCAAGATAATTGTTATACTAAATGTACCAAACTCATTCCATCAGTTGAAGGAGCATTTTCGACTTTTCTTTGTTATATAGTAGAGCTAAGAGAAATGTATATGTGTAATACTCATTAAGGTTTATAATTTGCTCCATTTTCTGTTGATGTTAATTTCAGGGATTTAACTTTAAAGAAATTAATTTGTTTTAAAAGAAATGCCACTTAAAAACAAATTTACTTGCATTTAGCTCTGTAATAACTGTAACTTCATAATACAGTTCTTGAGAATAGTTCTATCAATAATCTCGGGCTAAGAGCTGAGTAAGAAGTTTAATACCTGTAGAAGAGTGTGGGTGTAGTCCTCACATTCTGTTTAATGTTCTTTGTTTTGGATGAGGAAAACAAAACATGTTGAATGCACCATTTTAAAAATTTTGAGACCCATTATGTCCCCAAATAAAATTAAATCTTTTGTTTTGAAATTTACTTGTCAAATGGGGGCACAAGTTCGACATACGGACTTTTTTCAAAAATCGCCAAATTTTTTTTCCGGCGACGGTAGTTGCCAAGGGAAGCACAGGGTTGCATTCCCCCTTAGCCGCCGGGAAACGCCGCGATACTCCCCCCCTCCCCTCCTGAATTAACAGTTTTGCAAAGTTCCCGTCTTCGATCTAAGTTTGCCCCCCCCCCGCCACCTCTGTAGGAATATTAATGGTGTGGGGGATTCTTTCTAACTTTAGTAGAAGCATAAAAATGAAACATGTAAAAATTTTTCCTACATAAAAAAAGGAATACCAATATTAAACTAAAAAAGTAGTGAAGGGACAAATTTTTATAGAACTAAATGTAAATAGTTAATGATTATTTTAGCAATACTGCATTGAATTTAAGAATAAAAATCTATTTTTAAGTGATTCAGAATAGTAATGAACAAATTGTTCTATTTATCATCATTAAGCCTAGAAGAGAAACATTAAAATTTAACATATTAAAGCAAATTAACATTAAAATTAAAGTCATAAATTAAATATAAGGAGAATCTTTCTTGCTTACATTGAATAAAATAAATATAGATAGAATTAACTTACCTTGCAGCACTTTATGTATAAAAAATTGTCACACAATGGCCAAAGTCATCACTTGTCAGCAAGATAGATTGTGATAAAAATCGTGGTGATAAAAATAGCTTGATTAAATTCCTTTTTTAAAGAATTTGACCTAAGCCCCTCTCAGCCCAGTTGATGTCCCTAAGAATCTCTAAAAACTTATTGAAACAATCCACTCCCTGCTGTTTGCTTCATTTTCTAAACTTATATACAGCAACAAATGAAATTTTAAATCTATTTTTCTATTGCAGGTAGGGAGTGAATCTGTAACATGCTTCCAAGTGCCTTCTATGGTATTTGTGTGGCAATTCGTTACTGGATTTACAAAATGAAGGCTATGATTTAACGTCAAATGATCAAACCTTCTTGTCCTAAATTTTCAAATGCCTTCCATTTGTTGGAAAAATCATAGTTCCAGGCTCTATCGATTCCTGTAAAATGTTGACTAGAATCTCACAAGATTTGTTGAGTACTGCTTCCATTCTGAATTCGATTTGTCGACTTCTGCATAATATAGAATAACTTCAATGACAAATTGCCCCCAATCTGCAACTGTATCAGAAGATAAATAGAAATAAGCTTTGGTTTATTTTGTCCTGGTTCCCATGATCAAATGATAAGTGAGACGAAAAATCTCATTTAATTTTAGTTTGCTGCAACTGAACCACAAGCCAAGATGTATGGTTTTAGTTCAACTACAAGCCATGATGTATGGTTTTAGTTGAACCACATATCTTGTTATTCCTGGAATTTCTGCTAATCTATGAATAACTATCTAAAATAGAATTTTTCTTCTCAAACTTCATCAAAACATTACAATTGCAGTAAAAAAATTCTAATTTAATCAGATGAGTTTTTCTTGCAAAATCTAAAAATAGTTTCCTATTCCTACATATTTCATAAACAAAATCAAGATGAAATACTCCCTTTTTCTCCCCAAATGTGGCCTTTTTGCTAGAAAATAAAACAGGAACTGTTTCTGACAGAACTTTCTTATACTTGGGAAAAACACTGCAAATAGTCCCATGGTTAGAGGGAACAGGTTACAATATTTAAAGGTATATAAAATAACAAGGTTTTTAAAATTTAAATTAACCTCTTTGTAAATGAATAATAATAATGTAAAAATTGATAGTCAGCCTAATCTATAACTGGAATAATTTATCAATAAGTAAAAATGAATGTTAATGAATAACTAAATAATATTAATAAATAATATGGATATAGGCACATTAATAATAAAAGAATATATTTCCTAATTATGACAGAATTAAGTCAACCTAAGCAATAATTAAATAATTTTTCAGTAATTAAGAAGAAATATTAATAAGTAATATGAATAAGAAATAAGGTAATAATAAAAGAATTGAAATACAACCTAATAATTAAAGAATATTCAACCTAATCAATAATTAAAAATAAACTTTAATAAATATTAAATATAACTATTTTTTATAAATAATTTTAATATTAATTTTAAAATTAAATAAAAAATAAAAATTATTAATTTTTTAAATAAAGAATAAAAATTATTAATTTTAATAATAAATATTAAATAATTATGATAAATTAATTAATATTAAATAAATATTCTTTATAAATATTAAGAAATAACAGGAAATAAGGCAGTGAACTCTTGTCCGGAAATATCTGTCTGAACAGTTGAAAATCCAAGATGAAAAGAAGGGTGTCTGAGGGAGAATTCCATAGCTTCGCCCCCCCCCCAAAAAAACATTACTGATTGGAAAATTCCCACAAATAAAACTCGCAAAAATTATGTGAAAAACTACGGACGGCTTACTTATTTATAAATATTTTTCTATGATTTCACAAGTCCATACGTTGCAATATATTTTCTTAAAAAAACAAAAATAAAGTTGAAAGAGGATTATGTCCTTTGACATCGTACATTCTTTTTTATGATGAAATGAATTTCATAAACAGTTCATTTCACGTATTTATACTAAGAAATTTTGGAACAAATCTCCAATCCCTTACATCTACTCCCTCAATGATTCAACATTACAAATTTAAACATTTTATTTCAAAGGAAATAATTTCAGATATTTAAATTCATTCACTTGTATGCATCTTTCCTGTCTGACTATATAAACAATTATAATTATACTATAGAAGAAAATACCAAACAAATAAAATCACCGTAGATTGAAAATGAAACATTTTTCTGAAAATTTACAATGTAAAAACTACATTTATCCTTAAATAGGGCGGTATCAAGGATGACATCGGAAATAGATAAAGCATAATTATAAGCACAGTGTTTAAAAGATTTCCCTCAGACTGAACATTGCATACCAATATATAAAATGTCTCTGCCAATATGAAGAAAACATACACATCCAAGATTGTGACACCTCAACAGTCAATGAAACTCTGTGGACAACATCTCAGTTTATATAAAATAACTTTAGATAAAATGCAACGGGCACTGTCTTCTTTCTTCTAAGAAAACATAACCTTTCAAAGAGTTAAATTTTTTATTAATGTATCCTATTTACAACCCTTTCGGTCGTAAATATTTATTATTAATTTTAGAAAGAGAAGCTTAACATCATCTTTAGTCACATTGTTACAAAAGTACTATTTTTATATATACAAGTATTGTATAAAAGTAGTGGTGCTTACTTATAAAATTGAGCACATTCGAATATTTTCTGATGAATGAAAAATTACTAGGAATACCTCTAGAAGTCCTCTCGATTGAAAAATATCCCAAGATAATTGTTATACTAAATGTACAAAACTCATTCCATCAGTTGAAGGAGCATTTTCGACTTTTCTTTGTTATATAGTAGAGCTAAGAGAAATGTATATGTGTAATACTCATTAAGGTTTATAATTTGCTCCATTTTCTGTTGATGTTAATTTCAGGGATTTAACTTTAAAGAAATTAATTTGTTTTAAAAGAAATGCCACTTAAAAACAAATTTACTTGCATTTAGCTCTGTAATAACTGTAACTTCATAATACAGTTCTTGAGAATAGTTCTATCAATAATCTCGGGCTAAGAGCTGAGTAAGAAGTTTAATACCTGTAGAAGAGTGTGGGTGTAGTCCTCACATTCTGTTTAATGTTCTTTCTTTTGGATGAGGAAAACAAAACATGTTGAATGCACCATTTTAAAAATTTTGAGACCCATTATGTCCCCAAATAAAATTAAATCTTTTGTTTTGAAATTTACTTGTCAAATGGGGGCACAAGTTCGACATACGGACTTTTTTCAAAAATCGCCAAATTTTTTTTCCGGCGACGGTAGTTGCCAAGGGAAGCACAGGGTTGCATTCCCCCTTAGCCGCCGGGAAACGCCGCGATACTCCCCCCCTCCCCTCCTGAATTAACAGTTTTGCAAAGTTCCCGTCTTCGATCTAAGTTTGCCCCCCCCCCGCCACCTCTGTAGGAATATTAATGGTGTGGGGGATTCTTTCTAACTTTAGTAGAAGCATAAAAATGAAACATGTAAAAATTTTTCCTACATAAAAAAAGGAATACCAATATTAAACTAAAAAAGTAGTGAAGGGACAAATTTTTATAGAACTAAATGTAAATAGTTAATGATTATTTTAGCAATACTGCATTGAATTTAAGAATAAAAATCTATTTTTAAGTGATTCAGAATAGTAATGAACAAATTGTTCTATTTATCATCATTAAGCCTAGAAGAGAAACATTAAAATTTAACATATTAAAGCAAATTAACATTAAAATTAAAGTCATAAATTAAATATAAGGAGAATCTTTCTTGCTTACATTGAATAAAATAAATATAGATAGAATTAACTTACCTTGCAGCACTTTATGTATAAAAAATTGTCACACAATGGCCAAAGTCATCACTTGTCAGCAAGATAGATTGTGATAAAAATCGTGGTGATAAAAATAGCTTGATTAAATTCCTTTTTTAAAGAATTTGACCTAAGCCCCTCTCAGCCCAGTTGATGTCCCTAAGAATCTCTAAAAACTTATTGAAACAATCCACTCCCTGCTGTTTGCTTCATTTTCTAAACTTATATACAGCAACAAATGAAATTTTAAATCTATTTTTCTATTGCAGGTAGGGAGTGAATCTGTAACATGCTTCCAAGTGCCTTCTATGGTATTTGTGTGGCAATTCGTTACTGGATTTACAAAATGAAGGCTATGATTTAACGTCAAATGATCAAACCTTCTTGTCCTAAATTTTCAAATGCCTTCCATTTGTTGGAAAAATCATAGTTCCAGGCTCTATCGATTCCTGTAAAATGTTGACTAGAATCTCACAAGATTTGTTGAGTACTGCTTCCATTCTGAATTCGATTTGTCGACTTCTGCATAATATAGAATAACTTCAATGACAAATTGCCCCCAATCTGCAACTGTATCAGAAGATAAATAGAAATAAGCTTTGGTTTATTTTGTCCTGGTTCCCATGATCAAATGATAAGTGAGACGAAAAATCTCATTTAATTTTAGTTTGCTGCAACTGAACCACAAGCCAAGATGTATGGTTTTAGTTCAACTACAAGCCATGATGTATGGTTTTAGTTGAACCACATATCTTGTTATTCCTGGAATTTCTGCTAATCTATGAATAACTATCTAAAATAGAATTTTTCTTCTCAAACTTCATCAAAACATTACAATTGCAGTAAAAAAATTCTAATTTAATCAGATGAGTTTTTCTTGCCAAATCTAAAAATAGTTTCCTATCCCTACATATTTCATAAACAAAATCAAGATTAAATACTCCCTTTTTCTCCCCAAATGTGGCCTTTTTGCTAGAAAATAAAACAGGAACTGTTTCTGACAGAACTTTCTTATACTTGGGAAAAACACTGCAAATAGTCCCATGGTTAGAGGGAACAGGTTACAATATTTAAAGGTATATAAAATAACAAGGTTTTTAAAATTTAAATTAACCTCTTTGTAAATGAATAATAATAATGTA
>BMAO01006183.1:0-20732 GCA_019973975.1 Trichonephila clavata | reverse complement strand
AAATATGAAAAGGTAAGCAGTTTTATATACAGAAAAAAAAAACAGAAACAGAGCAAGCAGCCACTGAAAATTTGACACAGATGAAACAAATATACATCAATGACGTTAACAAAATTATATTACTTGTAAATGTTCAACAGTCCTTAATAATTCTTTATAATACATTCTTTAATTGTGATGCAGGCACCAATTATGAAGTTTGCTGTGACAATGGGAGTGATGAATCATTTTTTTATACATGATACTGACGATTAGAATAATTATAGGTTCAAAAAGTATTTAATAGTTTTAAACACTGGTAAAATAAATTATTTATTAACTTATTATTTCTCATTAAATTTAAAAAAAATTTCTTAAGTATCATTCGAGTAAATACAGTATTTGTCTTCTTTCATATCACAAGATTTGGAATAAGTTATCTAACATTTTTCAGGAAAACATCTAATACATAATCATAAAGAAATATCTAGATTACATCTCAGTTTTTTAAAAAAAATCCTATTGTTATTAAGTTTGTAGAAGTATGGTTTCAATACTTTTAGTCTTTGTAATTGAAAAATTAATAACAGTTCTTACCAAACAACTAGTAGTGAGCATTCTTCAAGGAGAAAAAAAATTGCAAAAACATAGTAGCCAAATAGGCTATAAAATTAGTTTAAAACTGCATAAAAAAACGATTGTTACCTTTAGTTATAACTCAAAAATTTCATCTTGTTGTTTTTCTAATTTCTTTAAGGAAGACCGGACTTTCCGCCCCTTTGTCATGACTACAGTCTGAGGCATCAAGGATGGATCAACATTGAGATTACTGAGAGACGAGGATCCAGTTAGACTGTTTCTCTGGTACTGGTAGCTCATATGAGAAGAGAAACCATCCCTAGAGTTGTGAAGGTCATCTTCGGAATATCTGGAAAAAGCACAGTTTAATTAAAAAAATGAAACATTTAACTGTAAAAAATAAAACAAATGTCTAGAATTCAAGAGCTTTAAGTAAATTACTCATACTTTGATGTACAGAGAGATACTATCAAAATTTATTGATAAATAAAACCTTCAAAATTCCAACCTTTTTATAATTTATTACATAAAATTTTTTAAAGAGGGTGATATAAGATAAGATTACACATTAGAGGACCTCTAATATATTTTATTCCTAAATCTCCATTATAATCTTCTAAGAATGCATTAGATTAACTGTCATATGAGCATAAAGATGCTTATGGTTTTTCTTTCCAAGGTTGCCTTAAATGAAAATTTTAACGAACAAAAATTATATAGCTACATAAATATTTTTCCAAATCCGATTGAAAAAATGTAAATCGACGGAAATTTTTTCAGAACAGAAATCACACTTTATCTAGAATTAAAAAATGGCAGATTACATTCATGAATTTAACAATGACAGAAATTATTGGAATCTTACTCTTCCAAAATAGTCTTTGTGATGCGCGCATTAAAGTAAAAAAAAATTACAACATAATATAGATAGATAGGCTGAATAGAAAATAAAATTGATGAGCATAAGTTTTCAATCGGTAATCAGCAACTATAAAGAAAAGCTTAAGTTACTTTAAAAGAAAACTTTTACTATGGATCCTAATGCCATAAAATATCTAAATGTTTTCTTCCAAAAGCAAGCATATAATATTTTTAATAAAATACAATGCAAATGATATATTAAAGCAGATTATTCAAGACATATATTAAAATTTTAAGACTTTCTCGCAAGAAGTATTTGAACAAACAAATATGAATTAAAAGTTATACAGGGACTTTTTTATTAAAATTTTGTGTTAGAGATGACACATATCTAAACAGTGTTAATACAAATTGAAATTATTTTAGTACAATAATTTTTAAAGTATTAAAAATTTAATTTTTAAAAAAAATTCAAAATTTATTACATAATACTTAATTATTCCAAGTTTGATACACTTGTTTTAATATATGTGTGTGTGTATATTCTTCTAAGATATCTTTTAAAAATGTTTATATTTAATATGTGGTTAGAACATAAAAAAATTATGAACAATATATTAATGAAACATTATAACATGAAGATTACAACAATATGGTACAGTCATAAAATTAGAAAAATATAAGAACAAGATTTTCCAGGTGATATTCTTAGGCATTTGTATGATTTTTTTTAGAAGGGGATTGGTAGAACTGAATCTTTTCGCGGCTATACCATTATATTCAGGACAAAGATTAAATCTACATATTTTAAAAGTGATCCATGATTTTAAGCTTTCATTTCATTATTGCTGAAAATTAACAACAGTGTTTCTCTATTTGGTAGTCAACTCACTTGCGTTCTTAAGATTTACAAATAGGTTACACATCAAGGTAATTGTGAATAACATAATTGAAGTATTAGAATAAAATTGCAGAAGTCTAATTTATAAAAGCAACAACAATTTAGTTCAGATAGTGATATGCAAGTAGAATTTATTTATATATGTATTAAGATAATTTGTACATTGAAAATGTTAATACATAATCTGCAACACCAAAAAGCAGTAAAATTATTGTGGGACTTCCTAGGAAATAATCTTGTTTTATACAAAAATATAACTGGCAAGCATATAACTACATAGAAAAATTAAGTACTAAAACTGCTATATATATATATCAGAGCCTATTAGAAATGTCCAGTAAGTTACAGCAGGGGGAAAAAAAGAGCAATTTCCAAAATACTGGCTATACAAGATGAAGATGGATTAAATGCTATAAAATAAGAATCGTGTATGAAAAAAAAAAATTGTAAATACTTTTATGCAACACCAAGAATAAGTGAAGTGTTCATAAATATGTAAAATTTCAATTCATATGTTTAAAGTTTGGTTCAACATATATATTTCCAATGCCAAAAATAACTAAAGCATATATTTGACTCTTTGTAGGTTTAAAATTTTTCTCTAAAGTGATTTTATTCATTTTTCACAGTTGTAGATATAGTACAAATGCATTTTTCCTAATAAAAAATAGTAGCAAAAAGATTTGTTATATAATAGGAATGATTTAAGTAATGTGCTAAATGAATCAAATTGTGCCCAATACTTTGCTAATTTCAATACATGTATTTGAACATACACAAATAATTCACAGTTTTAAATGAAATCCACTGTATCTGTAAGCTATGTGTAATTTGTGCAGCAGGCAACATGTTTAAGAAGCAAAGCGGACTTTTCTAAACTAGAGTAAATTCCCTCTTTTCCAACCTAAACAGAAATTAAAAAAAAAAAAAAAAAAAAATCAAACAGGATCTGTATAGTAATTTGAAATGTCCCTATTTTCACTTGATTTAAAATGCACACATTTAGAAACAATAGTCATTTTACTATAATATTTACATTCCCAGTTTCAATCTTCATTGGCATTATGCTTTAAGTGTATTTTTGAGTGTCTATGTGTTGACGACTAAATCCACATATGTGCTCAGTATGTTGGCATTCTATATCCCTTCCCCCCCATGGACTATTTTCTAAATTTATTTTTAAATCCAAGAATATATGACTATATAGTTAACAAATTATTGAAAAAGAAAGTTAATTCCTTTGGAAATATAGTTTTGTTCAACAGTCAAGGTTGTGAAAATTTGCAAAAATTAAAATTGCCTAGCACAAAATGTTTGAATGTATTTTGGGATGTTATCTGAAGACAGCCTTGCTTTTTCTTAAAAAAAAAAAAAGCTCTTTATTGCTAGGCAAAAGGAATATCTCCCAAATAAAGTTTAGTCAAGATGCAGATAAGGATATAACCATAAAATTACTGAATGTTAAAATTATCTCCCAGAAGTATGTCGTTATGTATGCAATACTATACACACAATCAGTATCTCTACTGATTGTAAAAATATAAATATCACATAGATAAATGCTTGTTTTTATAAAATCCTACTTTTTAAAGTTATTAACTAGACAATATTTCTAATCCGTAAAAACAGAGTCAATTTTTCTGCTGACTTATAAAATCTTCAATAGGATAGTAAATTTTTTTGTGGAGTGATGTTAATCCTGTACAAATAGATTTCTAAACTAAATCAATAATATAAAATTGCCAAGATAACAAAAGGCTTGATATGAATACAAAACCTAACAGTAAATTAATTAATACTAATATTATAATTTTTCTTTAAAGTATTATATATAGATTATTACGAATAACATACCGTGAACATTCAATAGTTTTACATTGAAATCTTGAATGCTTTATTCAAATATCACATACAGTATGGCTCGAGTCTCTTTCATCTTGGCCACCCTGTACAAAAATGTCTATTCCATCAAAACGTGGCTACAGTAGTTGAGAGTGGTCAAGAGCACAAATTAAATAACCAATGCTATTTCTGTTATAATTTGCAAGTCTAAGCGCCACTAAAATCCCACAAAGTAAAAAGGCTGATGCACATTAAATCTAATGAGTCCTCATGTTGCAGTGAAATTTTGAAATACTAATTAGTTGATACTATTCTAATAACTTTTGACATGGTTCAAAATTACCAAGTCTGTCCCCAACAGCCATCATGCAGCTTTTAAATGCAGCATTAATAAAAAAACCCACGACTTACATCAAGATACATGACAAAACATTGTAATTCCCTTAGAAATATTTATTTTTTGATAGTGTAAAAAAAGAAAATCATCTTCATTTGTAAAAACATGCTATGATTTACCAAAATACTACTAGAGTCAAAAAACTCCTAGAATGTGGTCACCTACATTCCCACAGGTGTATGTTGAAGAAGAAATACCTTTTTTAGAGGTTGGCAGCACTAATATAGAAAACCACAAAGCCATCTGGAATTTCTTTCTGGTGCTATCAGCATTTGCTGCAGAACATTTCTGACAAAATGAATTTTTCAGTAATCAGATTTTGAAATGTCGTTTTTGGAGCAGCTTGCAAACATCAAATTCTGCATTTTTCTTGAGGAATCACCATCTGAGGCACTTAAGATGCTGAAGTAAGCATACGCATATGGAAACAATGTCATGAAAAAAACAACTGTGTACAAGTGGCATAAGAGTTTTTGTGGTCACACAAACATTGAAGATGACCTACTGACTGGACATCTTCTACCACAGATGAGAATTTTGTGAGCACATTCAAGAAATCATGTGTGTGGACAGACAAATAGCCATTGATGCTATTGCCTCTGAACTTATAATTTTACATGGCAGCATTCTTCATGATGATTTGGAAATGAACAATATAGTGTTTGTTTGCACATGGTTTTAAAAATGTTATCACCTGAACAAAAAGAAACAAGAGTAAACATATCCAGGAATTTCATTTACATGGCTGATGAAGATGACAGATTTGAAGAAAATTGTGAGAGGTGATGAGACATGAAGTTTTCTTAACAACTCTCAGACATAATGTCAGTCAAGTGAATGGAAAGCAAAATAATCACCAAGGAAGGTCAAACATCGCTTTGACAAAAGCAGGGAAAAAAATTTGACAACTGAAGAAACTCAAAAAATGGATTCCAGGAGTGTTTTAAACAAGAATACAAATGCAGGAACAATTGTGTGGATGCAAAAGGACAGTACTTTAAAATTTAGTATGATTAAATTATTATTTTTTATGTTTTAATAATTTGTAATTGGGGACTTCACTATTCTGGGGACTTTTTGGCCTTGCCATGTATGAGGCATTTTTGCAAAATCTAAAAATTTTGAAAAATTCTTTGCATAAACAAAACATTTCATTAGAATACATGAAACAAAAAACCAATTATAATTTAAATGCTTCATAAGAATATGGGAACAGTTTCATGAAATGTAAAGCTTATAAAATAAAGAAACAACCAAATTTTAAAAAATAACTTTAATACAGGAATTTCATAAATTTAGAAAAACCTATCCTATGCATTAAAATTTTATTGGCACTGCAAACAGAAAAATGAAGCAAAAACAAAAATCTACATGAGTGCAAGATAACAAAAATGTGAAGAATGCATTACAAAGAATATTAACTAGTTAGAATATATTCATATTCTTGCATAAAGAATACACAAAATAAGTAAACATTTAAAAAAAAGATACAATTTAATCTTTTTATACTTTCATGTAAAGATAATGAAATACAAACAAAATATATTTTTTCCTTAACAAAATATGAAATTTTTCAGAATGTACAATTGGTATGAAAATGAGTGAATTTATAAGTAGGTTGCTGGAAAAATGTTCAAATTTTGAATTTCTTCTAACATAAAATGAATACAAAAGAATGAAACATGCTCAATGTAGGGATATTTATACTATTTTTTTTATTTAATACAATTATCAAGAGACAGGCATTAATGCATAAATTAATATGTGCATTAAATATTCACTACACTTCCAAATTAAGAGCAGCATTGTCCTTCATTTAGCATTAAAAAAAAGTTGCAAAAAAATTAGGATTAAGTTCACAAAATATAAAGGCAACACTTTTCCCTTTAAATAAAACATAGTTTTTTAAAAAAAAAAATAATAGCTAATAAAGATTAATGAATACATGGCACTAAAATTAATTCAAAAGCAAAACCTACAAAAGAAAAATAGACAATTATATGCAATATATGTTTGTAGAGTTTAACGAATTGATTTCAAAGTCAAAACACTTAAGTTGAAAAATCTTACAAGCATTGAAATGAAAATATTTTAAAAAATCTTATGTAGTAACTTTAAATAAATGCACTTTTAAATAGTTACAACCTCCCTTAAATACCCTCTTAAAATTCATTTACTTTGAAATGAACTTTAGATTTCGAAAGTTCCAAGAAAAATATTTCTGTATATTAGCATTAAAATCACACTCTTTAAAGACTGCTTTTCACAATACATTTTCCAATATTAAAAATAATTTTATTTTGCATGAAACCTAATTAACATAAACTACCATTTAAAATCTGATGTAGTTGGCAAAAATAAAGCAAAGGAATTTTTACAAAATCTAATATAGATGTATTTCACATTTATTTTAACATTAACTATAAAAACATAATTGCATTTGCATATAAATATAGTTCTTGATAAAGTTTATATCTACATGAAATAAAATCTTTAACAATATGGGAAGTAAATTTTTAGGTACCTTCCTTTTTTCACTCACAAAATGAAACGTCAATGAAAAAGGTGGATACAAGCTCATTAAAAAAATTCAATTTTAAAAATAAATATTTGTTCAACTGACTACATTGAAATACAGACTTTATATAATAAAACGATAGAAAAATAAAGAAATACAATTCACATCAATAAATTTCTTATCACAATCATTTTCTCGCATTTCGTAAGCTTATGAAAGAATTTAACTATTAACACTCATCGCATTCTACAATCAAATGCAATAAAACTGTTTTACAAAAGCAATAAAATTGGAACTCACACTACTTTGTTTTGCAGCCTCTGAACCTTGTCCTTGGTCTGTGCAATATGACTATCTATGCGTATCAAAAAATCAGCTGCACTTTCCTCGCGCTCGATTCCAGCCACACCATTATTATCACTAATACTGGAGTTCAATTGGTTAGATAAGTCTATAGAAGTTTGACAGTTCATGAAACTATCACCATTCTCATAGTGTTTAACAGGCGAGAGTTGAGGAGACTGTGATTCACATGATATGGAAGATACAGTCAAAGCTTCTTTATCTACAGGTATGTCTAAGGAAGAGCGTAAGAAGAGACTGTCAGTTGTCCACATTTTGTTGGCCCTTTTGATTTGTTCCATCTGAAAGACAGTGAAATGTAAATATTCAAATGGAGAAAAAAATACATAAGAAAAATATCCATTAACAAATTTAATGAAGAATATGCACTTTATTTTAATGAAAAACTCCCATTAATAACATATATCCTAAAAAAGTTCTGCGAAATGGAGAATGACATGTTTACTTTTGGAACTCTAACAAAAATTTATAATCCTACTCTTCCATAACAATACATGGTACTTGCGTACTATAGCATCTATGCCAACTTTTAGGATTACTCACCAAATTAACAACCTGATTTTGCACATGTTGTAAGCACTGAATTGGCAGTCATGAGCTTTGTTCCATATTTCTCCACTGGCTGCCATTCTAAGCCTAACTATTTGTTGATGTGGCAAGTTCGAATACCAAAAGTGGAAATCTGGGATTTACAAAATCTTAAATAATAAAATTAATATTATATAATACCAAAATAATTTTTAAAAAAAATTAAATTAAGAAATAAAAATTAGTTTTCCCCCCCTTTTATTAACTATAATTTATTTACAATTATTTTTCGCATAGCATTTTTCTTCTACAAGCTCCATATTACCATCACTGAATTCTGTTTTTAGAATTTGTGTGGTTTTATTTAATGTTGTCAATATGGTTGCGATAGCACATAGGTTTTATTCAATGTTACCCCAATATGTTTGCAATAGTACAAGTACCATTTCATGAAAAGAAATGTACTGTCCACTTTTGGAGCTTCAAAAGAAACTTATTTTTTCTTCCATAACAGTTACACAATCTATCAACAAAATAAATTTTTAGAAATTTATTTTAATGCCTTAATAAGCTACAGTTTTTTCTAGAAATCATACAAACAAGAAATAAAAAATTGCCTTTTCCAATTTTATATAATATTCTAATCACATACAAATTTATTCCACATTTGAAATACTTTGAAGTTAATAAAAAAGGTCTTGTTTATCAAGAAGGAAAGATTTTATTCAATTATGAATAATATTAAAAAAAACAACAATTCTATTTATATTTCATTTTAGTCTCACAAATGCAATTTAAGGCATTAAGACCTTTTCAAGGCACCCTTTTCAGAACAAACAGTGTAATTTGACAGAAACTTGAATTTCTTACTCATATGTATGCATATATTGTTAAACATTTGTTACAAATACCAGTTCACACATTGTCATTATTTGATTCAAATGTGTGTGTGGATTAGATTCAGTATATTACCTGCATTTTTGAAAGAACTTAAAAAAATATTGTAATAAAAAAAAGATAAAAAAAAAAAATCAAAATAATAAAAAAATTCTAAAGCAAAACTAGTCACAAATTTTTTCAAAAAAAAATTCATGAATATACAAATAATTTTAGTACAAAATATTTCATAAATTTCAGTAACAATCATAAACTGAGATACATTTTAAAAATTCAACAGATGATTTTTAAATGATATAAACATGAAATAATTATGCTCATAAATAAATTAAAATGATCAAATATGAATTGTTTACAATATTTAATGTTTTGTTTTGCAATAAGTTAGAACTGAATTCAATAAATTGTATTGAATTTGAAACTTTTCATTTACGTATGATTTGATGATCATTCAGTTTTTCATTGAAGATCTCAAAGTTATTCTTTACACATAATATAAATAAATTAAAAGTAAAAAAACTTTTTTAAGAACAAGCTTTTATTTAAATGCGCTAAAAAGAATAAAATAAACTTTTCCTTTAAAACTTTTTTTACTATCAACTTATAACGTCAATACACAATTTATATGATATAAAAGCTTGTCGCGAGATTTACCTGTGTAGATAAACAAGTAAAATAAATAACTTGACCTGATTGATTTTAATTTGCAAAAGTTCAAACTAAGTAAATATGAGTACTTAAATATTGCGACAAGCTTTTATATCATATAAATTGTGTATTGACGTTATAAGTTGATAGTAAAAAAAGTTTTAAAGGAAAAGTTTATTTTATTCTTTTTAGCGCGTTTAAATAAAAGCTTGTTCTTAAAAAAGTTTTTTACTTTTAATTTATTTTTTACTTTTTAGTTATCGCTGGACAGGTTTCTCAGCCTGTTCAACTCATTGAACGCTGGTTCGCCATCCCTGGTTTAGCTGAATTAATTCTCGCAAAAGGGTATTAGACTAAAAACACAATTTTTTTAAATCCGTAATTTTTAAGCAATTTTTTCAATCTTCGTGCAGATTTTGGGTAACATTGTTCTACACACGAAAAAAAGGTTTAGTGAGATTATATCTTCATAAATGACAAAGTTATTAGATGTTTAATTAAAATTTTGACTATTTTTGAAAAACTTTAGGAATATATTTATTTCAAATATTTTGAAGATAAGGGATATATTTCTCTAACATATTAGAAGAAAATTTTAGTTATTTATTAAAAAACTTCAAAAGGCATTTAAATATTTGTATTAATCAATAAAATGCTTAAGATTCAAAACGCATGTTGTAATCAAAAAAGAAAGTTTTATCAAATAATAATTTTTTGCTGGACATTGAATATCTTCTACATAAGAATCTATTTTTTTAATTGCTCAGGTTATCTTTAGAAACTTGGTTTTGAAAAAATAATTAACCATCGCATTATTTTTATACAGTTCTCCATGTAACGAACTTCTATTTTGGGAATTTCTCTAATTTAAGAACTTTTTCCTGGAACCAAGCACATATTACTCTTTTCATCGTAAAACAACTTCAAATAGCGAAGTGCATTTCCTATCTAACGAAATGTTTCTTCTAAGATTTAATTTTTTCTCTCCTTATTTTTAAAATATTTCAAGTCATTTTGCAAATTATTCTCTTTTGGCACATTTTATGAATATAAATAACCTTGAGCTGGTTTTACAATGTGCCTAACTCATATAGAGAAACAAAATTGCCATAATTTTTCAAACAAAAAAAACTCAAAGAAAATTAACAGATTATATTTGTAATTAAATTTAAGGACACATGTCGTAGTGTGTGTTTAGATTACTGGTGATAAAATGAGGTATATTTAAATTACTTGTACGCTTAAAATTAGAAAATTTCTTAAAAAAATTCCTTCATTTTATTATAAAATTATTTTTTTAATCGAAAATATATTGCATTTCTAGATAATATTTTTCTTTTATTGTTTTCCTAGCGGATTCTTTTTTGATGGGTAAGATACATAAAAAAATGATCTTTCAGATTCTGTAATTATTTTTGTCTGAGTTTCATAGATTAAAGTTAGATAAATTTTTTAAAGAATTTCTTCAATACTCTATCTCAGTTTAACTTGGCAGCGTTGAGAAAGGTATACAATGTACCAATCTACTTGAAAAATAGCTCTACTTTTTTGTTTTGAATTTAAATCCAAGAAAATAGATAGAAGTTTGTAAAAAAATTGCATACGTTGTAGAAATTAGATTATTTTTACGTTGTAGAAATGTAATTACTTTTTAGACAAAGTTAATTAATACTGTCAATAGCGCAACGTTATGAAATTCCAGTTTGGCTGAAAACCGATTTTCGACGCCAACTTTTGTCATTGTTGTAACAATAAAATTATTACAACAATGCAGATATATCCAAGTTGGCTCCCAAAACTAGTTTAACGTTTTTAATTAATATCTTTTTAGTTAATTGCAATATCGGAATATAAATGGTCAAAACATGCATTGTCATCCAAACTAAACGTGCATACAAAATTTCAGCTCAATGGGAGGAAGATATCAGCTTCAAAATTGAGTTGCAAGATTCCACCCGAACAAATTACATACATACATACATTGTAAGTTAAATAAAAGCTTTTAAAATGGAGTTTACAATCAATACACCTAATACATCTATTTTTAATCTGAAAAAGGACCACTTGAGTTAACATAATTTGATTAATATATAAAAAGGCATATTTTTTCCAATAGGGACAGATAGCATAAAAATATATTAAATCCTTAGTATTCAAATGTCTTGGCTATTTTCAAACACATAAAATAACTAAATGCCTAGATACCAGATGAATATTTACAGGGATTAAAAAAAAAATGGTAGCATCAATAAATGTATTTAAAAAGCAGATTTTGTAACAATGGGTATTTTTTTTCAACTCCAGAATTAGGTTGAATTTGTAGGATTCTGTTTATATGAAAAACATACGCCCAATATAAGTTCATAATTTCACAGAAAACCCAACTCAGTATAAATCTAAGTACAAAACTAAATATGTTCAGAAGCATAAGAAAGTCCATAATGTAGCAATATAAACAAGAACCATATATTGATGACAGACTATCCATTAAATACATATACGTATCAAATTTTCAACCCAAGTCTTCAAATGAAACATGGAAATATGATATTCTTCTAGAAGATTTTACTTTATTAAATGTTCAACATTTGTAATAACTACATTTTTAATATATTTTCGAAATAACATTTTTAATAAAACCAGAACTGGTTATAAAATGCAACCTAAGCAAAACTTATGACGAAATTCAAGGATTATAAACCTTTACTTCCAGAAACACAGACACAACTTAATTATTTACTATGCAGTACTATAAAATAATCAAGTCTTAAAAAGTTAATTATGAAAATGTATAGTAAACAAATACAACTCACAGTAACACCATATCGTAATGCCAATCCTTGCAGAGTATCGCCAGGTTGAACAATATGTTTAATATATTTTTCACTCTTTATACCGCTTTCTTTAGCCATGCTTCCATATCTGACATGTTTTTTGGCATAACTACCTAATGATATTTTCTCGGTCTGCTCAGCCACAGTCGCCATATTTCTGCCCATGATAAACCGTTGCCAAACGTTTGTTTTCGAATATTTGCACAGCAGGTGGGGGAGAACAGAATATTATCTAACTACAGGAGTTAGATTAAATCTAAGATTAATTTTTATCATGCTTTTCAAATAAAACAAAGGAGTTATATAACATGCATATCTTTATATAATATTCTCTGTTTTTTTTTTACAGAAAATGTTTGGATTTTACAAGGTAAATTTATCTAATGACACGTAATTCTTCATAAAGTATGTAATGGACTACTGCGCAGGCTCTAGGAATGTGTCGAAATACGATCCTGCAAATTTCGAGTATAAATAATTTCGTGGCAATTGTTTTTTTTTCATGTGTAACATCTTTACTCTCGGTTGCTGGATATTTGTTGGAGTCATTTCGTGATAAATTAAAAGTAAAAAAAAAAAAAAAAAAAAAAACCTTTTTAAAAACAAGCTTTTATTTAAATGCGCTAAAAAGAATAAAATAAATTTTTCTTTAAAATTTTTTTACTATCAACTTATAACGTCATTACACAATTTATATGATATAAAAGCTTGTCGCAAAGTTTAAAGTACTCTTATTTACATAGTTTAAAATTCTTAACAAATTAAAATCAATCAGATCAAGTTATTTAATTTACTTGTTTATCTGCAGAGGTAAATCTTGCGACAAGCTTTTATATCATATAAATTGTGTAATGACGTTATAAATTGATAGTAAAAAATTTTTAAAGAAAAATTTATTTTATTCTTTTTAGCGCATTTAAATAAAAGCTTGTTTTTAAAAAGGTTTTTTTACTTTTAATTTATTTTTTACTTATCACTGGACAGGTTTCTCAGTCTGTTCATCTCATTCAACGCATCATTGTTGCTAGGTGTTAGCCAGTTATTTTCGAACAGTCGAGCTAAATGAGTTGTCGCAAAAAGGGTGCTAGACGAAAAACACAATTTGTTTCTTAAATCCGCAATTTTTAAGCAAATTTTTCAATCTTCGTACAGATCTTGGGTAATATTGTCTTACACACGAAAAAAACGTTTTATGACATTTTTTTCATAAATGACATATTCATAAATTCTTAGATTAAAGTTAGAATTTCTATACAACTCCATCTCAGTTTAACTTGGCAGCGTTGAGAAAGGTATACAATGTACCAATCTACTTGAAAAATAGCTCTACTTTTTTTGTTTTGAATTTAAATCCAAGAAAATAGATAGAAATTTGTAAAAAAAAAAAAAAAAAATCGCATACGTTGTAGAAATTAGATTATTTTTACGTTGTAGAGATGTGATTATTTTTTAGACAAAGTTAATTAATACAGTTAATAGCGCAACGTTATGAAATTCCAGTTTGGCTGAAAACCGATTTTCGACGCCAACTTTTGTCATTGTTGTAACAATAAAATTATTACAACAATGCAGATATATCCAAGTTGGCGCCCAAAACTAGTTTAACTTTTTAATTAATATATTTTTAATTAATTGTAATATCGGAATATAAATGGTCAAAACATGCGTTGTCATCCAAACTAAACGTGTATACAAAATTTCAGCTCAATGGGATGAAGATATCAGCATCAAAATTGAGTTGCAAGATTCCACCCGAACAAATTACATACATACATACATTGTAAGTTAAATAAAAGCTTTTAAAAAGGGACGGAAATGCGTAACAGGAAGTCGGAGGAAGCGCGCGCCGTTTGATTTGACCAATTCAGCGTTTTGGGGTGTCTCTTCGCTAGCCTCGTCTCGGGGTCCAACTGTAGTAGCAATTAAGACGCCCGCCTACCGCACATACCAGCAAGTCTTATTAGACTTCATCCAAAATAAACTTGTGATTCTTACGCTCAATTGTCAAAGTCTCAGGGCTCGTTGTGTGTGAAATCTGAGGATATATTTACATATGTGTAAACCCCATATATATATTAATAATTATATTTCCTGGTAAGCGTCTGACAAAGCTCATCATTCTTAAAAAAATAGGAGTAAGTAATATGGAATTATTTGAATAAATATTTAAGTGCTTATCATTTTCATACTTTGAAGTTAATTCCTGTCACTGTCAATATAATATTTTTAATTGTGATTAAAAAAGATTTCTCGATTAAAAAAAACTAACTAATTAACTAAACGGGTATTTTTGATTTTCTCCAATATTTCTAATTTTTAAGCATGCGCTTGACGGTGTCTCTTCGCTACCCTCGTCTGGGTAACAATTAAGACGCCCGCCTACCACACAGGTTGCGTGGCAGGAGCGGACACATAACATTTCGTGGCCTGAGCGGACACTTTGAAACTCATCGTGGTTTGAGCGGACACATTTTTCCCCCATCTAAGAACAGATTCGATTACCGAATTACAAGGATAAATACATTTTTGCCAATCGAATTTAATTACTTGTATTAAATTGTTAAGATGTTATAGTGCGAATACATTTAAAACATAGCGAAATGTAATAGAAATAAAGAATTTCAGAGAAATATTTAAAAACTAATAGTAAGTTATACAATATAATGAAAGGTATGAACGAATTTCAGGAATTTTGTGGAAAACTGTAGTTAGAGTCAAATGTTAGAACAGGTGCAATAGCCATACAATTAATTAGTTTCATGAAAGGAAGTAAAAATAAATACTAGAAATAAAATACGCAAGATGCAAGGTTAGTTGGTATTTATTTACTTGTATATTTATTTTTCTTTTATCTACTTGCATCTTGCATATTTTACTTCCAGTATTTATTTTTACTTCCTTTCAGGAAACTAATTAATTGTATGGCTATTGCACCTGTTCTAATATTTATTTGACTCTAAAATACAGATTTCCACAAAATTCCTGAAATTCGTTCATAACTTTCATTATATTGTTACTTACTATTAATTTTTAAATATTTCTCTGAAAGTTTTTATTTCTATTACATTTCGCTCTATTTAAAATGTATTCGCACTATAACATCTTAAAAATTTAATACAAGTAATTAAATTTGATAGGCAAAAATGTATTTATCCTTGTAATTCGGTAATCGAATCAGTTCTAAGATGGGGGAAAAATGTATCCGCTCAAACCACGATGAGTTTCAAAGTGTCCGCTCAGGCCACGAAAAGTTATGCGTCCGCTCCTGCCACACCACCACCGCACATACCAGCAAGTCTTGTCATTTTGGTGGTCGCATACATTTCTCCGAATCAAACAGTACAAAAAAATTAAAGATTTCCTGCATTTTGTACTTTTACCGTATACCGAAGGTGGTTCTGCTTTAAAAAAAAAAAAAAAAAAAAAAAAAAAAAAAAAAAAACTATCACTCGCTTCCAATGATTTTGAGTGGTGATTTTAACGTTAACTTCAGTTTGCGAGAAGCTGAGTCACTCATAGCTTTTCTGAAAGATGAACTCAAGCTCGATATGAACACAAATCGAAATGTTTCGACAACTGACAGTGGTACTGTTATTGACGCCGTTTTTCAACGACTTTTAAATCCCAAGTATATGTGTCATACTTTAGTTTTCATAAATCTATTGTCTCCGCTCTTTCCCTTATTGAACAATAATAAATATTTTTGATAAAAAAACTGCATTTCTCCTTGTGTTAATTAAATAAAATTTTCATTAAAGATATAATTATTAGACTAAAAATTATTTCCAGTCATAACCGATTCATTTCTTTTAGGATTTAAGTCACTATTGGCGTATTTACCATGATAACAAGAGAGATGTTACACATCGAATGCGACTACTGTAAGACTCGTTTTTTTTTTATTGAGAACATTTAGAAACCCCGTGCACCACACGCAATGTATAACACGGGGGCTTACAACACAAAGGAAAGATTACAACAAAAACATCCATGCCTTCTCCGGGATTCAAACCCAGTCCCTACGGCACCGCAGTCAGCGTCGCTAACCACTATACCGGATGGGCGGCTGGCAATTGTCTTGTGACTTAAATATTAATATGCAAAACGAACAAATTTGAAAATTTAATGTCGTTTTTAAAGATGCACATTTGTGTGTTTCACAAAAAATTATAAAAAAATATTTTTATGATTACTTATAGATATGGTATTTATTTTCAGTTATAGAAGCAAGAGAAAGTTCGCTACAACATATTTTTTATAATTAACTTCTAAGCGCTTTTCACTTAATTGCTTTTAAATATAATGTTTTAAATAAATTTAAAAATTGCTTGAGAGTCCATTTCATAAGTATTAAAAATATTTTTTAAAAAATCAGGAAATTATATTCTTTTTTTTCTATTTTTATCAGTTGAAACACCATAAAAAAAAATCTTTTTTAGAATTTTCTTATTATTCTTTTAGGTTACTTTATTTTTTTTTTTATCATTAATTATATTCCATTCCTGAAAATATTTTTTATTTATGTAAAAAAAAAAAAGAGTAATTAATTTTTAAAAAGAACAATATTCTTATAAACTGCGATTATTAACACAAAATATTTTCAAAACAACGGGGAATAATATTTGCAGCCTTGACAGAAGGGAATTTAAAAAAAAAAAAATGTTAGTCCATTCAGTTTCTTTCTCTAAAATAATGTTTTTCAAAGAAAAGTAATAACATTCTTATAAGGCTACGATGCACTTCAATTTGAAAATTCCGTTATACATTTCTAAAACAAGTTGTTAATTTTAATAGTGAAATCTCTCAGAATAAAAACTCATTTGTTACTAATTATTTTAAATCGGAATTTTATAATTATAACATCCCCCCTCCCCCACACACATATATACACACTAGAAAAATTTAATTTTCTTGACGAAAGCTTTTAAAAATACTAATAATATTATTCACAAAAATTATTTCTGAAGTTCATATAATTTTTGAACCATATCTGATGATAATATATACGAATTAGTGTTTAATAAATATATTTATAATGCAGGTCCTGAGTGGGCCCAGTATCAAAGTTCTTTAGGGGCTCTTTTTGAAAAGTAAATAACGGGTGTGAAAAAAAAAGTTTCACTCTAAAGCAACACGAAGGTTAATGGCGATAGACTTCATAATTTTGAACCTCAGTCAAGTGGCAAGGACAGTGGCGTAACTGAGAAAATTTGGATCCCCTGCAAAGTCAGGTTTAGGGCCTCCAAGTTGGATACTACAAAGAGTAGGTAGTTGGTGGCAGTCAGGCTTTGGGCCCCCCACGATGCGGGGGTTGCGGGATTGTACGTTACGCCACTGGATGAGGACGACACCTGAGCTGGCGTCACCTCTCCGAACACCAACAGGACGTTTGAGCCTCGACAGATTTAGCTTGCAAAAGCACCTTCTACACGGCGAATCTTCAGTGCCACCAGGACTTGAACCCGTGATTAGTAGCAAATATAATTTTAAAAATTCGTGACTGTAACCACCAGACTATCGCAGCCACAGGAAAAATAAGTAAACACGATCGCATTTATAAAACTTATTTGAAAGTGTCAATTTTAGAAACGAATTTAAAAAGTTGGCCCCTGTAGCTTGGAGGCCCCCTTATCTTTGAATCGGCTATAGCTACGCCACTGACACACACACACTGGACGTGTGTGTATTTTAATAGAAAAACATAATTATTAGATTTTTATTTTATAATATATGTGTTTTTCTTCGATCTGTTAAAATAAATTGTAGTGATCTGTAATATTAAAATTCAATATCAGCGCATTAGAGTATATAAGAACATGTTTCTCTCGATGAATGCAGCTAACATTTTATTTCGACCCTTTTATCAACAGAAACATTTTTCTTTTTCCTTGTCCTCGTCCCTTTATCTTTAACATGGATAGGCTTCATATATCTCTGAAAGCTTTGGAGATAAAGAGGGAAGCTTGTCAGAAATCTCGGCAAGAGCACGTTGGAAGTTTTGCTCTTGAAATAGAAGGAACAGATTAAAAGAGCAGTTTTTTTTTGAGAGAGTTCAGAGTACTTCTTAGAAGCTTCTAGGTTTTATATTCCTGATCGAAAATTCGAGATTGTACAAAACAAAATATTTTTATAAACCGATGCATAAATTTAATTAATGTGAGCATTTATTTTGTTATCTAACATGTCGATAAAAATAAATGTTTATGGAGAAATTAACGATAGATTTTAAAAATATATTTGATTTAACGTAATGGAGGCTTTTTAGATATTTGTATTTATAATATATGTATATAAGAGGCAGGATTCAAAAGTTTCTGGACTGAGTCCATAACTTAAAAAATATTACTAAATTTATTTCTGAAACCCCTCCTCCTTAAACAACAACACACTTTTGCCATCACTTGTAAGGATCTTCGAAGCATTTCTGGAACCCATTTTTACCAGTGTCCCTTAATACAGCCTGCGATGCACTTTTAACTTCATCTGCAGATTGAAATCCTTACAAGCGACGTGCTGATTTAGGAAGTAGTCTGAAGTGGCCAGGGGGAGTGAACATTAACGTCGCACTGTTCAGCTACACGAGGGCTTTTGGGCGACGGTCCGCGTCATTTTGAACCATGGTCAAGTGACGCGGACGACACCTGAGCTGGCATCCCCTCTCCTGACTACCACACCACACCAACGGGAGGACGTTTGAGCTCTCGACAGATTTAACGCGTGCATCGCACCCTTACACGGCGGGTCTTCAGGGATACTGGGATCGAACTCATGACACGCTAGCCATGATCCGATGCCTAGACCACTTGGCTACCACGGCCACGGGTGAGATCAAAAGAGTAAGGAGGATGTGGCAAAATAGTTTTTTTTTGTGGTTTTTGAAGACAATCGGAGACGAGGAGGGATCACAGTGCGGGAGCGTTCTTTTTTAAAGCACTCATGACTGCTCAGCCCCCAATTTTAGTCTTTTCTTTCGGATCAACTCACGCAAACGACATAGAATGTCTCCATAGAGTTCTTTGTTTGCAGTGCATCCTTCAGGATAAATTTCACACACACACACACACACCACACACACACAAAACAAACACACACACACACCACCACAAAAAACACACACAAAAAAAAAAAAAAAACACACACACACAAAAACACACACACACACACACACACACACAACACACACACACACACACACACCACTTTCTCACTTTTTTTTACTATGTCTCTATGGACAAGTTCTACTTTGTAAACAACTACATTGAGTGGAACCCTCACTTACTTCCGGTGTAATGTTAATCTATGGGAAAACATCGAAATTCAACTGAGTTTTTCAAACTTTTAATGCAAGTTTTTGAAACTTTTTTTGAACTATATGGATAGAAGATGATCTGTAGATTTCAGATTCAGGATTTTATAGTATTTATTTCAGTATCTTTTCTAAAATATCTTGTTAGTTTTCTAACTCAAAGCAATGGAGATTTTGCATTAACCGGAAAAGGAAAAGGGTACTAATGACTGTAGCGCCCCCATAGTAAGCTTTACGGTAGAACTAGTACATCGAAGAACCGTGTTTAAACAACAAAAAAAGGTAACTATATTTTCATTTTCAAATTCCCTTTTAGATTTTTTAGATTTAATGCGCAAGTATTTTAATCATTGCGTAAGATAAAGGGGAAAAAAAAATATTTTGTCGCATTTGTGTTATTACTATTTTATTTATTTATTTATTTTTCGTTTTACATACATAAATATAAATAACTCATCAGTTTCTTAGAATATTTTCTTGATGATTAACATATTTAAATGTGTTTTCGTAGCTTGAATCTTAAAACATTTTCGATTGGCATTGTTATTCAAATGAAAAAATATTATTTGCCTCTCGTATAAAAATAATTTCTTGAGTTAGTTATAAAAAGCGATAGTAGTTCATTTAAAATACAAAACATTAATGAGATTTTGAGTACATTCATTAATTACTTACCATACTTAAAAGAATCCTAACAAAATTCGAAATTGAAATAAAACGTTATTATATTATTGTGTTGATTTTTTGTTTGTAATCCTACGTATTATACGATAATTTTGCTTAGTAATATATGATCCAATCTATAATTTCTAAATGTTTAATTAAAATTGCTTCAAACTGTTAAAAGAATTTTCAAAGAAAGAAAGAGAGAGAGAGAGAGAGAGTATATTAAGTTTACTTAAAAATACATTTTTCTTTCTTTTTATTGAGGTAACGTGAAATAAACACACAATTTTTCTAATATACTTTAAAACTGCTAAGAGAACCATTATTTTGTAAGATTAAATTTGAAAAGCACAAATTCTTTTTTTTTTTGTATTTATTCCCATTTTAAGAGTGATTTGCTCGTGATACTTTTT
>BMAO01006182.1:0-48906 GCA_019973975.1 Trichonephila clavata | reverse complement strand
TTTTCGAACTACAAGGACTATAATAGTGGAATTTGGTTTGCATTTCCATTTGTTAAATTGAAATCTCCGCTAAGAACAGTTATATTGGAGAATGTTTCTCAATGGAATTACGGAGGGAATTGATAATAAAAACTTCGCTTTTACTCTATTAGACTTAGACTTAAAATTTGTCTTGCATGCTTACTTTATGGAGTAGAGTTCCACTAAAAATTGGTTACGCGGAAATCCACAAATATTGCTCTTTAAAAATTAAAAACCTTGAAACATAACTGAACAGAAACGATTTTAGTAGTAAAAGTAAGAGTTAATAGCCATTTCACTGAACGAACCGATTATTCTCCCAAATATCTCTCTTTATATACAAAAATTTTTTTCATAATGCTCTAATAAATTTATTTCAAGGTTTTTTTTTAAGGTGAAGTTAACAAAAGAAACTACATCTTTTTTTACAGAATGGAGCAAACTCACAGTTTGAACAAATTTACATTTATGCATGAACGTGCAAAAATAGTTAAACGTGACGATGTGTTACAAATTTTACAGCCAATTATGAAGAAAAAACCGTATGAACTACATAATACAAGGAAATTACAGTTTTACAATTTGAGCTGTGATAGAGTTGCATAATTTGTACAATGGGAGTTGGTCCGCCATTAGGCAGATAAGGGAGGGGCGGTACCTCCTTCCAGTTTTTAATTAAACTTTTAAGAATGGAAAAATGCTTTAAAATGATTGCTAAACTAATCACTCTCTCTAAACTGTCAAATATTGAGATTGTCAACTCTCAGAAAACTTCAAATATATTAAAAACTGATTGGTTATCAGACTTCCTTAACCTTTTCAACAGAATTTTTGCTATTCCTGGTGGGCGCAGTAGCTTAGTGGTTATGGTCACGAGTTCATGTCTGGAGTGTCATGGGCTCAAATCCTGTTGCCACTAAAGACCCTCCGTGTAGATGAGGCCATTCCTCCCATTTATGTGGTAGTTACGAAAGAGGGATGCCAGCTCAGGTGTCATTCTCGTTACTCAACCGAGGTTGAACATTACGAGGTTTGTGAACAATAGCCCTCTTGTTGCTTTATAGAGCGACACAAATCTCTCTTTCTTTTGCTAATCCTGCTCCAGGCACATAAATTACTTTAATAAACCCTGTAAAAATTCTCATTTATAGTTAATCTTTTATCTTCAAAATTTACATATCTAATATTGATTGAATTTTTTTCCTAATGGGAAATTTTAAGAGTGCAGTCCATTTGGACGTAGCTGCTTTAATTTCGGAAAGGATTTCCTTTCCTAATGCAAAAATAACTTATTTTTGAGATTGTACATAATTCTCTGTTTTACGAATTTTTTAGTCTGCTTATGTGATCCATTAGCACAAGTAGTAATTACTTAACAATTCGATTAAAATTTTCCATTACATTAAAACTGTTTAAATGTAATTTTATAGCAAATACGTGAAGAAAAATTACATTTTCAAAACATTCTCTTTCGTAGAAAATACTTCTATGTAATATTTTATACTATGTATAAGGATTTTTCTTTACAGAGCCTGAATTAAGATTTTTGAAACATTCACATTATTTTTAGAGTTACTATTGAAATAACAACCAGACTTCTTCATAAAAATTCACTACTTTATTAATATAAGTCCACTTCTAAATTATATCTTCTAAAAAGTCCAGTTGAGGTAGGGATTCTTGGGAGCTTCCCAAATCGAATAACAAAAACTAAACTTTCGTAACATCAAGAATTATTTTGAAGATTGTCGAATTTTAGATATCCATAATAATAATGTTTAAGATAAATTTTACATCTCGCCATATTGACATCAATAGGAGTATTGTAAAGTTTTCATATGCAAGAGTGTATTTAATTCTTGATTATTTTAGGGCCCTGGTGCATAGCATCCATTGACGACACTACTCCCTGCACCAGCTTTCAGTCTGGTTGAAATGACAATTCTACAAATGTTTCACTCACTAAGAAAGTATACACCCCACAATAACCCCCTTTCAGTCCCAAAATAGATTCCAATCGCCTCTCCCTGAAATCAACAGCTATCCTGTTCCAAGTGTTTCCCCCCACCCTTGTCAACCTTATCTCAAGGTCACTTGACCGTTTCATCTTGGAAACAAATTGTCAGAACTTCCTTCTTTCATTCCAAGGAAGAGGGTCCCTAACAATAACGTGATCTCATGACGTAGTCTAGGGTTACTTTAATTCTCTTACCCCTCCCCTTTTCATATAAAAAAAGCAGAATTAGTATTTCTGAAGTGATTAAAATTATTATTCATGTAGCAAAATATTCTTTTTCGTAAAATAAAGTATTATTGATGTGTATTTAAGCAGTTTATGCTCAATTTTCTTCTAAACTAATGTTTTAAAAGTTTTGTACATAGATTGCATACACGTGGCGCCATCTGCAGTCATTACAATAAAGCTTGCCAAACATGGCGTCCGAGCATTTTGGAAGCAAAGATATGTATTTTTCGTAATTTTAAAATAATTTTCTAGACTATTTCTGACATTTTTACAATTCATGGTGGATTTATATGGGTAATTTACGGGGGGGGGGGTTCTCAACAAGTTTCACACCAAATAATGTAATTTCATTAAGTTAAAGTACCCTGACCTTTTGAGTACATTTAGAAGTCCACCTTAGTAAAAATAGTTCGATTTAAATGTAAAAGTAAAATTTTTTAACATAATTATTTTTTATTTTAGAGTTCAGCCGCATATTTATTTCAGAAAAGTCCATTTAAAGTTGGATTTTTTAGAGGAGAATTGAACTTTTATTTGTTAATTTTAATAGTTAAATTTCAGTCAGTTCGCATCAAAATTTGAATTTTATCTCTTGTTTCGACTACTTTGTCTATGATAAAAACATTAATCATTTTTTCACTTTAAAAACAAACTTTCTGTTATTTTTTTTTATCATTACTTGGAAATATACCTTTAAATTACACTGTTTGTAATGTATGACACTTTTTACAAATTGCTTTGCATCTGCTTTATTTTAAATTTCAAAACAAGATAGAACTTTTTTTCAAGCAAATTGGTACATTTTCTATCTTACCCAATCCTGTCAAGTTTAGGTAAAACGAAGTGCAGATTAGAAAATTGGAGTTGATTGCCTTTTTTTTTAAATGGACAGCGTAAATGAAATAATCCTGTGAACAGAAATTATTTGAGAGTGTAAAATGTAGCATGATATACTGTGAAATCAGTGTGCATAAAATATTGTTCTCATGAAAATTCGAATATTAGCATTAAAAATCTCAAACTGCTAATGAATGTTATGAATGGTATAGTACAGCAAAAAATGTTGAAAGAGGGATTGTTTCTCTTAAATGTATGAATATTGGAAACTGATGTTTATAGTTATTTTGTTCAACTACATGTTCTAGTTGAACTATGTTTTTCATAATATTCAATGTTAGTTGCTATTTTTTATTTTCAGGATAAGAGAATTTAGACAAGTGTAGAATTCCAGAATCAAACCAACACAAGGAAGAAAATCAGAAGCTTAGAAAAAATCCCAGATGTCTGTGAGAAAATTTATAAAATTCTTTAGAGAAAAGAAGATGAACTACATAAATGTGGTGTGTTTCAGCAAAGTTTTCTATGTTTAACGTTGAAGGTTCTTAAGTGAACATTAAAAAGATCCTTAGGAATTTAGATTTGTAGATTTCAAACTACTATTTTCTCGCTCAGATAAGACGGTATATCATTAGCAATAGAAAGAAGTTATTGTAAACATACTGCAAAAAACTTGTCAATATAGTTTTGTTGGAATGATGCTGACTCCCAAATAGTTTACTATAAATAATCTCATGGAAAAGCAGTTCAGTCATGAATTTTGGAGAAAATGTTTCGAATGTCAAGCCTTATAAGTTCTTAAATTATCCCTTTGGGGAGAAATGATTTCTAGGGGGGGGGGCCTGTTTCAAGGGTCTTCGATTGCATGCTAATAACATTTGCTTAGAAGTATGTTGCTCATCATCAAATTATTGCATTTGTGAAGGGTTGTTACTTCAAACCAATCATTAACGAATTATAAAAGGACTGCATGCTGTTTATCGTTCACTGCAAGCTTATTGTTTTAAGGAACATAAGTTAATCCGTGTCCTTTCTGACTTTTGCAGTCATTGAATATATTTTGAATATTTTCAGCAAACTGAACTGAAAAAAGTTTGATACCATATTTAATCCAAAAATATAATATTCAGCTAAACATCATTTTGTGCATTAATTTCAAATACAACTACATTTTTTATTTCAGTATTGCATTCGCAAGAAATGTTTCTTCCAATAAAAAATTATGTAATTATAAGGCAATTTCCGTAAAAAGAATACACCACCTTTATGTCACTTAAAATTAAATAAGGAATTGCATGATCTCACCTGAGATTTCCAATTTTATTCACGAACAAGATGGCTGCCTCTGGAAATGATATCTTTAAACATCTCTTGAGTAGTCTGCCCAAAGAAAAGCCTGATGTTTGTCAAATATGCAACAAGAATTTCAATCACTGTGGTCATTCAAGTTTACATTTACGCAATCATTCTAAGAAAATGTCTCATGTTTGTGAAATATGCAATAAGGCTTTCAGAAAAAAATGTGAATTGAAAATACATTTACGTATTCCTACCAAGGAAAACCCTCATTTTTGTGAAATATGCAATAAGGCTTTCTCTCAAATTGGTCATTTAAATAAACATTTACGCATTCATACCAAGGAAAAGCCTCATGTTTGCGAAATATGCAATAAGGCTTTCTCTGAAAGTTGTTCCTTAAAGAGACATTTACGTATTCCTACCAAGGAAAACCCTCATTTTTGTGAAATATGCAATAAGGCTTTCTCTCAAATTGGTCATTTAAATAAACATTTACGCATTCATACCAAGGAAAAGCCTCATGTTTGCGAAATATGCAATAAGGCTTTCTCTGAAAAATGTGCCTTAAAGAGACATTTACTTATTCATACAAAGGAAAAACCTCATGTTTGTGAAATATGCAATAAGGCTTTCACTCAAAGCGATAGTTTAAAAAAACATTTACGTATTCATACCAAGGAAAAGCCTCATGTTTGCGAAATATGTAATAAGGCTTTCTCTCGAAGCAGTAATTTAACTTCACATTTACGTATTCATACCAAGGAAAAGCCTTATGTTTGTGAAATATGTTATAAGGCTTTCTCTCAAAATGGTTCCTTAAAGAGACATTTACGTATTCATACCGAGGAAAAGCCTCATGTTTGCGAAATATGTAATAAGGCTTTCTCTGAAAATAGCTCCTTAAAGAAACATTTATGTATTCATACCAAGGAAAAACCTCATGTTTGTGAAATATGCAATAAGGCTTTCTCTCAAAGCAGTAATTTAAAAACACATTTACGTATTCATACCAAGGAAAAGCCTCATATTTGTGAAGTATGCAATAAGGCTTTCTCTCGAAGCGACAGCTTAAAAAAACATTTACGTATTCATACCGAGGAAAAGCCTCGTGTTTGTGAAATATGTAATAAGGCTTTCTCTGAAAGTTGTTCCTTAAAGCATCATTTACGTATTCATACAAAGGAAAAGCCTTATATTTGTGAAGTATGCAATAAGGCTTTCTCTGAAAGTGGTTCCTTAAAGAAACATTTACTTATTCATACGAAGGAAAAGCCCCATGTTTGCGAAATATGCAATAAGGCTTTCTCTCGAATCGATCATTTAAAAAAAACATTTACGTATTCATACCAAGGAAAAGCCTTATGTTTGTGAAATATGCAATAAGGCTTTCTCTGAAATTGGTTCCTTAAAGAAACATTTAAGTATTCTTACTGAGGGAAAACCTCATGATAGTGAAATATTTTAAAAGAAATTCTCCTCTTGAAATGCACATTTTCATATATAAATCAAAGAAAGGCTATCATTTCTTTTATGTCTATCTTTTAAGTATGCTGTTTTTCTTGGATGAATAAATAAAGATGACATTTGTTCAATCGTACCAAATTAATGTGTCAAGTGTGTGATATATCTACAACTGCGCTTTCTATGGAAGCTGTAATATAAAATAACATCCATACTCAAAAATCTTAATTTATTCATTCATAATTTAATCGTTTCCTCTTGAAAATTTTCTCTTTTAGATTTGTTACTTAAAAACATTCACGCATCTCTAAAATTTAAAGCTTTTATATTTACACTCCAGCTTTTACCCACTGCTTCACTCGCTTTGATGTATTTAAATAACTGCCAGTCATAATCATTTTTCATAAAGAAAAAAGTAATACAATATTTTTTAATGTTTGATTGAGTCATTTAAAATTTTAAAACTGAGCCTAGTTTAAAAAACTGGGAAAACATACTTTATTATAATAATTAACAACCAAAATTCAATAACTTACACTATTAATATTTTAAAAAGTTCAAATATCTACGTTTAATAAATAATTCATCTTTAAAAGTTCTCAAAGCAGAATATTATTCTATAATAATAATGTACACTATGTATTATATGTTCTTCCGTCCGGTTCAAATATGTGCATATTTCAGGCATTAGACACTCCCAAACAGGCTACATATAGTTAGTTGGCCATAGGAAAATGCATGATTTTTCCCAATGCACCTCTTCTACCTGTAAAGTTTTCCCTTAAGCTTTGTTATTAGTAACATCAAAACTGAGTTTGATTGGAAATTGAACCCATTTGAACTAAAACGGTAGGTCAGTGAGGATAATTGAAATTTGAGGTATGATAACACTTTCTCCTTTCCCGACACCAGTTAAAATAGCTTCACTAAACCGATTCTGCATCAATATTGTGATCCGAAGAATCCTCCCATTACATACTCGAGGAGGATAGAGATTTTGCGTAACCATAACTGGTACAGTTAGTTTTAATTGAAGCTTATTTGAGGGTACACCCGAAAGTTCAAGTGGATTTAAGAATTCTGTTGGATATGAAGTATTTTGTTCCGTATCTATGATTGTATATCCAATTATAAATATTCCTTCATTTCCTCCCTCACGTCTTTTAAAGTTTCAGTGTTGATTTTATTGACAATGTCATTGTTAGGCGAATGTACTGATCTTGAGCACAACCGTTGATCACAGTTTAAATTTTGTCGCATGCCCGGTTAAACTTCAGCATTACGATCTACATCATTCTCTACTAAATTACAAAATTGTTTGGAAAGTAAAATATAACCTTCAGCATCTGCGTCCAAACATCCATCTCTGATTTTCTATAGCGTCTCTCCATAATGTCCCGAATCTTCGCCGTTTTTAATATGCCCTCTCATTTGTTTTTAGACTGAATTTTTCATCTTTCGCAAGATAA
Organism: Trichonephila clavata; assembly: GCA_019973975.1. Lineage (NCBI taxonomy): Eukaryota > Metazoa > Arthropoda > Arachnida > Araneae > Nephilidae > Trichonephila > Trichonephila clavata. Next base: position 41,574 of record BMAO01006182.1, on the reverse strand, counting down.
GCTTGATGAATTAATACATGCCTTAAATCGTTCGCGGAAACTTTCTGGATTACTGGGAGAGTTTGTCTGAAGTCACCATCCAATAAAACCACCATTCCTTCATAATATCTGTACTATCTCGGAAATCCTGAAGAGTCCGATTTCACTCTTCTATAGCTTTCTTGTGAGACATCGTACTTTCATCCCACACTAAAAGTTTACATTGTCGAAATGTAGTGCCTCGAGAGCTATTTTTGCTGAAATTGCTGACGGGTGAATCTCCATGTGCAAGATTGGACGGTTATTTTAAACGGTAGTGGTGTCGTGGCTATACCGGAAGAAACCACAACAACTGCTATCTTCTGGTTTTTTCTAACGGACATTAATATGTTTTGCAAAAAAAAATTTCCGTTTCCTCCAGAGGGTGTCGCGGAAAAAGAGTGCACCACTGCCGGATTCTGTTTTACATAATACTTGATAAAAACATAACTTTTATTTGGAGTTATTTGAGGGATTAATTCTGTTACTTTATGTTACAATGTTATAAAAGTGTAGTCTAATTCTTGAGCAATTTCATTATGGAAGTCTTTTCCGACGACTTGTCACGGACTAATCATTCAAAAATCATGTAGTTTCTTCCCAACTATTGTGAAAAACATTTCAATTATTATTAATCTTTCGTTGTAGATGTGTTCAGTGAAAGACATATCTGCTTGTACTTGCTGAAGTCGTCGCAAAATATCTTCAGCCATGTACTCTTTGTAATTATTTCAAATGGTTTGAGGATAAGAAAGACCGCAAGATGATATAAGTATGGCATAAAGTTCCTCCATTTTATTTGGCGATTGACATTGTATGGCTTCTTTCATAGTAATATCTAGTATATCTTCAAAGTAATCTCTCTGTATAAAATATCTATGTTCAGTATAAGCGAAAAAATCGTACAAAATATGGCCTTGTATTAAATTATCTTTTAAAAAAAATAAATTCAAAATATTAAATATTCGATAAATCAAAATTTTTTTAATAAAAATTCATTTGATATAACTATAGAGCTTTAATTATAACGCAAATGGCTAAAGCTTTGTCATTTTTCTTTTTAAAAAGTGGGAGGAAATTTGTAATAAAATTTCTGAGACTGTCGGAATTGAGAATTTTTAACCAACTTGCCGTTATTTCTAATAGTTTGACAATTAATAAACATAACATACTAATAGTTAACATTTAATTAAAAACATTTAAAAATTACTTTTAATAAAGGTAATTAATTTCACATTATTTCAGTTATTTCTTACAAATCTGAGAATTTTTATTAAAATTTCCGTTATTCACAAAATGTATAATCTTTCGCCAACTTGGCAGGGGTAACCCCCCTCCCCCCCCCCGTATTTGATGTTCCCGTATGAAAACAAGGTTAGAATATATCCTATGTTACTCGTGCATAATATAGATTCCCTATAGTGAAAGAATTTTTAAAATCGGTTTAGTGGGGCTTAGGTGTGAAAGTGTAACAAACTCACATTTATAATATTTTTAGGATTGGCGGTGTTTGAATTTAGGCTTGTTAGACATCCTAAAGAAGGAAGTGGAACAAAAAACTAAAGAAAGAAAATAGATAAATATTGCGACACCTAACCTAAAAAATATACACTAACTATTGCTTAAATGTGACAGGAAAATATAAATAAAAAAAGAAAAAATAAGATTGAAATTAAACATAAAGTAATCATTTTTTTCTTTCTTGAATTGCCTTTTGTTTATGAAGCTCTCATTTATTATTTTTAAAAGTGGAATCGAAACAGCTCATGCCCTACTTAATTGAACAGTGAGCCAGCTATCATAAAAAAAATTTATGACACGTGTCCGCGTGTTATCATATACGCTTAACACAATGTCTGGTGCAAAGAATCAGTCGCCATTAACCAAAAAAAAACGATTTCATTAGTTCAGTTTGGCGATCAATTTGGTGTTTTCCCGTATAATTTCCATTCCCGTAGGAATACGGGAATAAAATATACCCTATATTACTTGCTGATAGTGTAGCTTTCCATTGGTGAAAGAATTTTTAAAATCATTTTAGGCGTGAAAGCGTAACAAAAAAAAATGCATTAAAAAATTTATATTTTATTAGGATATATAACAATTTATTTTTCAAAATTCAATTTTAATTATTTTCTCCTAATAAATCTGAAAGCATTATCATTATTAAAATTTTCAGTAAAGTTTTGCACAAAGGCTTCACATGAAAATTAATTTTTAAATTTGCAAATAATAGTTGAAGGAATTTTTATAATTTTGAGTCATTTGACTCGACTTAGACTGGTGTCCAAAAGTTAAGAATAATTGATAATTATGTGAATAAAGAAGGAAGTGTAAAACAGAATGGCGGGAAACATGATATGTGAGTGTAAAATGGTTATAAAATAAGGAAGCAAATCAAAAGAATGATAATAATTAATTTTATTATCCAGAGTAGCAGTTTGAAAGAAAATTGAGCATAGCAAGGAATCACACTTTAAAGAATAAGTGAAAGAAAACGTTAAATAAAATACTGATGCTGCAGCGTGTGGTCGCCTCTGACAGCCAGGCACGCTGCACTTACCATACTTGCTATGAGATGATGAATGAGTTGTGGGCTCAAACGGTTCCAAGCTTCTTGGGGAGCTCTTTTCAGTTCTGTAACGGAGCTTGGTGGGTGAGAAACGGCTGAAATTTGTCTCCTGAGCATATCCCATACATGCTCGATAGGATTTAAATCAGGGGAGTTCGCAGGCCATGACATACGCTGGATGTTTTCCGTTTCAAGGAAGTCATTAATCAGCACCGCTCTGTGACATGGGACATTATCATCCATGAATATGAACTCAGGACCGACAGCATCTCGAAACAAGTGAACATGACGCTCAAGAACTTCGTCTCTGTATCTTTGAGCATTCACAGACCCCGTGTCAAATAAATGGAGGTCTTCGCGGCCATCCATCATGATGCCTGCCCATGCCATTACTCCCCTTGATGGAAAATGATGTCTTTCTGTTATGTTTCTTGGTTCAAAACGTGTTCCACATTCTCTCCATATCGTTACCCGCCGAGAATCACATTGGCCCACTCTCCCGCACTCCAATGTTGATGTTTCAAACTCCAGTTCAAACGAGCACGTTTATGCGCAGACGTGAGGGGAATGCAAACTGATGGTCTTCTGGCATACAGGCCAGCATGATTGAGTCTCCTGTAAACAGTTAGTCTCGAAATTCGTATTCCTGTGGCGACTGAGCGCCGAACCCAGTGCTCTGGCAGTACTGCCCCTCTGACTTCGCGCACTTATTACCAGATATCGCTCTTGGCGAGGGGTTGTGACTCTTGGTCGACCTGATACTGGTTGTCGGGTAACATCTCCCATTCTTTGAAACCTCTGCCACAGTCTTGAGATCACAGACTGGTCCACATTCTTTGTGCCATCATTCACCTTGTTTGATGGTTAACAACGTTCCTTCGCACAGCTGTTGCACGAAACTTGTCCGAACTGCCTATGCTGCGTGAATCGGTTTCTCTGCGTTCTGACATTCGCCGATGTTTCGCGCAGAACGTAGTCGACTGAAAAGTTTTGCATAAACTCAATGTTTCTTCTTCAACCATTTAATATCCGCAAGAAATTTGGAATAATTTTACAAATATTTACTCCATGTTTTTCGCATTTTACGATTTATGCTTAACTTTTGGACACCAGTGTAGGTGAAATGCTACTTGGACGTGAAGTAAAAGAATTGTAATATACTTTAGCGGTTTTTTTATATGAAAGTTGGCAAGTTTTAATTTTTTTTCATACATTTGTGTTGTAATTTTTTAGAACAGGGTTGGCCAACCCAAATGACCTTCCGGGCCTCTTCTGAAAACCATAATACCGTGGGCTGTATATAAAAATATATAAGTAATTTCGGGGTAAGTTGCCAGTTTATTAATAGTGCTTTTTTGCGTCTTGGAGAGCAATACCGGACAAATTGTATGAAGAGTCTGATCCGACTTTTAAGTTTGTGGCTTTTGTATTTATCGGACTTAATCGTCTTTAATTGGTGTTGTTTCTGGATCTCGTGAGTATTTAAAGTTCATAAACGTACTTGTTATTTTAAATAAGGTATTAGGAATGTAAGTGAGAGAGAGTTACTCTTCCGTAGGGACATCTTAAGACTTCTTGAGGCTTTGGGCGCCTACTCAAAAGTACAGTCGCAAAAACTTGCTCGACCAACTGCCGCCTTTAATAAAATCAGTAATGATGGTGCTAGGCCTAAGAAGACGACGGTCATCACATGTAGGCAGTTGACATATCTTCCGAATTCCCCAGTTTTTAGAATACAACAGGAAATAACATTGGACCATTGAAATTATTCGAATTGTGATTTTATTAAGGCTGAGTCGAGAACGACACGAGACCCAGTTGGCCCATGCCTGAAGACGGCCCTGATTACACTGCAAATTATAACGCAGTGTCATTAAAAATTGAGGTGTGTGTGGGGGTATCTCTAGAAAGTCATACTCTTCATATGCAATTTTAACTATGAATAATTAAACAATAGGCTGAATTTCAAGACGTCAGAGGGCTTCATGTTTGTCGGATTTACAAATAGGAAGATAAAGCTGATTCACACTTTTGTAAGCTGATAATGATGGTCGCATCTATAAAGACCTTAAGCACTTAAGTGTTTCTTTTTTCTGTCATAGTGTGCCAAAAAGTAAGCATTTTTTTAATAAACATTTTTATCATGTAATCAGTTATATAAACTCAAACTAGCAGTGAGAAATGTTATAAATATTGAAATTAAAAAATTATGCTAATTTTTATTTTCGTTGAAAAAACGTATTTTTCCATAAAGTTGGCTTTTTTAACACGTTTTTATAAGTTTTACTTTTATGTAACGGAATCTTTGAACTCTATTTTTACCCACTTTAAAAGGTCAGATTTATTCGAAATTTTTTGAACACTTGTCAAGGACCGATGACAATGCAATAGTTTCATAATTTTGTTCCATTGTCCTGATCAAAAATAACGATTTCCAGATTTGGAGACTAATTTCATATATCACTTCCAGATTTGACGAAGATGAAAATTATAATTGACGTCTGTATGGTACTTATTTTTCTGCCTGATAGTTGTTAAAATTTCTTATAGTTTTGACGATAACATAGACTGGCCGACTGATCTGAACGAACGAGTTGCGTTCTGATTAAAATTTTTCCGCCTACTTTATCTTTCTCCAGTAATCCTAAATTTAATCAATTTATTACATAATTTTTATGTTTATTTTTTGTACCATTGCTTTTTTCCATCGACCATTTACCTCAAATTAAAAGACGTCACTAAATACCGCAATATGCATTCATTGTTTGAAAACCATTGCGTACATTCTGACACAGCATTTTTCTCACTTGGCGACATTTTAATTTAGCGAAAGTAAAAGACGGGATTTTTAATAAGAATTTTTTTCTCTGTTTTTTAAATTTTTAGAATCTTTTTATGATACTTACAATTATTGCAACAATCACCAACGTTCAAGATACACGCCAAGTTGGTAATTCCATTTTCACATAAGTTGTACGAGCTGAATTGGCAATCATGTGCTTCGTTTTATACAATGTCACCAATAGTTTGTGATAATACGTAAGTATCTTTCATTTGATGTTATTATTGAAATACAAATGGTAAAAGTAAAATTTTCTGTTACATCAAAATATTGAACCTTATTTTGTTTTTATTGCTTTTTAAGATTTAACTTTGTTATAATATTCTTAAACAGATTCCATTAGTAATTTGTTAGCAGAATACTAGAAATTATTATGGTTTGCTTTTATCAGGAATGTAGCTACCGCTTCATCGGTAGTATCAATAATGCAAGGGCCACACCAAGCAACAGGAGCCCCAAGAAATGTTACTACAGTCCCACTAACATGATGCTCATATCTGAAAAAGGGCCCCAAAGGAATTTGGATACAAGGCCCATTGAGAGCTGTTTCGTAGTTTTATACGTTTTTGTTTTTACTATCTTTTTAAGTGCAGAATTGGCTTCAGTACATAAAATTGCAGTTCAGAAAATCGAACTAAGGTCATCACACTGGACAAGCAAAAGCAGTGCGAGAGGTAATTGCACATTAAATTGGAATGGGCATCAGCGAACTAGCACAATACACATAGATGCCTCTAATACGTGTTTAGAAACCAGGTGGTCGTTAAATTGTAATTATTTTTTCAAATTATGCTTTCACATTGATAAAGATATTCAGTTCTTTTTTTGTGAATTACTATTAGTATTGTATTTCATTTTTCAATTTATTTTTAAGCTCGGGATATATACTTTGGAGAATTTTCATATATAAAAAATATTAATTTATATTCTGTACGCTATGGATTTGTTTGACGTGATTTCAAAATCTGTCCACAAATGAATAGCATATCTATTGAAATCTTTCAAGTATTTTATCGTTTTCCAGTGATACTAAATTAAATTAATATTTAATTTTTATTTCTTGGTACTTGCGATTCTTTTAGTTGACCATTTACCTAAAATCATAAGACATCGCCAAATGCTGCGATATGCATTCAATAAGGTAAAAACATTCTAAGACTGTTTTCATACAATTTTATATATATATATATTTTTTTTTTTTTTGCACGCTTGTGAATTTTTTTACTAAATAGTTGTTGAAATTTCTAAAAGTTGGGGCATTAACATTAGATTCGCAAAGGATCTCTCTATTTTGTGTGATTTCAAAACTTTATTTAATATTACTGTGAAATACAAATAGAAAAATTAAGATTATTTTATGTATATTTTGTTTGTTTTGATATTTTCGTATTATCGCAACTATATTGGCAACATTATATAAAAGGAAGCACATAGTTGCCAATTCACCGTGTACGACACATACAAAATCGGGGTTGGCATAGTTGCAATAGTACCTAAGTACCTTTGTTTAGAACTTTTTTTGGTGATTTCATCAAAATATTGAACTTTAATTTGTTTTTGATAGCTTTTTAACATTTAAGTTTGTTATAGCTAGCTGTACCCTGTCACTCATTCCTGGGTCTCAGTTTCATTAAAAGGAAAGAAAAGAGAAAGGACACATTTCTAAAAATTTTAACCGCTTGCACTTGAGGTATGACATTTTTTTTATGAAAGAATATGTTTGAATATGCATAAACAAAAGTTTTCTAAACAGATTTCATTGCTAATTTGTTAACAGAATACTCAAAGTTGTTATGGCTTTTTTGTCCTTTTGTTATGAATCTAAAATTATTTACATTGTGGGGAGGTGCCAAGTTTGAAAATAGATTTAAAATGGCTCTTCTTGAGGTTAAAGGGTTAATTTTACAATGCTTATGGGTAGACATTTTGTGTTGCTTCATTGTCTGTGAAGATAAAGAAATTATCTGTTGTGCCTTCTTTGGAACGTCAGTTGCCATCCTTCAGCACTTCATGAACTTCTTAATGTATAACTTTATAAATATGGCAGACCACTAAAGCTATATTAACGTTTCCATACACCTGAAAATAAACCTAATGAAAAGCAAAAACAAACCGACAATCAACATACTGAAATGTTTTGCCATCAATTTACTATGGTTACCAAAGCTGACTTTCAAATTTCAATGTGAAATCTGAAAAAATTGTTAAAAGTGGTAACTAAAATTTTTTATTAAGGTATAATCGATGGTCCATAATATGTTTTTTGTTCATCTTGTTTTAAACTGAATCTTCGTAAAGGTGTAAATAATGTCCCAATTTTTAGTAGATTATCGAAAATTCCTCACCAATTGTTGACTTCTGCTCTGAAACACACAACGATACTTATGCATTAGCATCACCATAACAAAGTTGGTCCTACGTGTATCGCACCTTAATACCTGAACAACAAAGATTATAACATTTTTTTTAATGAAAAAACAGATTTGGATGGAAAATGGTGTGATTTGCATGGCAGCAATTTCGCTATGCGGTCATGCTAATATTTCAGTACCCAGAAAACAACTAATTGCCCATGTGTGAAGCAGTCTGTGTCTAGATATATAAGTCACTCTGTTTCAAAGATAGGCCCTTAAATTAGTTGATAACAAATGCTAATCAAATAATGAATTGCAAAAGTCTTCCACCATCATCAATGGTTTGTCGTAGATTTCTGCTGCGAAATCCATGTCTATATATTTATTTTTCTTGTGTATTCAACTGAAAATATGTTCAGCCTCTCATTGTGTTGGAATTGAGCTGTGTCAATTGATGTACAATAGAAGATAAATAATTTATTAGCATATTTTTTATTTATTTATTTTTTTTTTTTGCTCCTAATTTTTCCTTTTTTTAATGTTCTGAAATTTTATAGGTTTTTGTTTTAACTTTTTAAGTGCAGTCAATTAGCTTCACTACTTATAAAAATGATGCCCTGCAGGAAATCAAACTTAGGTTGTCATACTCACAAGGCAAAAGTAGTGCAATGGGTGTAATTGCACATCAAATTGAGGAAGAACAGGCATCAGCAAACGAGAAAGGCAGACAAAGAATGACACAAGTACATGCTAAGGACGCAGCAGAGCAACAGGCAGCCAGCCTTGAGGTTGCACATTTGCGAGCACAGCATTCATGTTTTGCGACATCAAATCTGTTCTGTTCTCAACAAAAGGAACATAGTAGGTTGCGAATGGCTGAAAGATGTCAACCAGAAACAGCATATCACAGCATCAAACATGATTTTGTGGTGAGCAATCACACAATAACAGTCACTTTGCATTCCGTTACAAGCCAGTGGAAGATTATAGGTTGAGCTAGCAGGTTCTCATTAGCACAATGACTGAAGTGTATCCTTATTTCAATGCTCTGAAATTTAAGGGAGAAACAAAATGAATGCTTTGTACCACCGGAAAAATTAAACTGCCTCAACTTGGAGAACCGCCAAAGCCATTAAAACTTTGCTTGCCAGGTATATTGCGGAATCAAAATATTTCCTATATAACATCAGGAAATACAATTCATGTTTCCAAATGATATTGTTTCGAGAAATGTGCATTTATGAACACACTTCTGATTTAAAAGAAATATCCATAAGTATTGTAACCCAAAACTAACCCAATGCCCTCGAGGAATCCAGAGTAAAGCCATTTAAAATTTATATTAAACTTGAGGTCTCCACAATGAATACAATTTTAATAAATTTAGGTTCGTAACATAAGGACAAAAATAAGTCGTAATAACTTCAAGTATTTCGTAAACAAGTAGCAAATGATCAGTTTGGTAAAAAATTTTGTGTATATATATTTATACATTTTTTAAATGAAATATCATACCTCTAATCAAAATGTTCAAACATACTGAATACATGTGCTTTCTGTTTAATCAGACTAAGCCACAGCAACGCATGGCATGGTACAGTGAAAAGTTAGAACTTTTAGTATTAAAATTTGAAATTTCATAATGTTTGAATTAAAATTATCAACATCAATGTGGTTTTTACATCTATTGACACTCCGAGCAACAATTATATGCATCTTTATATGGTTTTTTATTATTCAAATGTATTACGGACTGTACAAGATCATGACAAAATATAAATACAATTCAATTGAAATAACAATTAATATACAATCATATTATTTATGGATAGTATTTGTATTTACTTAAATTTCAATGTACTTGATTTTTAACATTATTTTAATTGTTTGCATCATTGTCATCATTCATTTCAACAATACTTAGACTTTTTGTACTTTCAATTATTTCATTGTTCTAAAAAAGATACAATAGGCTTATGGTAACTAAAGTAAGAAAGGAAAATGTTTGATTCAAATTTATCTTAAGTATCGCGCGTAAAAGCCGCATCGATCGTCGTTTATATTTTATTGTACTGAGTTTTCAATCATTGAACATATTTAAATTCAGTGTTTCATTTAGAAATTCAATTAGTGGTAGATTTTTATCATCTGTAAAGTTAATATTGAAGTCTCCACTTAAAATCATCGGTACATTATCATATTACTCGCCAAATCTTTTTTCGAGTATTTCAGAACCTTCTTTTGTATAAATCATCAAAATTTCGAATAAAATAGTTGTATCTGTCTCATAGATTGTCCAGGTGAAATGTAAACGGCAACCATTAATATGTATTACCCATTCTCGGAATCGCAATGAGCAATACACAGTATATACACTTTACACTAAATCCATTGAATTTCACTTATAAGATATACACAGCACTATACGCCAGCGGTATAGCTACAGATATACTGCTATAAGTATGTCGGTGACGCGAACGCACGAGATTTCACCCATCTAAAAAGTGTCTGAGGCGAACAGCACACTGCTCGTGCGCCAGTCAAAGCATGTCGGTGAATCGAACCCATAAGATTTTCCCCTACCAAAAAGTGCCCAGCGCCGCTAAAGAAGTTTTCACTTCAAAAATCTTTAGCACTTAAAAAATAAATTATTTTTTTGAAATACACGGGTTTTTTTTCCCCTTTCATTTTCAGAAAAATGTTTATATCATGTTTAGAAATTGCTTACACACACACACTCTCCACTTTCTCACATGAAGAACCTTTTTTTCCCTTTTCTGTATTAACCGCAAGTGTATTTTGCACTTGCATATATTTAGCTTTAAATTAAAAGCACTCGCTTTAGGGTTACACCTTATTGTTTTAGTCGCCAAATCTGGAAATGTTATATGGAATTGCCGCCAAATCTGATTAACGTTATTCCTCACGATCCTGATAAGGACAATGGAACAAAATTATGAAATTTTTGTCTTGTCATCTTCCCTTGACTAGTGTGCAAAATTTTGAATTAGTCCCATCTTTTAAAGTAGGCAAAAATCGAGTTCTAAGATTCGGTTACATGCAATTTAAATTTATAAAAGTGTGTTAATAATTAAAAACATAGTTTCTCAGACAATGACCTTTAAAGATTTGAATACGATATGAAAAATGTTCCACAATAGTCGCCCATTGTTTAAACTCACCATATTTATATCTCAAACTCTCTTAAGCTTCATATTTAACTAATTTGCTAAGTTCCTTTTGCTGCTTTCTGCAGAGTTTTGTAGACTATAACACAATTGTGTTTAGTAAAATTTTGATGAAAAATTGCAATTAGAATCTTTTACACAAAATTCTAATGAATGTATTCAAAAAATATTTATACAATACATAAATAACGAAACATCTTTATATGTATTAGGAATTAAAAGATTTGTAATACTTTAAAAAGTTTTTTTAATGTGTCAAATTGTATGCAAAAACTCAATTTTTTAAACAAAATTATTTTTTTTCGTAAAAAAGCAATGAAGTACATAAATATATACACACAGATTAGATTTTGATTCACAACAGAGATAGAACTAAATGAAACATGTTCTGAAAATTTAAATTCAATATCTTAAAAATATTTTGTGTAGGGTTCAGCATCCAGGTTTGTTAACTCCAATTCCACATGCTATAACTTTGCATCTAAATATCGTAGAAACAAAAATATAGTGTTTTTGGGATCTGAAATGTATGGGCTATAAAATAACACAAAAGAGCTTTTGAAAAATTTCACAAAACGGCGAATTTTGGCTATTCATCTTCATGAAATTTATTTGATTCATAAAAAGTCATATTGTTTGATTTTTTCGGGCACTTGGTTATAGGCAAATAATTGAAGTATTTACTGGATTTAACAGAATGAGCAAAATTAATTAGTAATATTGAACGGAATCTATTTCAAGAATTTTTTTAACTTTCAGTTTGGGACATTACGAGCAAAAATTAAATCTACTTAAATACTAATATTTAACTGATTTTTTGTATTATTAATAATTGATCTACATTGTTTATAAGTTAGATTCATCTTATAACACATAGTGCTCTTGTGACTGTTTAAAAAATCTTATAAAATTGATATATTAAAAAAAAAAGACAAGCTGAGTCAAAGTTTTTAATTCACAACATATTGATCTGGTTTATAATGCACCTTTATTGTTACCATAGTGTTTTGCTTATTTGGATTAAAATGAATGATATATATATATATCAGATTCTTTATATATTTAACCCAATTTAAATATATTTTATGCTTTTACTCGTTAAAGAAAGGTAGAGAAAAATTATGTACTTACCGTAAAATCTGGCATATAATGCACACCATCGTAGAACGCGCACCTATACTTTCAAGTAGCAATTTTTATGTTTATTTGCTGTAAAGCGGGCACCCTCTTTTTCACGAAGAAACATGAGATGTATGTGCGCAATGCTCTTAAGTTTGAAAATCATTTATTCTCTAAGCTTTAGTAAAAAAATAGTATACATCTAGAAGTGTCACCCTTTAAGTTCACAAGGAACGCCATTTCTTTTAAATAAACAATATTTTGATCTATGAGGAAATCTAATTTTTTTCCTACGCTCATGTTTTTTTAAAGCTCTCACTTTTATACCTGCCATAAAACGTGCACACCTAACTTTTAATCTTATTTTTTGTGTTAAAAGTGTGCATCCTACACCAGATTTTACGATTCATATTACCACAACAATGCCAATGTTCAAGATAACTCGCCAAGTTGGTGACCCCGATTTTGCATGTGCCATATTGACAACCATGTGTTTTATTTCATATACTTTCACCAATATGGTTGCAATAATATGTAAGTACCCAAAATTAATACAGGTTTGGTACAAAAACTCCTGTATGCAAGTATGTTGTACACAAGTGGAAAAACATAAGAAATCTTGGTACTTACGTATTACCGCAGCCAATTGGCGACATAATATGAAACGAAGCATCTGTTTGCCAATTCATTGCACCAACACGCATCATTGATATCTAATATCTTTCACCAACCCATGCCATTTAGCCAAAAACACACAGGAAATCGGTGGATACTTGCGTATTATCGCAACAATCACCAACTCTAAATAACTCGCTGAATTGGCCACCCCAATTTCCTGTGTGTGGTACACGCTGAATTAGTAACTAGGTGCTTTATTTCATATAATGTAAATAGATTGCAGTAAGACGCTAGTACCAATCTGGGTTGTGAACTTGGTGAGTAATTATTAGATTTGGCATTTGTTCCTATAATACGTAAGTGCTGAAATCTTTTCAGTCTGACTTACATGAAGCACCATAAATTTAAATGTTTCTATTTGCACAAAACAATTGATAAAAAGAGTACTTATATACCTGGGCCTAATGAATGCTCTTTTAGTCTAAAGGTTTTTTCTTCACTTTACATAATATGTAAAAACTATTTCTTTCTTGCTTTGTTTTGAAATTTTTACTATGAAAAATCTGTTATTTATCATAATGTTTCCTAGATATTTCTAATAACTGATTATGGAAGGGATGAATTTTTAAATAAAAGTTAATTTTCTGCTTGTATACGATTTTAAAGTAAAAATATAATGCTTCTAGAAACTAAATATAACTTATAATGAACCAAATTGCATCTGGAACTAGTTCAAATTGCGTACACATTTGTTTAACTATTGCATCGAATCTATTTTTGCGATTTTCAAAGATTTATATTTGAGATATCAGTTCGAAGATATACAGTATATGATTAAATAGTACTTGCATTTTTTATAGTATTATTTTTGTTAGTACTTGTGTATTATCGCAACCGTATTGGCGACATTATATAAAAGGAAGTACTTGGTTGCTAATTCAGCACGTATGACACAAGGGAAATCGTTACTGCCAATTTGGTGAGTTATCTTTGATTGGCACTTTCGCGATAATACATGAGTACCTTTTTGTTACATACAATAATTGTAAAAAAAAATTTTGATTTTGAAGTTAAATGGTAAAAATTTCATATAGTGTATATTAAATAATACGTAAGATGAAGAAAAAGTGAAAATTTACAACTTAAGTATCACGTCTTTAAATCTTATAAGATTTGGTTTAATACATATTTTTCTGTTAAAAATTCGTATTAGATACAACAGTATCGAAAATGAATTCTATACATACTCATTTTATTGCTTTAAACTCATATTTGATACATCAACAACTTCAAAAATGAGTGCGTTACATACTTATTTTATTGGTTGATTCTTTTAATTTGAAACAGCTACAAACTCAAAAATGAGTGCATTAATTACTCATTTTGTTCTTTCATTCTCAAAAATTTGATCTCGTAACAGATTAAAAAAGGAATATCTGAAGCCTTTATTTTAAGTATGTAGTTGTTATACCCAAAATGAGTATGTGTGATTCTCTAATTTGAGTACGTGTGCATCGGAGTCATTTTGAGTTTGTGAAGTACTCAAAATTGAGTAGTTTGCTCTCAGTTTTGAATTACCATTTCTGGAAGTGTAGGCTTAGGAAAATTTAAAATTCAATCGATACGATCCGATAAAGGTTCGATTCCTGATTCAAGCCTAGGAAACCTGTAGAACTTACATCAAAACTACATTTTGGGGATCTTAAAGGAAGTCCATAGTGATGTAAGTGTGTGAATATAATTTGTAAGTGTTCTTCGGGAGAAGATGCGACCAGAATGTCATCTACAAAAGCGAACACAAATGGAATTTTTCGTATGACTTCATCAATGAATTTTTAAAATACAGCAGCGGCATTGAAAAGGCCAAACTGCATCCGAGTGCTTTCCAATAACCCAAAAGGTGTAATGTGTGCACTATTGTGTACATCATCTGGGTTAATTGGAATTTGGTGATAGGGCTTCATGAAGATTGGAAGGGAAGTCTAAAATATCGGGAACGCTGTATTTATCTTTAACAGTTTAAGCATTGAGTGCTTGGTAATCAAGGACTGGTCATCACTCTGTGTTGTCTTTTTTTGTAGCTATATATATAAAAGTGAGGCATAATTACTTTTGGAAGGCCGCATATGTGTGGCCTAGATCAGTCAGTCATATTCTGAAATTCATCTTTTGCAATGCGGAGATGATCAGGAGCTTTAGCAACTGCCGGTCGACCAGTTGTTTCAACATAATGGACTGGTGAATGTTTAATTTCTTGATCAGGGCGGAAAGGTTTTGTGATGTCAGGAAATTTTCTTAAGCTCATGATTAACACTATCACCTGCCATAGTTTTAGTGAAATCAATTTTACTCTCTCCTCAAATACGACGTTTAATATGTCTCCCAGTCTAACAATGCTTGCTTGATTATGTCTGGTACTAAACAGAAGTTGTGTAAAAATATCATCGCCAATAATTGAGGTTGAAACATTACTGACTAGAAATGTTAATTTGAAAATTCTCCTTAAACCAAAGCCTAAAGCAAAAGTGTTTGAGTTTTATATATGTGTAAGATGATGTATTGGCAGGAGAAAGTGTCAATTGAGACTTATTTTGCTTTTGTCACTGGAATTATAGATATATTAGATCCAGCATCAATTATATAGAAATGTGACATTAGCTCGCCTATCGTGAATAAAAAGGCGACAATTTCTTCCCAAGACGGTAGCCGCCATTATACTTGGACCGGTCTCGTTTTTCAAGAATTTACATGGAGGACAAAATTTTTAAGCTGCTGAGCCAAATTTGTAATAGCGCCAACACTACTCATATTATTTTATTTTGAACAATTGCGTTTATTGAATGAGTGATTACGATCGCTACTCTGACTTCTACTTCGTGAAATTATTTCCTCATGTAAACTGTTTTGAATGGAATTGTCTGAGGAAACTGAACAGGCACTTACTGCAATTGGCGTCATCTCCATTACTCGATTGGCTGCTTTCTCCGATGTCAACTGGCTTATAGACACAAAGATTGATTGCATTTGTGTCTGTAAATGCTTCTGGGAAAAGTTCGAGCATAAGCTCGTCTGGAACGCATTGGGATTCCGCATGTCTCCTCACAACACTCAGTAATTTGCTGGGATGTTAATCTCAGATTTCCTCTCCGATGAGTAATTTCTTGATCTCTTGGTGTGATGGTTCATCTCTTCGTTTAATCAACTCCACACTTGCTGTTTCGTAAGGATCCAGAGGGTCGTGATTCATGATTACATCACGAATAATGGTAGCAACTTCCGGTGTTGGATGTGCGAGGATATAACTAAATTTGGTTCTGCTGTATGTTATTGGTTTAGGATAGCCAAGCTCCAATGTTCTGCCAACCATTGTAAACTAAAGAGTAGGAATATTGAAAGTATATGCCGGAATCTTAGCGGCGCTCACGCATTGTTCATCTTGAAGATTTTATATCGTTTCCAGTTCTTGACGAAAAATTTGTTGAAAATTTTAAAAATAAATTATTATTTTTATGCTTTAATAACGAATTTGAATGGATCACCATTGAAAGATGTTGGTTAAGCTTGACAGATAAAACTTGGCAGCTTTATTTTAGACACACATTGAAAATCATCAGCCTGTTGACTGCTGCTACGGATTCTATACTGAATTACGAGAAACTTATGCAACATAGAAGCAGGAAGAAGAGGGCATAGCGAATCGATTTTCACTCGGGATTCATAAATATAATTTTTTTAATTTGATTATTTTGTAAAACTTAAGAAAGACATTTAATGGTTTAATTATTATTTTATTCATTCAAAATACACTCGAATTCTTCCTGCCCACCATCAAATATGTTGTCTGTTTTATAAATTTCTTAATTTTATTGAAGCATTTGTGATGAAATAAAATCAATGCAGCAAGTTCTTATTTCTAAAATTATTTTGATTCTGTGAATTGAATCCAACAGTTCAAGGGAAATTTGATTCTATAGTTTTGTCTTTGTTGACATAATAACGAAAATACCCTTTTCACTGTGGCATTAGACATGGGTAGGCTGTAAAGCTTTAAAGCAAATGTAGCCTAATCTTTTAAAAAGGGATTTCCAACTGCGTCTTTTATATCAAAAATGCGTCACCAAAGTAATGCTTTGTCATTTTAAAGTTCAGATTCCGAAGGAAATACATATTTCAACTGTATTCCATTGTTTATCCAGAATATCCTATTTAGATTGATCTGCTAATTCTGAAGGCATAACATCTTTGAAAGATTTATGTTGAACTTTGTGGATAAATTATTTTACTTTGTCTTTAGTTTATTCAAAAAGACATATTTAAAACCAATTTCCTCAATCAAGTAAATATTTGTTAAGCTCATGTCAACTTCTATATTTACACTTTTAGAGTAAATGCTTCTCAGAAGAGTAAGGGTGAAACTTTTGTGTTAAAAGAATTTCTTATTCAAAAATATTGCAAAAAGAAAAATCTTATATTCAATGAAATCAATTTTATTTTAAGTACATTTTATTTCTATAGATATATATTCAAACATTTCCGTAGTTTCTCTCTCTTTTTTTTTTTTTTTTCTTCTGCTGTTCGTTGTAATATAGATTAAGCCATACCAAAATCTTTGCAGATTTCTGTTTTTGTCTTTAGTTTTTGATCAACACCCTTAAGAAACTCCGTCTTAATTTTAAGCAAAATAACAGTTTTTTTTTTGCCATTGCGCTCGTAAAAAAAGTTCTAAAATAGGAAAAAGGGAGGGGGAAAACTAGCCAAATTTACTGATTTTTACTTGCACTGTGATTCAGTCGTCACTGAATTCCAAAGCCAACTGATGAGACATAAGTAGCGTAATGGGAAATATTAAGGCCTGCCTCCCTACAAAGTATAAGTTTTGGGCCCCTTAGATTTCTGGGATGTACGTTACACCATGGAGAGATAAGTTGCTTTTGTGTGTAGGGGTGGAGGATGGAAGAGAGAGAGAGGCTTAGAAAGGCAAAATTGGCTCCTGTCACAGGCTATTCCCAGTGTATTTCAAGGCCAAGTTAGCTTCTTTTCTATGAAATATGACACCATCTGTCCTTTATTTCACATCTCTTAAATCTCGTCTGCGTATCTAGTATTTTCTGACTTTTGCTCATTCCTAGAAAGGATATCTTTTCCTTTTCAGGGAAAAGAAATACATGAAAATATATTGTTTGTCGGGACCGTTGTATTATTTCGTGTTTACCGATATTTCATCTTGTGTTTTCATGTTAAATATATTTCACTGTAATTATTCATTTTATTACACATTTAAATATCGCTTATGTATACTATCTTAAGATGTACTGTAGCAGAAATTATAGAATATTTGGGATTCAAGCGAAAAATTTATCATTTTCAAAATTAATTTAATTCATAAAGCTTATAGATTACCCAAAATAAATACTTGGATATATTTTTTAAAATTTAATCACATAGTAGAAACCTTAAGTTTTGCCCATTTTAAGTAAAAAAAAAAAAATCCTTGACAATGAATGTAAATTTAAATTAGATATATTAAGTAAAACAAGCATAATTTACATATAAAGGTAACATTTTTTTAACATCATTATTTTTTATTTTAAAGTTCAGCCATATATTTATTTCAGAAAAGTCCATTTAAAGTTGGATTTTTTAAAAGGAGAATTGAATTTTTATTTGTGAATTTTAACAGTCAATTTCAGTCAGTTCGCATCAAAATTTGAATTTTATCTCTTGTTTCGACTACTTTGTCAATGATAAAAACATTAATCAATTTGTCACTTTAAAAACAAACTTTCCCTTAACTTTTGATCATAACTTGGAAATATACCTTTAAAATTACACTGTTTATAATATGACACTTTTTACAAATTGCTTTGCATCTGCTTTATTTTAAATTTCAAAACAAGATAGAGCTATTTTTCAAGCAAATTGGTACATTTTCTATCTTACCCAATCCTGTGAAGATTAAGTAAAACGAAATGCTGTTTAGAAAATGGGAGTTGATTGGCTTTTTTAGAAGGAGTCAGGGTAAATGAAATAATCCTGTGAACGAAAATTATTTGAGAGTATCAAATGTAGCACGATGTACTGTGAAATCAGTATGCATAAAATATTGTTCTCATGAAAGTTTGAGTATTTGCATTAGAAATCTTAAACTGCTAGTGAATATTTTGAGTGGTATAGTATAGTACAGCAAAAAATCTTGAAAAAGGAATTATTTCTCATAAGTCTATGAATATTGGAAACTGATTTTTAGTTATTTCGTTCAACTACATATTGTTGAACTATGTTTTTTCATAATTTCAATATTGATGTTGATGACTTTTTTTTATTTTTATTTTCAGAATAATAGGAGATTTTAGACAAGTTTAGAATTCAAGAATCAAACCAACACGAAGAAAATCACAGGCTTGGAAAAAATCTGCAAAAATTTATAAAAATTTTTACAGAAAAGAAGTTGAACTACATAAGTATGGAGTGTTTCAGCAAAGTTTTCTATGTTTAACGTTGAAAGTTCTAAAGTGGAAATTAAAAAGATCTTTAGTAATTTAAAATTTTAGATTTCAAACGACTATTTTCTCGTTCAGATACGGCAGTATATCATTAGCAGTAGAAAGAAATTATTGGAAAGATACTGCAAAAAACTTTTCAATGTAGTTATTTTTGAACGATGCTGACTCCCAAACAGTTTACAAAAAATACTCTCTTGGACAAGCAGTTAAGTCTTATAAATTTTGGAGAGAATGTTTCGAATTTCAAGTCTTATAAGTTCTTAAGTTATTCAATTCGGGACAAATAATTTCTATGCAGAGTTTCAAGGGTCTTCGACTATATGCTGATAACATTTGTTTAGATGTATGTGGCTCATCACCAAAAGTATTGGTTTTATGAAGAGTTCAAACCAATCAATAACGAATTATAAAAAGACAGCATGCTGTGCATCATTTACTGCAAGCTTATTCTTTTATGGAACAGAAGTTAATCCGTGTCCTTTCTGAATTTTGCAGTCATTGAATGTATTTTAAAATATTTTCAGCAAACTGAACTGAAAAAAAGTTTGATGATACCATATTTCATCCAAAAAAGCAATATTCAGCCAGACTTTATTTTTGCAATAATTTCAAATACAACTAGATTTTGGATTTCAGTATTGCATTCGAAATAGATGTTTTTTCTCATAAAAAATTATGTAATTATCAACTTTCCGCAAAAAAGGACACAATCTTTATGTAACCTAAAATTAACTAAGGAATTCAGTGATTTCATCTGAGATTTTCAATTTTATACACAAACAAGATGGCTTCATCTCGTAATGATATCTTAAAACATAAATTCAGTAACCTGCTCGAAGAAAAGCCTGAAGTTTGTCAAATATGCAACGAGGATTTCAATCACTGTGCTCATTCAAGTTTACATTTACGCAATCATTCTAAGGAAAAGCCTCGTGAATGTGAAATATGCAATAAGGCTTTCAATCAAAGAAGTAACTTAAAAAAACATTTACGTATTCATACCAAGGAAAAGCCTCATGTTTGCGAAATATGCAATAAGGCTTTCTCTGAAAGTGGTAACTTAAAACAACATTTACGTATTCATACCATGGAAAAGCCTTATGTTTGTGAAATATGCGATCAGACTTTCTCTAAAAATGGTTCCTTAAAAAAACATTTACTTATTCATACGAAGGAAAAGCCCCATGTTTGCGAAATATGCAATAAGGCTTTCTCTCGAATCGATCATTTAAAAAAACATTTACGCATTCATACCAAGGAAAAGCCTTATGTTTGTGAAATATGTAATAAGGCTTTCTCTGAAAGGGGTTCCTTAAAGAAACATTTACGTATTCATACCAAGGAAAAGCCTTATGTTTGTGAAATTTGCAATCAGACTTTCTCTCGAAGCCATAATTTAAAAAGTCATTTACTTATTCATACCAAGGAAAAGCCTCATGTTTGTGAAATATGCTACAAGGCTTTCTCTCGAAGCGATAAATTAAAAATTCATTTACTTATTCATACCAATTTAAAGCCTCATGCTTTTGAAATTTGCTACAAGGCTTTCTCTCGAAACGATAAATTAAAAAGTCATTTACTTATTCATACCAAGGAAAAACCTCATGTTTGAAAAATGTGCAACAAGGCTTTAGTCAAAGTAGTAACTTAAAGAGGAATTTACTTATTCATAAAAAGGGAAAACCTCATTTTTGTGAAGTTATTTTGAAAGAATTTCTCCTCTTTAAATGCACATTTTCACATATAAATCAAAGAAAGGCCATCATTTCTGTTGAGGATATCCTGTCTTTTAAATATGCTGCTTTTCTTTTTCTCAGATGAATAAATTATGATGACATTTGTTTATTCATACCAAAGAAATGTGTCAAGTGTGTGATATATCCACAACTTCGCTTTTTATCGAAGCTGTAATATAAAATGACATCCTTACTAAAAAATCTTAATGTATGTGCAATTTTTGAAAATGTTTTCTTATAGATTTGTTACTTAAAAATACTTAAGGCGGTATCACACGTAAAGTTTCCGTGCACATTTTTCACCCAACTTTTTGCCAAATCTGAGGGGGGAAGGGTTACCGTGTAAACAAAACGACATGCTCGGACGTCAGCCACTCTCTTTCTCGACATTGAAACATTACTCGCTGATTTTTCTGTTTTGAAAACGACCATCCAATATTATTTCTTTTATTTTGTTGGCGCTTTTTTTTTTTGTTTACGGGGGTAAACAGAAATGGAGCATCATTCTGTTTAAAATATTATACGCCGTTAAAATATTGTAAACCATTAAAATATTATACGCCATATATGATGCGAAGCTACCACCATTACCGCCATCTTGTTTATGACGTAGGGCGCCGAAGAACTGCATTGGCTGGAATTTCAAGCAACTTTTATTTAGAGCAACTTTCTTAGTTTACTGGCAAAAAGTTGTTCGAAAGCCATTGCTACGGCAACGGAGTAAAAATTGCACGAATTGGACCAAAAATTGCACCAAACGTGTACGTGTGATAAGGCCTTTACACACATTCACGCATCCCAAAATTTTGAAGCTTTTATATTTATGCGCCAGCTTTAACCCGCGTCTTCACTTTCTTTGATGTATTTAAATAACTGTCAAAGTCATTACCATTATCATTACAAAGAGAAAAATAATATAATATTTTTTAATGTTTGACTGAGACCATTAAAATTCTAAAACTGAGCTTAGTTTAAAAAACTGGGAAAACATACTTTATGATAATAATTAAAAACCAAAATTCAGTAACTTAAGCTATTAATACTTTAAAAAGTTGAAAGTGTCTATGTTTAATAAATAATTAGTCTTTAAAGGTGCTCAAAGCAGAATATTATTCTCAGATGCTAATGTGTACTATGTATTATCTGTTCTCCTCCGTCCGGTGCAAATATGTGAATAATTTGAGCATTGGACACTCTCAAACATTCTACATATAGTTGACCATAGGAAAAAGCATGCCTTTTTCAAATGCACCCCTTCTTCCTGTAAAGTTTTCCCTTGCGCTTTGTTATTAGTAACATCAAAACTGAGTTTGATTGGAAATTAAACTCATTTGAATTGAAACGGTAGGTCAGTGGGGATAATTGGATTTCGTGGTATGACAACACTTTCCCCTTTCCCGACACTACTTAAAATATTTGCACCATGTATATTCTGCATCAGTTTTGTGATCCGAAGAATCGTTCCATTACATACTCGAGGAGGATAGGGATTTTGCGTCATCATCACTCCTGTATGTTTTTTTAATCACTGTTCCGAACATAGTCATTAATCTAAAATTACTATTTCAAAGAATTGTAGATGTGATTCTATTTTTAACATGTAATAATGTTCCTCATCGTGAAGCAATAAGTACGCCCATATAATGGAAATTATTTAAGTTTAATCGAATTATTAATAAATACTACTCTGTGCTAATGGATCACATAAACAGAAAAAAAAAACAGACGTGTGTGTACTTATGTACGCACGTAAGAAGTTCTACTTCTTTGGTATCAATTAATGACATTTTGTACAGACCATTCCATTATTAGAACTATGTATCATTATTATTTTTATAAGTGTTTCAACACTTTTGTGAAAATATTATGTTAAGATTAGGCTGAGTAATCTCTGTCATCGTATATATAACAAATGCTATCAATTTTATGTAAAACATATTTTAAATATAAAAAATATATCCTCGTATAACATATTTAATTAAAGTAGTGTTTTGATACTATGTACATAATTTGGATGATAACATTTTTTAAAATTAGATCTTTAGAGGCATTATTAGTTTTTGTTTTATGCCTTTGCAAACTTTAACTGTGTTTTTCTCAGACTTTTCAATTTTGAGGATATATTTCTCCCAAGGATTTTCTCTGTTCGAGATAATATCGAAAAAATTTTGTAGAATTTTTATATATACATTCTTAAAAGTTAGTATGGAATTCGGTCTGAGAGCACTAGTTATTTTTTCTAAAAATCTTAAATTAATAGTTTAAAAAATTTTGATATTTCTTCCAGGTTTAGCTGTAAAAATAATTATTAAAGCTCAACAAGGAATTTTTAGTAGGGAAAATTAATTTGAAATGTTCAATTCCATACTAACTTTTGTTCTCAATAATCTAAGAAACTGAAATCACTGAAAAAAACTTTAAACATTGAGAATTTTACAAGAAAATTTTGTAATTTTTAAAATAAAGACCGGTCAAATTTATTTTTTACTTCCAGAATCAATTTAATAATATAATCTAAAAAGAAAACACAAATTACTTTTAACATTACTGTCTTTAAAAAGGGCACTGTTTACCCTTAACATCGCTACCCAAACTAGTAACACATTTAAAGCAATCCATTATTTTTTCTAGAGTGTACCATGCCCACACACAACCACAGATAGAAAGATCAAGGAGAAAAAAAAAAAAAGTTATCTGTATACAAAAATAAAACTTCAGAAAATATTTTTTTTCCCTCAAGTCTCAACTGAAGATATACTAAATTTTTATTTCAAAAATTAAAACTCCCTTCCGTCTTCTTAGCCCCATGGACTTTGTTTATGATATCAAAGCCAACAATCATAAACATGCTTGTGAATTCACTGAAGAACTTCCTCTATAAATCATGAGTCTTATGAAGATAATTTCATCAAACAACTGATAGGAATATCAGATTTCTAAAGCGTACTACTGTTCTCCACACTACTCCTCTGGGGAATTTAAGCATCGCAATTGTGTGGTTAGAAAAGGAAATCAAAGCAATAAAATTCAACAAAAAAAAAAAGCTGACAAAATTCCACCGCTTATAATCGGCGACACTAAAAATAACATTATGAGAGTACAAACGCAGACTATATACAATAAATATACTGAAAACGTTGCACGTAGGAAATATAAAAAGGAAGCTTAGTTTGGAAATTAATTCAATGAATATAATAATTTAATTGAAGGCAGTGAAATTTGTGTCATATTTTCATGAGTACAGTAGAACGTCGTTTATCCGAATCAATTGGGACCGGACACCGTTCGGATAACCGAATGCGATCCACGCAGTATATGAAACCGGACACTATGAATATTGAAAATCATCACATGCGGGAAACCTGCTTGAAGAAAAAGTAAAATAAGTGCAAAACGTTGCAATTTTACCTTTATTATGGAAAATAATTACTTATTTTTCGCTGTACCATTGTACATCTTCGATTTTTCGCTGCAACTTGCAAAAAAAAAAAAAAAAACTGGTTCAGCTATTTGACGCTTTGGATACTAAACGTTCGGATTGTCAACGTTCTACTGTATTGAAAACACTGGCGGAGCTGGTCCTGAATGGACCCTGTATCAAAGTTCCTTGAGGGCCACCCCTGCGATTTTCTGCTAAAACGTTTGGGCGCCCGCTCTCAAAGCTTGGGGTCCCGTATCATTGATACGTGGTAACTATGCCCTTGATTGGAAATAACATTAATTTGAAAAACAAGAAATGGAATGCTGTTAAAAAAGGACTGACAAAAAAGTGCTCTAGTGAATGTTTTCTAAGAAAAATGACATTTTCTTTTTAAAGATTCAAATCGAAACTTTATTTCCATGATAAGCATCCTTCTATGGCAATTTCAAATACAATTTGTATCTAAGACATATGAACAGAAAGAAACTTATTAAAATTTCGCATATTTCTATCAAACAAAAAAAATTAGATCGCGCAAAGATAAATAAATAAAAAAAATATCCCTTAAAACTCGGGCTAAAAATACTTTTTCTAAATTTCAAATGAAGATCTACCAAATCCTTCGTCAAAAAATTGAACCCCCCACCATATTCCCTTTCCATTCTTAATCTTATGGGCATTGTTTATGATACCTAAAACAAAGTAGACGTACTTGTCAAGATACAATATTGAACATTTTCCCCTAAACATACGGAGCCTTATAACGATGAATTTACCGAAAAGTTGAAATGAATTAAATGATTTCTAAGCTACAATACCAATTTCCACAAAAAGGGATAAATGTCATCCGGAACGAGGAAACAGGAAAATTCTACAACAGAATTCCCTCAAAAATGTTGTACTCAAAGGCCTACCCTGAAATACAATAATTCATGTGACAAAATATCAAGTGCATTACACCCAATTATTCTCCAGATGAATGGAAAAAGCTCACATAATAATTATACCGAAATTAAGCAAATATATCCTATGTTTTCCGACAAATCTAGACCGATTAGCCTCATTATTTCTGCGGAAAAATGTATTTCTGAGTAGAATCAAGAACTATATATCCTTAGAAGTGAAATACACATTTTGATACCGATCCATAGCACGGATTTAAAAAAAAAATGTCTCCACACCCGATTTTGTGCGGCAAAAAAAAAACCTTATTCAAACATTGAAATGATTTGTAGAAAAATCTCTTTCACATTCTCCCCCCCCCCCCATTTGCTGACATGTTTTTCCTCTCTTCCAGCTGGTTCTTCAAAAAGCGCATGCGCTCTCATACCGACTACATCTGTCAATCTAAACCACACACCGTTGCTATAGTAACAATAGGTTACTATATTACAAGCTTTATCTTTATGACGTCATCCGAGTGGCAAACAACGCCATCTGTTGGATAAAGCAGATTTGTGAAATTTCAACAACGCTCTTAAGTAGAAAAAGTTTGAATTTTTTAAAAAAATTTAATGTACCATGCTTTTATAGCGGACTAAAGAGTATAAAGTTCATCCTTTTCGATTTTATTTCTTTTTTTCACATTTTTATGCATTATCATCTACTTCTGAGCTATGATCCAAATTTCAAATCTGTGACTCATCGGAAAGTCACACAGTTTGATCAATTACAAAATTCAAGCCGGACAGACATTCAAGAAAGCGAATTAATAATAACATGGTATATTAAGTGTCAATCGTACTATCCTCTTTTAAACGTATTGCCAGTGGCGGCGCTAGAGGTTCGCGAGGCCTCCTTTTTTTCCGGTCAAGAAAACGATAAATTACATAAAAAAAAAGCCGAATTATAGTTAAACTAATGTATGAGTAAACGAGATTTATTGCTAATCAAATGATGACAAAAATTACACAAATAGAAATTAAAATAGACGAACTTTTCGACTTTTGGCCTCACTGAATATTTTCAGGATTATGTCATAGCTAACACTAGCCACTATTTCAGCTTCAATTGATAGAACTGATAACGCAGATAGTCTCTCTTGATTCATCGTGCTTCTCAAGTAGGTCTTAATCAATTTTAACTTTGAGAAGCTTCTCTCAGGGGAAGCTGTACTGACGGGAACTGTGAGTATGATTCTAATTGTTATATAAACAATTGGATTTATTTCTTCCAAATTATTTTCTAAAATGTACTGAACGAGTTGTTTCGCGTCGTTGATGGAGTCTAGTGAATTCGTTTTTAAAAGTTGGAGTTCTTCATATAGTTCGAAAGGCTGTATGTTGCTGTTTTCGCCTTCCCGAAGTATTGTATCATTACAATACTTGTGAGAAGGTCTTCTTTTGATATAGAGTTTAAATAACTGATATAAATAAAATCAAATTGTTCAAAATATCCATTGAGCGCTTTAAATCGACATTCGGTGTCGACTATAATAGCATCAATCATTGTATTAAAAAAGTTAACTCAGTACTGCATTTCAAAAGATTGAATAGGTTCATCAATATGTTCATAACCGAACATTCGTTTTTTCCTGGCTGTTCTTTTTGCTTTAAATTGAGACTCAATTTCGAAAGTACTTTTCTCTACAAATAATCGAGCTTGTGCATCACTATTGTCAAATCCTGTATTACGGAATTCTTGAATCCAGCTGCAAAATGACCGTAAAGTATCAGTAGCGACTTTCAAGTTGACTTGAACTGGTTGCCATAGTTTGCTTATATTGTTCATACACGTAGTAAAACTTCGTACATTATACTTACGACTTATAAAAGATACTTATGGATGTCGACAAAATCATTACGTTAAAGTCATTATAAAAGTTCATATTGACTTACCTTAAAACCTTCGAATATGAACTAAATCACAATATAAATTAACACTTTTATTCACTAAAGCGCCACCGGGGTACTGACTCACTTTACAACGCAATAAAAAGAAATTTTGTCCATGCGAGTCTAGTCTGCTAGTGTTGCATTCACACAAAAGGAATGATTGTTTACGTTATGCTCACAGAAGAAATAAAAATATTAAAACGACACGGGGATTCCCCGTCTCGCACGCTAAGTTGTTTAGTTTCCATAGTGTTGCCAGACGATTCTGGATAATGCCCGTAAAGTACTAATCACTCTCTTTACTCGCGCAACTGTATGAAAATAAATAAAAATGAATAACTAAACTTTAAATAATTAAAAACTTTGCGAGGCCCCCTCAAGCGCGAGGCGGTCGCCGACGCCTAACGCCGCCACTGCGTATTGCTTTATAGAAATAAAAAATATTTAGAAGATAGATTTTTTTTTTCACATGCACGAGCCTTTTTATTTCATTTTCAGAAAAATGTTTATATTATGGTAAAAAATTGCTAACACACACACACCTTCCACTTTCTCACATAAAGAACATTCTTTTTATTTGCTAAATTTGTACTAACCACAAGTGTATTTTACACTTGCATATTATTAGCCTTAAATTAAAAACACTCGTTTTAGGGTTACACCTTATTCTCTTAATCGCTAAATCTGGAATTAGTCGCCAAATTTGAAAATTGTATTTGCTATAAGTTGCCAAATCTGGAAGTGGTATATGTAATTGTCACCAAATCTGATTATCGTTATACCTGACGATCCTGATAAGGATAATGGAACAAAATTATGCAATTATTGTACTGGCAGCGGTCCTTGACAAGTTTGCAAAATTTCGAATTAATCCGATCTTTTAAAGTGGGTAAAAATCGAGTTCTAAGATACCGTTACATACAAGTGAAACTTATAAAAGCGTGTTAAAATATATTTTATTGCCCTTTTCCATTGTTATTTTTTTGCAAGTATGCCAATCATTTATAAAGAGACAAATATAGCATCCAAAATACAGAGGATGTTGAATGCCAAAACTGTAAAAAATAAGAATTGGTGCCACCAAAGAAATCAAGCATTACTTGATCGGTCTTGTTTGTTCCTTTTATCTATCAGACAACTTTTTGTGACTTTTTTTCCCCTCTTCATGCTATTTTACTGAATAAGTTTCTGGCAACGCTGCCCCGCGCGTATTTAAAAGTTGAAGGTGTCAAAAACTTTTTGTAGGAACTGTGGTAAGTATTTTTCATTAATGCTTGTATTTAATATCATTGTCAAAAGTTTTCTCTTGACAAATCGAAAACATCTTAAAAGTATGTTGTAACAGTGAAAAATTTTTTCATGTTTTATTCGATAAAATTTTTAATTCTTTGTGAAAAAAGCGGTTAAAATTGTTTTTTCAAAACTTTTTATAGAACATTTGATAAAATGTTGGAACAGCCCACTGGACTATTTCATTCATTCATGTGCTAATCAATCATTTCTTTTTTACCATTTTCTTTCAAAAGAAAAGAACCCACTCGTCCTGCTTCTAAGGCTGGGCTGTCAAACTCGCCACCCAAACGAACATTTTTGCGGCCTGGCCAACATTTCTGCACTCAATAAAAACAATAAAATAACAAACAATCACAATAAAAATAAAGAAGAATTCAAAAAATGTTTTTTTAACTATGCTCTTTTTTGCAATTATTAAATAAAATTCTCTCTCCTACATTTATTTTGAATATACCACAGTTAGGTAAATATGGTGCTTAACCCAAGAATGCTACCCTTTGAAAGACTTACTTGAATGGGGTCCCCATTAAGTAGATCCTAGCAGGGCACACTTCTTGGGATTTTCTTGTTCAGGTAGTGCAATGTTCACAAATAATTGTCCTTGTTGATCCAGGTAAAGTTACTACATTTAGACATTTTTTAATCCATTGCACAAGGAGATCTTCACTTAGCTTTATTTACAAACTTTCTTCTAGATAATGCTTTTTCTGATTTGCGAGCCATATTGTGCACATATATAACATGTGCATTTACTATACTGATATTTATCTTGCCATAAATTACTCAAGAGGCCATCGACATTTTTTTTCTACTGCATGACATGTTACACATCTGATCTAATGTGTCTAAGGCTCCTTTTGTTGCATTGTAAAATTAAATTATTTCCAGTTTTTCACTTTCTTTATTTATATTCTGTTTTTCATGGAATGTACATAGAACAATGCATGTGTTTTGCTTTGTTTTATACGATAAAAGTGTCATCTTGGTCTAAATACGTAAATGTTCTGAGACTTCGAGATCGCAAATCTAAGAGTTCAGGAGGAAGTTCTCATTTGTTTTCCCCAATAGTTCCAACAACTGTTAAATTCATTGCAATCTTCAGAATTTTGTCAGCATTAAGTTTCATCCTCAGAAATAAAATTTTGATGATCACTCAATTCTGTTAAAGATTCACGGATAGCCTCAAAAGTTTTCTCCATGAAAACGTTTTGACATTGTCTTGACAATACAGAAGAAAAAAAACTAAGACAGTTTCTCAATTCGAAACATTACTGCTACCCATTCGTCTCTTAGACTAATATTGTTCTAAAAATTCTACATGCGAAAATATTTTGAGAAAAAGAAATATCCTTATCTGTAGCAGCCAAGGTCATATGAAGGTACTGAGTAGTGTGATACATTTTCTGCTTTTGGGAAAAGAGTACAATGTTATTTGTTGTAAGCATAGTCTGCTAGATGAATGGGTAGCATTCTATGGTTAAACATAAATATGTGGAAAGTTAAGTTACTGACTTTTTCAACAATGAAAAACATTGAAATAATTTTAGAAAATGTGAACAAAAAATGCTTCACGAAAAGGTGATTAAATGTTCAACTGTTAAACAATTAAAAATAATTTGTTTTTGAACGAAAAGCTGAAAATATAAATTATTAATAAGGTGTCCGTTTCAATAATTAAATGTATTTAGCTGTAAAAACAGCAAATTTGTGTAAATTTTAGTCATAGTGCAATAATATGGGTCTCAGTTCACCAATTATATTCTTGTACGGATTGGTGCACGTAACAGAAAATATTTTGCTTTGAAGGCTTTTTAAACAATTTCTTTGTTTTGAAATTCTATTGTGGAAAGAGTTACTTAATTAGCTGCCAATTTAAGTCATCAGATCAAAGCGAAATCATCTAGTTTTGAAAGTTCCATTGCCTGTGTGACGAGAGTGAGGACTCGATTACCTCTATCTCTTCGTGCTTGTTACATGGATTTTAATATTTTTGAGAAATTATTGGAACTAATAACAATGCTTGTTATTACTTAAGGACAATATATATTTAATTGTAGTTTTGAACTTTGCATAAACGCAATCTACTTCTGTCAAAGTTAAATTCTGTAACTCCTCATTGACTGGAAAAAACAGCTGTTTCGTAGCATTACTACGAAAAAACTAAGTGAAAGTCATAGTTTTAAGATTCATCATATGCAGTGTGTTATACGTCAAGAAGCACTATACAAAAAACTTGGAGAATGTTTTGTCATCGATAAAAAATTTGCAAAATTTATAAGATCTCAAGGCTTAAATTAGTGCCAATGTACTGCTTTCTTAAATGAGTTAAATAGTTCATATTCAGGTTTGTTCTACTATACTGATGTACAAAGGATATCTTGCTCCTAGATTCTCAAGTAATTCTGGGAGTATGTAGGTATTTAAGAAGTATGTAGAAAGTATGTGTAAAGAAGTATGTAGGTTTTTAAAAACTAAACATCAAGACACAAACTTGTTTCCCAATCCAATATATTAAATTTATTGTTATAAGGAAAAGAGCAGATCATCTTGAACATGTTTGACATAATTATAGCATTCAAATTTCAACTAGAACTTTTGGCAAACCAATTGAAAAATGAAGATTTAATACACTTCCCGACGTGCAACATGAACAAATCAAGTTTAGTATTGCATCGTGTCAAAAATATGCAGAAAAAAACTTCAAATCTTTAAACTAAATTTAAAACAATATTTAATTCTTGGGAAGCGAAATTTTGTTTGATTTTCTCAATAAGTATAGACTTGATACCCAGCCATATGTAGATGGAGGTGATCAAGATTCAGTGAGATTCAAATTTAAAAGCAAAACTCATTGAAGTGGGTGTGCCTCAATTTTACAAATATTTATCTCCAAGTCGTAAATTCATACATGAAATTATTCCCATGCTTGGAAGTAATTTTTGGTTTGAGCAGTTATTTTCAATTATGAAAGGAAATAAATCTCTTGTTGGAAAAAGCATTATTGATGCTCACCTTGGGTCAGTTTTGAAAGAAATCATTGCAAATAAAATATCTCCCGAAACAGGAAAGATAATAGCAGAGAAGAGATGTCAAGTGTTAGTGTTAAACATTAAATTTTTCTTGTTTTCTTATATACAGGGTGTACAGCCTTAATGTGACCCAATAGCTTAATTCCCAAACCGTTCGGTTTAGACATGTACTTCCAATTTGAAAAACGTTTTAAAAAAGGTAAGGAATGTTTTTACGTGCTTTTCGAACCAAAAAGCCTATATAGTAAAAAATTACAAAAATTAAATTTTTATACGGTTTCCAGGTCCTATCTTTTATATTTAGGAAAAGATGCTGTACACAAAAACAAAGTAAATGCAAAAAATTTCATTTTATTACGATAAAAACTGGCCGAGTTATGGAACTTTGAAAATCGTATATTTCCTCAATTTTCCCGGTCGTTTTCATGAAGCTAGTTAGGGGCCGTCTCCAAAGTGATATTAATTGGAACTCTGCCAGGAAACTTTCGCTGTTGTACGTCACTCTTATGTAAATCGTTTTTAAATTTAAAAGTACATAAATTACGTTAATAATATAATAATTGAGCTCTTAAGAAATATAATTTATTCTGTACGTGTAAAATATAGACAAAATAAAATATTTTGGACAAAGAAAACATTTTAAAAGCAGTTCGAAAAAAAAAATAGGCTTATTTGCTGCGGTACTGATCATGGTGATTATTAAATATCTGTTGTGTAGCCGCTAGCAATTGCAATATTACGAATTCTAGTACGGGAGAACGAGATGTATACAAATGAAGAATACTACGAAATGGTACTGTTGTATGTGCAGTTATCGAAATAAGAGAGAGGCGGCAAGACTTTATGCAATTAAATTTCCCAGTCGAAGACATCCATCTTATTGTACAATTGCCCGTGCTGTTCAACGCTTGTATAAAACTGGGAGTTGCCATAGACGTATTCCTTTGTCTCTCATGCACACCATCAAGCTTGCGGATACCCCCTGAGGATGTTCTAGGATATGCCCTGGCTCATCCTGAAAGTAGTGTCCAGGATATTAGCAAAGCTTGTTCCTACTCAAAATCGACGATGTGGAACATATTATATACGTACGGTGCATATCCTTATTGTTCACTCATGGCGCAGGAACTGATGCCCGGAGACCAGGAGCGTCGTTTTGATTTTTGCAATTTCGTGTTAAATACACTGGATGAAAATCCAAATTTTTTTAATGAAGTTTTGTGGTCGGATGAATGCCAGTTCTCGAGGCAAGGCACTATGAATACGCATTATTGGTCCCTCGAAAACCCACATCTAATACGACCGAATCGCC
Organism: Trichonephila clavata; assembly: GCA_019973975.1. Taxonomy (NCBI): domain Eukaryota; kingdom Metazoa; phylum Arthropoda; class Arachnida; order Araneae; family Nephilidae; genus Trichonephila; species Trichonephila clavata. The sequence continues at coordinate 8,735 of BMAO01006182.1, read as the reverse complement.
ACTAAGTGCGTTGGTTGGTGAATGTGTGGTGCTGAATATGGAAGAGCACCTTAATTGGCCCAATGTATTTCGATGGACCTTTAACATCAGAATCATACACGGAAATTTTATCTGGACCATTAGCCGATTTTTTAGAAGATGAAGTTTCCTAAGTATTCTGGATTTCTTTTTCTGTGGCTTCCTAAAAAGCAAAGTGTACGAACGGAAATCCACGCGAGTAAATCCGATTTACTCAATCAAATCAGCATGGCATGCAGGTCTGTGACACCAACTATGTTGCAGAAGCTACAGGCGGAGGTTCTGACACGGGTTCGATACTGCATTTCTGTGGAAGGCAGTCATTTTGAACGTTATTTAAGTTAATTTGGTCATTCTGATATAATAAAGCCCCTGATTCATGATTGGCGCATCATTCTACATAATGCCATAATTTGAACGGCAAATCCTGTATTCTTGTGCTGCTATTTGTTAAAATAAGTTGTTTTTTAATCTTTTCGGTACAAATTGTATTTATTTAATTTAATTTTTATTGTTTGCCATACAGCAACACAAATTGTCAATCTATGATGTTTAAAACGATGTTTCAATATTACTATGATGCTTTTCTTTTGCTCTCTCTGTAGACAGTGAATTACTGTTCTCTAAACTCAATGTATATACGACCCCCTTTTCTGAGCAATTCAGATGCTTCAATTTTATGTAGGCATAACTCGGTCAGTTTTTATCGTAATAAAATGAAACTTTTTGTGTTTAATTTGTTTTTGTGTGAACTGCATCTTTTCCTAAATATAAGTGATAGGACCTGGGGACCGTATAAAAATTTAATTTCTGTAATTTTTTTCTTAATAGGCTTTTTGGTTTGAAAAGCACGTAAAACATTCCTTACCTTTTTAAAAACATTTTTCAAATTGGAAGTACATGTCTAAACCGAACGGTTCGGAATTAGCTATTGGGTCACATTAAGGCTGGACACCCTGTATATTTATTATAATGTGTTATTCAAAATAATTCTTATGTTTCAAAGATATTGATTATTTTTTTGCGGCTCACCTAAAGATAAACGTTGTTTGTTTGGCCCAAGTTAGCCTTTGAGTTTGACACCCCTGTTCTAAGGAAAACATGCCAAAAATATCACCAAAAAAAGTCTTTATTTCAAACTTATGCTGGAAATTATGCAATCTGAAGCATGCGTTTTGGATGTTTTTCCCCAGTATTGTAATTTAGAAGCAATGTTTTTTTTTTCCTGTCAGTTTTCTTCAAGAAGGCGTTTTGGAAACCACGTTTTCTTAGCTGCATGGCGAGTGGATTTTTCTTTGTCTTTTCAATAAAAGAGGTAAGAAAGAAAAGATTGTGATTAGAGTATGAATAAATGAAATAGATCCGGGGACTGTTCCAGTGATTCATTTTTTAAAATGTATCAGATGAGAACATTTTCAGTTTAAATCAATTTAAATATCAATATCATTGTTTAATCTTAATTTTTATGCTGTTATATTATTTCTTTTTCTGATGAGGATTTTTAAAGAAAATTTATATTTATATTACATAATTTTTTTTTATTATATTTTTATAATAATTTGATATTAAAGAAACCATAAAAGAATAATGTGCATTATAACTTTGATAGATTATTCAATACTTATAATTTTGACTTTTCATTAGATACAGAATACTATTTATTTTCTTTATATGTGAATCCATATTTAACTAAGAATACCTATAAAAAAAATGTTTCTTATCTTAGGTGATGAAAAAAGGCAATATAGGCCTCCCAAAATGGAGGAATCTGACATGTTTTTTGCTCAGTTATATCACATCCTTTGAGTTGTAAAAAAATATTCTCAAGGAAAATCATATCAAAGATGATCAGGAAAGAGTTGCGTCTTTTTCTTGCAATTTGTGTTTGTAATATTCTCGACATGAAAGGTTTGTGTTTCAAAGGGAATGGACTTTTTTATGTCTGGATTTTGCTGCAAGCTTTTTATGCGAAGTGACTTTACTACTGATATATTATACTGTCAACCAGTGGTTTGAATTATGTATTTTACTAAATGAAAAAATATCTCCAAAGCAAAATGTCTCACCAAATGCACACACTGTTAATATTCTCATGTTTGAATATGCATTCGAACAGTTTTCACTATTGGGGCTGTATATTGAGGCATTTGGTGAAGTGTTTTGAATTTAAATGATCTGTTAACGGTATAATACTTAAAATTCTTTTTGGAGAATCACTGCAGTAGGATATCTGTAAAAAATGTTATTTAATATATATGGATATATATATATATATATATATATATATCAAATGTGTGTAGGGCTGAGGATTGGTATTTTTTCCATTGCAAACCAAGTACATCCCCATGAACTGGTATCACTCTTTAGTGTGGTGCCGTATTGGCAGATACCCATTGTGCCGCAGGTAATTTTTATATACTCAGTTTCCTCTATAGAGAGAGGCACCTGAGCTCTGACAATGTGAACCTATACTAGGATTTAATTTTTCTGAGAGCACTCAAGCCAAAGAGACACTCTAGGGAGCTTTCACATGCTGTGTAATCATGTGATTACACAGCACTGATGATTTTCTGGATCACGAAAATCCATCGACTTAAGCTGGGGTCGAATCCGCAACCTTCGGTGCAAAATGCCAGCGACAAACCAACCAGCTAAAAAAAAGTATATGAAGTGTTAGGAAATAGAAAGAGTTATGTAATATTCAACAGGCAAAACTCTCGTTGGTATACCATTATTTAAATTTTTTTTAAGTAAGTTTTTTTTTAAAGTGTAAGAATGATAACTAATAAATGAATTTGAATTTTAATCTTAGATGATATACAGAAAACTCTTAAATATGTGTGTTCATTGTTTTTTGGTATGCAATCAAAATGTTAAAATAATATTTACTTATTGTCAAAAGTGTTTCCTATTTTTATTGATTTTAAAAGGAACACAAGTAATATATAAAAAAAAAAATTTAACCCAATTCCTACCTGAGTCAGTAAATAAAAATTTAATTTTCATCACTTTTTATCAAATAATTACAATTAAAATAAATATGTATATACATATGACAGAATCATAATATATTAAGTGCCATTTAATTTTTATTGGTTATCCTTAAAGTATTGTATTGTGTGTGTGTGTCACCTAAAACAATTGTGTATATAACATTTCAGTTCAAGTGAATGCTTTAAAACATGAGAAAAAAATCTTTTAAAGTTTTGACAGAAGTCGCTAAAAATGAACCTAACATGACTGTATCTGTAATTCTTTGAATAAATAGTTTCAGTCAATTAATTTTAATTAATTATAATTGAATTATCATATTGTCACCCTAAACAATCGTGTATAGAAAATTTCAGCTCTAATTAACGCTTTAAAAGTTTTTTTTCTCACATTTTAAAGTTTTAATACAAGTCGCCAATATGGTTGTATCTGTAATTATTTGAATAAATTGTTTTAATCAATTATTTTTTATTAATTATATTAAATTACTATTTTGTCATCCAAAATTATCGTGTATATAAAATTTCAGCTCAATCGAGAGCTTTAAAATGTATTTATTATTTATTGAAAATTTGAACAAGATTTAGGGAGATTGTAAATTAGTAGTAGGAATAAAAACAAATGAAGTAAAAGAAAATTGACATTTTCCTATACTATCATTGACCGATTTTTCCAAGTAAAAAAAATGTCAAATGCAGTTATCGTTTTTATTGTTTCCACACAAACAAGAGTAGAAAACAGTTTTGAACTGTATTCTGCATATCACGATTTTTATTTGAAGAAATTGGTCAAGAGTAGGGCTGGACGATGCATCGATACATCGGTAAACACCGGTGTAAACGCTACATAAAAAAACCGGTGTTTTATTTCTATCCAGAATGATGCATCTCCAAACCAGTGCAGCCATAAATACCATTTCGTTGTAGCCATACACCGAAAATTCGATGTAGAGCTGAGCTTCATTCCGATGTAAGTTTGACAAAACCGAGGGAGGAAAAACCGGTTTTGTATCAATCGCGTCTACAGAAAAACTGAAAATCGAGAGGTGAGAAATGAGCAATTTTCGGTGTCACGTGGTAAATGCTGGAGACAAACCTTTGCGCCAGGTCTAATGTAGATGTAGCGATGAGCTTCATTTCGATTTAGGGTTTTCTTAGCTGCTCGACTTCAAACCGATGAAAAATAAATCGATTTGACGTTCATCGTGTATCACGGTGTTCGGTGTTGTGTTGCATCGCTTGTATCAGCACGTGGTGAATAGTTAATTCAGACCAGCGACCGATGTACAAGTCTGCAGTCCAGAGTGGAAATATTTTGATTTATTTGCAAACATCGCCAACTGTTACTGTCATTAAGGTAAGCATTTTTTATGTTTTGATTAAAACCTTTCTGATATTTATTGATGGAAAAAAATGTTTATGTTTGATTAAGGTGTTTTCGGGAAAAAAATGTATTACTTATATATATGCACAAAATAATCAATCCCGCGGCAGATGTTTTTTTCAGAGTAATTTTTTTTCTTTCTAAAATTATCACGTCTGTCACATATGCTTTTTTCAATAAATGAATTTTATTTTAATATTTAAAGCAAACTAGACAACTTTATTTTTATGGGAAAAAGTATTTATCAAGGAATTTCATTTTCGGTTTGGCCCGTAGGCGGTATCAAATGTAATCTTTTTTTGCTAATGTTTTATAATTTTGTGGTTAGATATCTGATTTAAATTGAGTGGATTAAACCACAAATTTTTCTAAAGTTTGCCTAAATAAATAAATAAACCGAGCTAAACATTTTCGCAGGCTTCAATTTTTTTACAAATATTATCTTTCATATACTTTATCATAAAAATAATCTTCCGAGTAATTTATTGAGTTTGTTTCCTTTATTTGTAGAGGTACAGTACAGAATCGATAATCCGGCATCATCATGACCTACTCTATGCCGGAAAATCGATTTTTCTGATTATGGGTGGTATTGGGTAAAAAAAAAAAAAAAAAAAAAAAAAAAAAAAAAAAAAAAACGGCAATTCGCAAAAATCGATATTTAGTTAATGGAACCTCGAATACTTGATAATAAAGACGGAATTTCTGAAGTATTGAAAATAAAAATACTGTATAAAGTCCGAAATCCGGATGTCTAATATCCCGAATGATCAAATTATCACCAGACATTTTTTTTCCCCAGAGGTAAAGGAAAAAAGGGATATTCTCGCAACATTACAGTGGGTAAAATTGATTTGCTTGGGACATCTGTATACAATAATTATCAATTTAATTCTTTTTGTAGGAATCTCCTATGATAAAAGTTGTGTGAATGAAAAAAGATGTCAGTTGCTCATCGAACATTAGAATGTCCATTATTTTCTCAGCTGCTTCCAAAGAAGAAGTCAAAAAGTCGAGCTTGGGAACATTTTGGGTTACCAGCAAATGAAAGCGGACAAATCATTTCTGAAGATATAGCAGTTTGCAAACTTTGTAGGTCACCAGTTTCAGCAAAAAGTGGAAGTACATCTAATTTATTTGCTCATCTCGGGCTTCATCATCCATTAAAGTTTTCTGAAGTTTCTAATAAAAGTAAAGTAGTCACGGCGACAGTGCAATATTCTCCATTTTGTGCTGCTTTTGATGAATCAATTGATGAGCCGCAACCACATTCAAACATGGCTGTATCTGAATCCAATCAATTTAACTTTGTTGACAATCATAGGCATAAAAGACAAAAGTTTATGACTGATTTTCAACGGTTGGATGACCAAGCCTCTAAACGTACTACTAACTCAGTAACAAAATTTTTAGTGAGCACTATGCAGCCATACAAACTTGTTGATAGAAAAGAATTCATAAATATGGTGAAGTCCTTAACCCTCGTTATAGCTTTCCTGGTCGAAAGCACTTTACTGCTACAGCAGTTCCAAAACTCTATAATGAAATCAGGGACAAGATTAGGCAGGAACTATCATTAATTAACAAAGATACAATTTCTGTAACAACTGACTGCTGGACATCTATAGCCAATACACCATACATCACTATTACAGTATATTTTATCACATCAGAGTGGGCACTGAAATCAGCATTTCTAGCATGTGGACATTTTGATGACGATCACAATGGTAAGAACATTGCTGAAGTTTTGAGAAGTATTTTAACTGATTGGGGCATTGATGTCCAAAACATAATGTTAATCACTACTAACAATGGCGTAACATCTTAAAATCAATTGAATAACTCAATTTAGAGAATGCTCATATTTCTTGTTTTGCTCACAATATAAACATAGGGGTTAATCATTCTTTGGATATTCCTGTATTGAAGAGAGCTATTGCACGGCTTAAAAAGTTGCAAAATGCATTTGCAATGAGTTGGAAGATGAAGAGAGATCTCCACAAAGCCCAAGAGTTACTACAAATGGAGGTAAAAACACTTCCCTCTGCTTGTCCAACTCGATGGTGGAGCACTTTAAAATTAGTGAAACGATTTCTGGAAAATCAGCTGCCAATTTGCAAAACCCTTTTAGAGTACTCAAATAAAAAGCTTTGATGCTAGAGGGAAATGAAATTTCAGCCTTAGAAGACCTCACAACAGCGACTGAGTTGACTAGAGTTATGAGGATATAAATGTCTTTGAGCGGCGAACAATACAACAGCGTCATAGTACTAAGGTAGTTGAGGTTCTTATGCGGTAAAAGTTTGAGACCCGTGGTTTGGGTGAGCTGAAAACCAACAGTGAAAAGAGTCGCTTATTTAATTTCAAAATAAATGTATTGCTGTATTAAACTACTGGTTGTTGAAAATCTGAACAATACATAAACAAATTTAAAACCTTACTAAGAGTTTATGTGTTTGCTATATTGATTTCTTGTAATTCATCAATTATTATTTTTACTATATCATTTTGGTTCAAACATTTTATTATGTGTATAATATGCTATGTTAGTCAATTTCTTTCTCCATAGTACTTAAATATATTTAACACGTTTTAAACTAAAAGATCATCACCTGATGTATCTGATATCGGTATTATTAAAATATTTCAAAGTTTTCACATTAGATTTCTTAGCAGGGTTTCTATCTTGCTTTATTTTCATTTTGTTCCATGTGGTTTGTCGCTGGCCTTGCACTCATCAAGCTTGAGGTCCATTCGCTTATCCGCTACTGAACAGCGTCAGCCGTACTCACCTTATATGAAAATGTACACCAAAAAGGATGAAGATGTTCGCTACGCAGCATCTAATCAGAAATTTGAGTCCCAACAGTATGAATTCCACCCCATGTCATCAAATTTACAGTTAATAACCTGTGATCCGCGATTCCGGCTAAACTTTATAGAGTTCCGAATATAAAATTAGGTGTTGCAAAATGAGGAACATTTATACAATGGCTGTATTATTATCTAACTTGATAATTTTGGAAATATTGAACTATATGTATATAAACAAGAAAGCGATTACAATTGATGTGTCGTTCAAACAGTAATCTGTATAACAAGGAATCTTCCAGGAAGCTGAGAAAGAGTCAATGAATATTTATATATGCCAAGAGTTTCATTCTAAATGATGATCCCCTGATTGCGGTGGTTCTACTACAATCTTCCCACTTGAAAGTTTCAACCAAAATATTTATTCAGGTCCAAAGTGTGGTCTGAAAGATTTTCAGTTCAGGTGGAAGCGTTATAACGCGACAGAGCTTTCTCCGGCATGGCAGATAAAATTTTCCTTAGTCATAATGTACTACTTTTCAACTGTATGGTACTTTTTATATCAATTTTTAATTTTATAGTGTCATTTTATGTTTGACCTGTTTTGTTAAATTCATCTTCAAATTGAAAATATTTTAATTATTTCAATTGGTTGTTTTCAATTTTTATATGGTCAACATTTGTTTTTAATATGTACAGAAAGCGGTGACATATTGTTATTTTTATTTATAAAGTTTATGATCGCGATACATCGTAACATCACGATGTAGTTGTTGATAATACGATGTAGATATGTTCATCGTCCAGCCCTAAATACCCAATAATTCTACCCTGAAATATCACATAATAAACAAGGTTTTGATGCAATTTTAGTCGATGACTTAATCGCTCATAGCAATCTTTGCCATTGCATAGGTAATGATTTTCTTCCGTAAGGTAAACTTCGTATCTCCCTTCTGTATTTATTTGAACAGTTTCACAAAATATAATTTATCAAAGATTTTCTTCCTTTGTTTTCTGCCTCAACTGGGTCACTTATTTATAAACAAACTAAAATATCAGAAATAGTATCTACAAACATTGAAATTAATACATCATAGCTGTATCTTCTTTCAGAGTGTTATAGCTTTCCCATAAGAGTCCACATCCTAGAGATAAGTTTGCATAATAATCCACCTGATAGAACTTTTCCTTCCAGTAAAGAGTTTACCTGTAACATCTGCTCCATCACAAATATCAATTTAACTTCTGAATTCATTTTCTATGTCAAACATTTGTATATTCAGTGGATTGCAACACTTTAATCTACTTGTCCGTAAGGAAACAGAAGGAACATCATTGCAAATAATATCCCTGATCAGCTACGTCAAATTACAATTAAAACTTCCATCTGAGCCTTTAGTTCACTTATATACATATGAAACTTCTTTGATCCTTTCTCCTCCAAAATGCATGCGACAAATGTTGTTATGTAAAGGTGCTAATCCTAAAGCAGAGGAGAACAATATGACCGGAACGAAGTACAACAT
>BMAO01006181.1:0-25834 GCA_019973975.1 Trichonephila clavata | reverse complement strand
AAAGTTCAAATGGTGTATATTTGGTGGCTATGGAACAGTGCTGTTAATTATTCGTTGAACTGAGATACGTGTTTATATCATTTATTGGAATCCAAGTGAAAGCTTTTTAGGACTGGATTAACGTTGCATGAATTTTTTCTACCTGACCGTTCCCACGGTACATGTTGTTGTGATTGAAATAAACTCGATATCTTCATCCTGACAAAATTTTCTGAAATTCTGTAGAATGAATGCTATTCCTTTGTCTGAAATTATTCGTCTGGGACTTCCAAAGGTTACTTGTTGTAATTTTAATTTGTCTAAAGCATCGTTAGCTGAAGGAGACTTTACAGGATAATCCACAGAAATTTGGTGAAAGCGTAGATGACAGTAAAGATATGTTTGTAATTTTGTTTGGTACTGGGAGTGGACCAAAAAGTCAATATGTTAGGTATCAAGTGGAATATCACCTTTTGGTATGGGATGTAGAAATCCTTCTCGTTTGCCAAATTTTTTGGATGAAAAATGCAAGGAATACAATTTACAATAACATTTTCTACAGTCTTACGCATATTTGGGAAAAAGAAATGTTTGCAAATTTTCAGTTTTGTTGATGCCGAAATGTCTTTAGAATGTTCAAGTTGTACGATTTGTTTTTACATTTCAAGTGGACTACTAGAAGTTCTTGGTCATTGACATTTTGTACAGCACACATCGTTTTTAAATGTATAATCAGAGGCTGAAGATGATTGTAATAGTTGTTTGATACTGGATGTAAACTCATCATTAATTTGTGCTTTTTAAATTTTTTGTTGTCTCGTTGTATTGTATGAGCATGACTGGATAACGACTGATCGCGTCAGCATGTTGCATTTGTTTACCTGGCCTGTGAAGTATTTCGTATCGAAGCTTCTAAGAAGAGCCCATCGTGCTATTCTAGGTGGTAAATCTTTCTTTGACATAGTTTTTTGAAATGCTTGGCAATCTGTGATATTTGAAATTTTGTCCGACGAGGTAGTGTCGAAATTTTTTTAATGCTGTAACTATCGCTAAGACCTCTAGCTTGTGGCTGGAGTATTTCTCTTCTCGAGGAGAAGTTTTAAGACTCATATAGTGTATTGGATGAAAGTTCTGATTTGAGTCCATTTGTAGAAGTATAGCACCAAACCCTTTTGCACTGGCATCGCAGTGAATTTGTAATGGAGCGTTTTGCTGATAAAGATGTAATACAGGTCCTGAGATAAAATTTGCTTCAAAAGAGAGAAAGCTTGTTTTTGTATAGGACCAAAGGTGAATGGAACTTTGTCTCGTAAAAGATCGCTTAAAGGTCGTGCGATTGATGCATAGTCCTTAATAAATTTCTAAAATAGCCTGTTAGTCCAAAAATGATTGACATGCCGAGTGTTTTGAGGTGTTTGGAAATTCATGACTGCATTTGTTTTAGTTGAAGGACGAATAGTGCTTCTTCAATAATATGGCCAAGAAAAGTTAATTTCCGCAGAAGAAAATTACACTCTTTAAAAGTTAAACTCTAAACCATAAGTAGCAGCAACATCAAATACTTTTTTAAACTTTGCAATCCTTCACATTCAGAATTTGCCGGAATTAAAATGTCGTCCATGTATATAATAACAGTGTTGTCTTTTAAGAGATCTTTCACAATTGAATGTATTTTTGAAATAGTGAGGGAGAATTATACACAAAAGCCAAAAGGAACTCTATTAATATGGTATTGCCCATTATGTGTATGAAACTGGTGTATTTACGGCTATCAGGATCAATTTTGATGTGAAAAAAATTGTTTTTTAAGTCCAGATTTTTGAAAAGAGTATCGCTCCATGCAGTTGGTCAAAAATGTCTTCAATGAGGGATAGTGGAAATCTTTGTTTAATTGTTTTAGAATTAAGAGCACGAAAATCAACAGAGTCTTGTTGACTGGTCTTTTTTCTTGACATGAACTAAAGGTGCGGCAAAATTAGATGAACTTGGGGAAATTATTCCATCAGACAGCCAATGCTCAATTTGGTTTTCGACGATATTTTTCCGCTTGACTTAATCTTCTAGGATAACGCGATGGGTGTGTCATCAGAAAGGATAATTTGCATCTGTAAGTTTGTATCTTTAATTGTATTGGTTTGTAAGATTGGATAAGGTTTTCAACTTCGCGACGCGTATCAACGTTCAAAATATGCGATAAATATACTTGAGGATAAATTACATTTAAATTTGGTAAATAACAATCCTCATTTTGAGAGCCTCAATCCTCCTCAAAGAGAGTGATTCGTTTTTATTATTAACTGGTAATAATTACAATCGCTAATTTTCAATTCAGATAATAAGCATTTTTACGTTGCTATATCGCACAGAATAAGTTATTATATCATGCTTTGATGGAGATTAGGCTGTGAGGTCAGTCATAGTTTCTTATTTCTTTCATCGATAATTTTGTTTTGAAAGTATTTTAACAATTCTTTATTTTATTATTGTGTTTTACACTATCCCTTCAATTTTTGAAATTGTTGAGCCTTTGGCTTGATTACTTCCCGTAATGATTGTAATATTCTCAAAAGAATGCAAGTTTAGAGCAAGAGCCCACGACCGCCAGACCTTCGTTATTTTATAAAAGCTGAAAGTTTTTCTACGGATGTCACCAACACAGGTAAGAACGATCAGTGAGTATGGAGTTTGGATTGTGGTTACTTGGGCAGGTAACAGGTAGTAAAGGTGTATAAAATAGTACCTCACTTTCTATAAAGTATAAAGCTCAATTTTTTTATATTTTCTTCGGAATAACATAAGAAATCACGTCATCCATTGCCGGACACTTAGTATGGTTAGAACTCCCTGCCAGACACCCCTGAACTTTAAAAAAATAAAATAAACTTTCGTTATAGTATAAAAGCTGAATTTTATATATGTTACTTGGAGGCCTATAAAAAAATGTTACCCCAAAAGCCAGACAGTTTTAATGGTTTTTCATCTAGCCAGACACATTCAAAGTCCGCTGTCGCGAGTACAACGCAACAGCAATTCAAGCCGATGTGAGTGAGATAGAGTGTTTAGTCTATTGCGATCGCTTAAGAAATCCAATGAAAAAATAATTTTATTACGTTCATAAGCATCTTATATTTTAAACATTATTGAAGTGAAAACTTCTTTAGCGGCATTGGGCACTTATTGATAGGGGAAAATCTTATGGGTTCGCGTCACCGACATGCTCTGACTGGCGCACGCGCAGTGTGCTGTTCTCCTTAGACACTTTCTGGATGGGTGAAATCTCGTGCGTTCGCGCCACCGACATACTTATAGCAGTATATCTGTAGCTATACAGCTGACGTATAGTGCTGTGTATATCTTATAAGTGAAGTTGAATGGATTTAGTGAAAAGTCCAACGTGTATATACTGTGCATCGCTCGTTGCGATTCCGAGAATGGGCAATACATATTAATGGTTGCCGTTTATATTTCACCTGGAAAATGTATGAGACAGATACAACAATTTTTATTCGAAAACGTGATGATTTATACAAAAAAAAAAAAGGTTCTGAAATACTCGAAAAGAGATTTGGCGAAAAATATGACAATGTACTGATGATTTTAAGTGGAGACTTCAATATTAACTTTGCAGATGATAAAAATCTACCACTAATTGAATTTCTAAATAAAACACTTAATTTAAATATGTCTAATGATCGAAAATTCAGATACACATTTTACAAAATATAAAACGAAGATCGATGCGGTTTTTAAGCGATACTTAAATAAATTTGAATCAAACATTTCCCTTTCTTACTTTAGTTACTATAAGCCTATTGTATCTTTTTTAGAACAAAATAAAATAATTGAAAGTATAAAAAGTCTAAGTATTGTTAACATAATGATGACAATGATGGAAACAATTAAAATAAAGTTAAAAATCAAGTACATGAAATTTAAGTAAATATAAATACTATCCATAAATAATATGATTGTATATTAATTGTTATTTCAATTGAATTTTATTTATATTTCGTCATGATCTTGTACAGCCCGTAATATATTTGAAAAATAAAAACCATATAAACATGCATTTAGTAGTTGCTCGGAGTGTCAATAGATGTGAAAACCAGATTGATGTTGATAATTTTAATTCAAACATTATGAAATTTCAAATTTTAATACTAAAAGTTATAAGTTTTCACTTCTATCGGCAGTCTCTATAACTGCCACTTTTTTATTTTATTATTACTAAGTACAAAAAAGTATTATTACATGTAAAAAAATATTTAATCACTTCTAAAACTTTCATCATTGTCGTCGATATTTCCATCTTCGTCACTACTACTCCCGTCCGTTGTTTGATTTTCATCAATATCGCATTCTCCATCAGTTTCTGATAAAAATTAAGCAAGTTTATACAATTATGAATAATTAAAAAATTATGTACAATAATTAGACATAATAATTACATACCTGATTGAGTTTTGAGGGAATCACTCACATAACTTGGTAGTTGATCCCCTTCAAACCATTTAAAGTGGTATTTATTATTTTCCAATATCCAGCCATTATTGGCTGGTTGATATGTGGTTGGAGTTTTCAGATGAGCATTGTTCCAAATGGTACATATATAGTTTGCTCGCAGAAACTGCTGCAATAGCTCGCTTTTGCAAGGTGGTAGATTGCTAGCGTCAAACTTTCGCAACTTCTTTCGGTCAAAAGCTTCTTTTACATCAGAGACTGTATACGAGTCGATGAACATTTGAAGTCGAGCGGCATCAACATCAATTGCATTACCGGCATTGTATACATTGCATATAAATCTCTGAATAATATTAAAGAAGTTTTGCTGTTCATCTGTATTTTCAATTAATTCGCTGTTACCGAAGTTCTTGAAAGCTTCCTGGTACTCTGGAAATTTTTTTAATATTTTGTAAGGCTTTAATTTTCCTTTTCTGAAGAATGCAGGATTAAAATCACATCCTGTGATGGCATGATATCCAGGTAAGCTCTGACAAATTAACTGTCCCAACTCTGCGTGTATTTTGGTTAGGTCCACATACCTTAAATTATTTCCTGTACCCGTAAGCATCCAAACAACCGACTGATTTTTAAGGTGGTGCATGTTACCAAGCATTATTGCAGCAATATCAGTATCAATACTTCTGATTACTATTTCTGCCGGATAGTTGATGTTACATGCATGGTATACTATCTTTGTATCTGCTTCCTCATGTGCTGGGCATGACAACTCTTCAACCAATCTTGAGACAACTTTGTTGGATTCATTAACAGTGAAGGAATGGCATTTTCTGAAATTTATGTGTATAATTTTGTTGCCAATAAAGGGCACCACTTCATCAGTAGCCCAATGTGAAATAAAAAAATCAACCAGAGCTTCTTTAAAATTTAAATTTTTCAGCTCTTTCGCGAAGTCACTTGATCGAATTTGCTCAGGCCCAGTTATGGTGTACTCTAATTGCGCAGATTCTAACCGTTGGGAATGCTCGTAATCTTTGATCGAGGGTTTAAAGTATTGATCAAAGATCACGTCAATTCTCGATGCTTGTAATTGAGTGACCATTTGCAACAATTTTTTTGAAATATTTCCAAATGTTTTTGGAACATTTTTCATTGTATGCAATAGGAAAAAACCATCAATTATTAGAACATCTATATGATGTGGTTGCTCATGCTGGACCTCTTTCTCTAGGCATTTCATTAGAGCAGATTTATCGGTCTTACAAATAGTGCCATCCAAATGGCACATGGACAAGGGTACTGAGGTAATTGGATAAGACAAAATCTTTGAAATGTCTACATTGTAATCCATAGAGATACCCAGCATACGTCCAAATAAATCTCTTTGGATTTTAACTTCTTGAAGTTTACCACCTACTTGAACTTTCTTCTTTTTCTCAAAATCTTTGGAGAAATTGTCAATGGATATTTTTTTATAGCTTTTTCAAATCTGTTGATATCTGATAAACATTCGGAAAAAAATGTTTTACGATGATAATCTCCATTTTTTTCAATATTTAGAAGGAATGCCTCTACTGGTGGTGATGCGGATTTTCCAGATGAAATATTTATCAGTTGGTCTTTGGGCACTTCTGAGCTGAAGGGATTAATAAATTGATCGAAGGTAGCGATAAATTGTCTCAATTGTTTGGTATTTTTCCGGATATTATGGAGATTTAAGTCTGTTGAAACATCTTGATGAGTTTGCAGTCCTAGTTCTAGATAAACTTGACTTATAATCGTAGACCTAACATCATGATTACGAGCCCACCGTTGACGTGCCGAAATTGAATTAGTGAAGTGTATAACACCTGTGAGCCTTCTAGCAGCGTCTGCATTTATAGTTTGCTCTAATACCAGGTCAATCGGTTGTCTAGAAAATGGTTTATTGGTCCGTTTGATACCAAAGCAACCTTGTTTAAATCCTTCGTATAAGTCAGGATGGGTTTCTGCAACTTTCAGCAAATTATCATAATATTTTACGGTCCACCGGGCATAATTTTGTTGGTTGCATATAAAAAATAAATTTGTAATTTTAGGCAACGTTGATATGAAAAGTTCAAAATCCCCAGTGCGAATGCTCCGTGACAGGTCCAAGTAATGATGTATAAGGTTGATGTAAATTAAATAAAATTGTGAAGTTTTACCATGCTCACCATTGAAACATCGTTGCTTGAAAATATTGTAATTATTCATCAATTCTTTCAGATCTTCATTTTCAATATGAAATGACGATATTTCACAGTTTTGTAGTCTTTTCACTTCATCTATCATATCATCTGTTAATGTTATATTATCATGTTGTAAAAATGATTTAAAATTTAGAACTTCTAATCCCAATGCTACTAGAGGATGCAATCTTTTGCAGCGGTTGAAGTGCTTTCCGTCAAGAAAACCATTCACAGAACCACTTGCCAGCAAACTACTCTCAACCATAACATTTGTTAACCCACAGTCACTAATTACTTTACCGATTGCTTTAAAATAAGCCATCATAATGTGGAATGGCCCTAGATGTATAAATAAATTATCAAATTTAGGTTTTTCCGTAGCTTGTATTTGAAACGCTACTTTTGCTATCGCAAGATCGTACGTAACCTGGATGCAACGTTGATGTAAATCTTCAGCTATTTTTTTACTTTGTTCCATAGTTTCTAGAACTATAGATGTACTGGTTGGTGATGCATTGATTGGGGTTAAATAAGAAATAAGTTGCTGCGGGCTATCATTCTTATAAATCCGACTATTGAAACCAACCCACATAGGAACGTCAGGTAGCTGCATAACATGACTAATCATCCATATATTGTCAATTTCCGTGTATAATTGCGAGTTTGTTGAGAGTATAATTTCTGTATCATCAATGGTTGATTGCAGTTCACTCGTCATTTTCGGTTTTTTAGGATACGGAATCTCTTCTGTAGATATGGCTTCAAAAGTTCTTCTTCTTTTTTTTTGTTGTACATGGTAAATTATTTTCATTATTTGTAATCAGCGCTTCGGACATGTTAAGTTCTTTGGGCATCTCAGATTCTTCGGTTGTATTGGCCTCGATGTTCTGGTAAATAATACCCACCGTATCATGTAAAGTATCCTTTCCGTTTGCAGTTTCCACAAAACGGTCGAAATTGTCATATGACACACCAGTAAAAAGTTCAGGATTTTTTTAATCGTTTCTGGGCATAAACTGGATTGTTCAAAAGAAGTATACGTTGTTTCAGTTTCAAGTTCCTCGATGCCCTGATAACTTATACAATGACCGTATCGATTAATAATGTCAATAATTTTCCTACTGCTTGTTAAGCTCTTTAAAGTCATACCTAACATGATGTGCTTTGGCGTTTTCACATGACCATTATGGACTGCAAAGATGACATCTTGAGAATAAGAATGAACTTGACGAGCACATTTCATGCTTTTTTTCCTTTTTTTATTACATCCACCTAGAAGGGTAAAGTAAAAGTCTAGTAATTGTGGTGGTATCGAAACTTCTCCTGACATTAAATGCTGTGCTGTGATATTTTTAATCGGTAACTTATTTTTTTCCATTTGCAGTATTAATTTTCTTAAAATTAATGCAGCTTTTTGCAAAGTATTTTCAGTTAGTAAGTTTTCAAATATTGTATCATCTATTGCTTGTAAATAATTGGGTGCTATTAGTTTTTTATTACGAATAGTAAAAAATTTGATATTCTTAGAAAATGTTTTCAAAATTTTTTCTTCTAGGTGGTGTGCCGTAAAAATAGAATTTATTTCAACAGAATTTTCTTCATAGATCTTCTCCAATGAATCGATGTACAGTTCATGTAAATATACTAATAAATAACAGCGCCCTTTCTTAATTACGTCTTCCTCGATGATGCCACTTATTTCATTGAACGCTAATTGGTGATATTCCCGATGACAATGCCAATCATTTTTACTGGATGGTTTTTTTGAAAAGGATATTTTATTATTAAAATTAACTCTGCATTCGGTATGATAAGATATTTTTGGACCAGAAAAATTTTTCAATTTATTTAATAATTCCGCATATTCTTCTTGACCTTCGATGTTGGGTAGTACACTAGATTTAAATTGGTTGGTATCAGCTTTATGAAGTGGAAGCATTTTTGAATGTAATTTCTTATGTTCCCTGTTGCAAAACACACAAACAATTTGATAATTATTAGTACTAGCATCATTTTCGTTCAGAATATTTGCATCCTCAGTTGAATCATTATTATCACTAACATCTGGTTCAAAAATTTCAATATTTTCTTGAGAAGTTGTAGATTGGAGTTTAATTGAATCAAAAATTAAACTTGGTTGCAATATTGATGAAGATTCTGTAGGTAAATTCTGTAAATGACGATTTCCTTGAAAAGTTGTAGGTTTTGATTCTATAAAATTAGAAATTAAACTTGACTGGGATGTTATTGAAGATTCTGTTGTTAAAGACTGTAAACAAGATGGTTCTGCGGTCAACTCAGGTATCAACGGCGGGGTTGGAGAACTATTGTATGCAGATACACTGACTGATTTTTGTTTTTCACTGTTTTTTGTAGAATTTACAGGTTTAGAAGTTAAGTACTTTTTCATAACTCCTGTAAATGCCTTATAGCATTCTCGGTGATAACCATTGCCAATATATTCGTCAGGCAAAATAATGTCTTTGTATTTTAGGTTATACTTTTTTCTGATTTTCAAAACAGTTCGGCATTTTCTTAATGTTTCCTCTGAGAACAATATTATTTTACCATCACTTTTATTACAAACGAAACAAATTAATGTATTTTCCATGATAATCTTTTTTACTAAAACTACACTTATAATCTGCTTTCAAAGAAAAACTACGGCGGTTAGCTCAGATCAACATTTATTCGTCATTTTTTATTCCAACTCTCTTTTACTCTCAAAACTGAGCACAATTACAATACATCCAACAGTGGAATAATCAACTATAACGAAATGTTTGTGCGCGTGGCTATTTAAATCTGCTTTCACCAACTATTCGGCAGGCCGAATGGCTAGTGTTCACGTGGTTAATAGAGTGCGTACTATTGTGTCTTTTTGACCTTCGTTACACACTTTCGTTTCACACAAAAAACTGTACAAATATCATTAACAAAACGTAGGTTGAAGTCATAACAGTTCAATACATAATACCTTATAAAAGTGATGGTGCGCGGGAACGATCGCAATAGACTAAACACTATCTCACTCACACCAGCTTGAATTGCTGTTGCGTTGTACTCGCGACAGCGGACTTTGAATGTGTCTGGCTAGATGAAAAAACCATTAAAACTGTCTGGCTTTTGGGGTAACATTTTTTTATAGGCTTCCAAGTAACATATATAAAATTCAGCTTTTATACTATAACGAAAGTTTATTTTATTTTTTTAAAGTTCAGGGGTGTTTGGCAGGGAGTTCTAACCATACTAAGTGTCCGGCAATGGATGACGTGATTTCTTATGTTATTCCGAAGAAAATATAAAAAAATTGAGCTTTATACTTTATAGAAAGTGAGGTACTATTTTATACACCTTTACTACCTGTTACCTGCCCAAGTAACCACAATCCAAACTCCATACTCGCTGATCGTTCTTACCTGTGTTGGTGACATCCGTAGAAAAACTTTCAGCTTTTATAAAATAACGAAGGTCTGGCGGTCGTGGGCTCTTGGGCTATTCGACATATTTTGGCTAACTGATTCTAAAGCGAAATTATTTTGTCTATCATTTTTATTTTTATGCGAAAGAATGTTCTTAGAATAAGAGGAAGTAGGATTTTTTTCTGAAATCCGTGCATTTTCTTTTTCTGCTTTATTTAAATCATCAAAAATATTACGTGGAACTATTAAATCACAATACAATTTATTACAGACAGCTGCAGTTACTATTATCGGGTTTTCACGAAAACTTGGAAGAGCTAATTTAATTTTAGTAAGTTCAGCTTGAATTTCATTTCCGAAAGCACATGTTAATTGAACAGTTCCTAAAGATTTTGTTTCGGGTGGAATGAGGGAGGATATCACACACACAATATTCGCTCCCGAATCGATTAAATTTTCTCAATTTTATCATTAGCAAAAATATTTTCGTATTGCAATTCATGTAAGGATTCATTAAACATTTTACCTTCGACTTTACAAACAGGACCGTGATTTGTATTAGGTCTAGAATTGAAATGAGTTTTGTTTCTGTGAGAACTACGACGCGGGTTATTTGTTGAAGTGTTTCGTGAATAATTTGTGAAATTTTTATCACGCGAGTAGTAGCGATTAAAGCCCTGAGACGGATTATATTTTAGTTTTTTGCTGTCATACGGCGGTTGACGGTACTGTGTTTTGTCGGAATACGACTTTCGCTTTGCTACGTAGTAAACATCGCATTCCCTAGCCAATTTAGTAGGCTTAAACCAAGATTCGTTTTGGCGTATCGCGATATGTTGTTGCGTTTCTCGATCGAGGGTGGAAAATAATTTGTCGGCTATCATTAACTCACACAAAGTTTTAAAATCATTCGCATTACGAAGTTTACAATAATATTCAAAAGAACTTGTTAATCTTGACGAAAACGGTACGTGTCATTCGTTTGGCAATCATTGGGCTCTACGGAAATTAACTAAGCATTCTTGTGGGGTTGGTTGGAATTCTCGTAAAATAATGTGTTTAACTTTCTCGTAATCTTGGAGTTCGTTTTCGGGATTATAAAGAAAAATACTGTAAGCTTTTTCACCGATATTATTAATTAAGATCTCTGATTTTAATTCCTGTGGAACATTTTTGGTTGTAAACGCACGTTCAAGTGAATGAAAAAATAAATTATAATTTTCAGGTTTAGAAGGAACTGGCATACTAAGGGTCTTAACGGATTTAATGAGACTTTCTAAAAGGTTAGTCCACGGTGTTTCGAATGTTGCAGTAGTATTGTTTGAGTTATTAGAATTTATAGCAGAGTTTATTTTCGCGAGTTCAATTTCTTTTTCAAGTTGAATGATTTTTTTGGCCGTTTGCTCGGCTTCTTTTTTCTATAGTTCTGCTTGTTTTTTTTCTAGTTCTGATTCTTTTCGCTCATCAACGAGTAAATTAAGCATATCCTTAACGAATTCAGGTTCGTTTTTGAAAATGTCAGTTTGTTCGATTAGTGCTTTTAAATTCAAAAGTGTAGCATTTTCTGGGACAGTAACACCTAGTTCTTTCGCGGCAGTTATTAGATCTTCTTTCTTAGTATTTCGATACATGCTGAGTAAAAAAGTTTTGATCCTACCTGATTTGACGATATCGGTTTTTAGACTGCAGATAGACTTCGTTTATAAAAAGCTATCCGTTTGCGATGAGTTCACCGCTGTTCACTTTTCACGGCGATGATTGCAGATAAGAAGCAGATGGAGTTTACACTCTTGAGGCGATGAAAAGGCGGGGAAATTGGCCTTTTTGCTTTACTGGAACACTTGGACGATGCCGAAGAGACTTTTTGGTTGAGTCTCAAGCTTTGGTTTGGCTTGGCGAAGGAGACGGTAGTATTGGTCTCAGAGCGGAGGATTGGCTCTTAGTAGGCGTCGGAGGAATTCGCTAATCAAGCATTCGCCATTGTGTTGGGCGATTTCGATGAGCGCCGTTTGTTTTGGGCGACTTTTGATTTTAACACGGGTTCAAAAACCATTAAGGTTGCGAGGTCGAGCCCCCATGTAACAGAGAGGGTGGTGTCTAGGGGTATGTTGAATGAAAAAGACGTTTAGGTTTAAGGATATTTAATGACATCTACAGGTTGTTAAACCTGACTAGGCGTGCGCTGCTGGGAAAAGGTAAGTGTATTCCTTCTCTCGCTTACATCCGGGGTTTACAGAGAGTGGCGCTGGTGTCGCCTGAGCATATACATTATATATATACTTGCTAGAAAAAGTGTCTGCGTTCACCTGCTACTGCTTACATAAACAACGCAAAAAAAAATTTTTAAACCGGAATTTTTTAAAATTATATTTTATTCAGTTCATTCCAAGTATTGAAAATAACAAAAGTAAACTCGGTTTGCTTTTATAGCTTTTAAAACAAGGACAGGTTTGCAGCGATACCAACAAAAATCAAGTCGGAAAAAGTCTACGTTTATTGTTTTAGTAGTAACTATAAAAATTATTTAAAAACGATAATGATTAATTTAATAGCTGGTTGGATAACCCCGAGTTTTGAAAACTTCCTGAAGTCGCTTCCGTATTAAATTATCAAATCTAGTGGTTTCTTCATGGCTTATCTTCTCTCATTCGTTCATAAGAACATTCTTTTCTGGCAAGTGTGTGTATATACACTTGCCTCCGAAGGTCTGCGTACAGGCGATCATCTTTTATATTCATGTAAAAATCGCTAATTAAAAGAAGTCTTTCTGAACCAACACTACTTATTA
This sequence comes from Trichonephila clavata, assembly GCA_019973975.1. NCBI lineage: Eukaryota > Metazoa > Arthropoda > Arachnida > Araneae > Nephilidae > Trichonephila > Trichonephila clavata. The sequence continues at coordinate 12,974 of BMAO01006181.1, read as the reverse complement.
TTGATTCATATAACGTCGTTAATTCAAGTAGTATAAGCAACAATCTCACCTGAATATTACATAAAATAATACAAATATTTATAACTTCAGAATGACACAAATCGTGTGCGCCAAAAGTCTGCGTACACTTGAAGAAACCTTTAGAATAATGGATTGTAACTAAAAGGTAATACTTTTTAAGCTGTTCCGTTCTTTTTATAACTGTCTCATCATATTTGGCAGTGATTTAACTAGCTTAGTTGTCTCATCTGTGGATATTTTGTTCCATTCTACTACTATAGCAGATTTGAGCATTTTCTTGGATGTTATTACGTTTTCCTTGAATATTCACTCGAGTAAATCCCATAAATGCTGTATTGTGCTTAGGTTTGGGGACTAGGATGGCCGACGGGATTGGCTTGGGACATGTCAGAACAGCCACGGCTTTACAATGGGAGTCATTTGTTCGGTACCTTTGGGCCGCTGAAAGTAAAATTCATCACTCACCGTAAATTTCTCGGCACTTTTCCTGATATTTTACTTCAATAAGTTAAAGTAATCAATTTTGTACATTGTTGATTCAATAAATTCCAGATTACCAGCCGAAAGGCTTCCAATGAACCCCCAAACATTATCTTTCTTAAGATCTTCCCAGGAATTTTTGAAGGCATATTTTTGTTGTTTTTGATGCCAAATTACAAAAAAATATTTTCAATTGAATATATTACATTTTTCGAATAATTATGTGTCTTATTTAGATGTTTTTTGGCAAAGGTCATTCTCTTAGCTCTTTTCACTCGAGAGATGAATGGTTTCTTGAGTGCAACTCTCAGTCATGATAGTCACCTTTTTCAGTTCGCTTCGCATTGTGGTTAAAGTCAAATTTTTTTGCAAGGTCTCAGCTACACTTTTAGCTATTTGTGAAGCTTATAGTCTTAGATTTATTTTTGTAGAGCGTATTACAAAGCAAGATTCTCGAGGTAACACTGCATACGGGCGGCCGGATCTTGGCGTGGACGTTAAAATTTCAGTTGATTTGTAGCTTATGAACTTTTTTGAATCAATGAATGCCTCCTATTAACAGTTTCAGCAATTTCTTTAAAAATGTCCTCCTTTTTTTAAGATTTCTGATGATTTTTCTTTCAATAATATATCGATCTCTTTTCTGTTGCCTGCCATGGAACCACAAAAATTTTCAAATCTCAAATCGTAAATTAATTGTAAAATAAGCTTATAATTACTTAGAAACATGTGATTTACTGCAATTATTTTAGAATTAAAGGTCTTTAAAAGCTCTATTTTGTAAGCGTACGCAGACTTTTGGCGCGGATTGTTGGTGATTATTTGAAGGGGTCATTCTTGTTTTTTTATGTTAAGGTAATATTTGTTGCTGCTGTTTGAATAAGGAAATTTTGAAGAATCCCTGACAGCTATCTTGATTTTCTAAAGCGAGATTTTAATAGTAATTATAGCATAAACACGTAAGATGATTGTCTGTACGCAGACTTTCGGAGGCAAGTGTATATATGTATATACAAAGGAACATAATGTACCTTTATACATCACGTAAAAATATTTAATATTAAACTTATAATTGAATACAAAATCAACCGGAGTCTGAATAAATGAAGTAAATAATGCATAACATTAGAGAGTATTTATAATATTTATTCAAAGGGGAAATCTAACGATAGATGACGAGGTAACTTGAATAAAAACAAACACTAAGAAAGACACGAACACGGCAAAATAATTTTCAATTTAAAATTCTTATGAAAGAAAAAAGCTATCACTTACCTCATTTTTCATTTCTGAATCCCCGGATAAGCTTCACCTAAGTTCGATTTTATTCTAGCGTAAATTCTGCAACTTTTTATTAGGAGAGTTCTTTATGCGAAGCAAAAATGATCTCATGAAAAAAGAAATAAAAAACTGATACATTCCATTATGTTTTCTTCTCATTATACTTCATTCGATTGAATACTCATGAATCTATCATCAAATAAGCATTTAAAATCCTCTCTATGCTTTTCCAAGGATCGTAATGCTATTTTACTTGAAAAAAGCATAACAGATGTGCGTTATTTACGACTTCGCTAAATGAAATTGAAACACGAGGGGGGGGGGACTAAAGACGCCAGTACTTCCTCTCTTCACACCATGACCAGGAAATCGAAAAAACCACGCCATCGGAGATATTAATTTTCATTAACAGGTTGAAACTGAAAAAATCCGCAGGCCTTGATCAAATCTCTAATCGTATGATTAAAAACCTCCCCATAAAATTTGTACTATTCATTACCTACCTTTGTAATTGTCTTCTCACATTCAACTATTTCCCTAACACCTGGAAAACTGCCGTGGTCATACCCATCCTGAAGGCGGATAAAAATCCTGACCTTCCCCAAAATTACCGTCCCATCAGTCTCTTAAGTAGTCTGAGCAAAGTATATGAATTTATACTTCTCCGACGCCTGAATCAACACTGCGCTGCTGCTAATTTATTGATACCCCAGCAGTGCGGTTTTCGACCCAAATGCCCGACAGTTCACCAATTGCTCAGAGTAACGGAGTTGATTCACAGTGGCTTCGGCAAGTTTGAGGCCACGGGTATACTTTTTCTGGACGTAGCCAAAGCCTTTGATAAAATTTGGCACGATGGCTTAATAATCAAGCTCATACGACTTGATTTTCCGGCTCCCCTGATCAAGGTCATCCATAATTTCCTCTCCGCGCACTCATTCCGAGTGAGAGTAGAAAAAACACTCTCCTCCCCTCGACCAATCAGAAGCGGCATACCGCAGGGGTCATTGATCTCTCCGCTGCTCTTCAACCTGTACGTGAATGATATCCCGCAAGCTAATCTCGTCCATTTAGCAATGTATGCGGACGATACTGCCATTATTTCACAAGATAAGAGATTCTCCGTGGTAATCTCTAATCTTCAACATTATGTCTCTTTGCTTGAGCTCTGGCTCACGGACTGGAAAATTAAAGTTAACGCCTCCAAAAGTGCCTGCCTTATGTTCACGAGGCGAAACCAATTACCAGTGGGCCTAACCCCTGTCACCATTTTCGGCCAACCCGTCCCCTGGGTAAATGTTTACAGATACCTAGGGTTGTTTCTAGACGCAAAATTAACTTTTGCCCATCACATCGAACAAGCTCACCGAAAGGCGAACATTGTTCATAGTATGCTGAAACAGCTACTCTCTAAGAAGAGCAAACTAGCGATCAGGCACAAGGTTTTGCTTTTTAACTCAATCATCAGACCGATCATGCTGTACGGTTCCCCCATCTGGGGTTCCGCCGGCATGTATCACATCCGTAAGCTGCACACACTTTCTAACTCTATTTTGAGACAGATAGTGAATGCTCCCTGGTATGTCAGGAATGAAGTCATTTACCGTGATCTAAAAGTGCAACCCACTCTTCCTTACATCCAAAATATTTCAAAACGTTTCTTTGACAAAATACCACAAGTTCCCAACGAACTTATACAAAATCAGCCTGCCTACGACCCGGCAGTGCCTTCCTCGCTCAAAAGACCAAGAGCTCTTCTCGACCAGCATTTCGTGAATTTCCCCTACGCCAAACGGCTTAGGGTGTAATTTACCTGAAATGCAAATGGGAACTTTCAAAATTTTTAATAGTAAAATTTTTCTCATACTCATCGTTACTAATGCTTTAACTCCCTATTTCTCCTGTATTCATCATAGCGCCGTGCTGGGAGTCACGGCTTAACTATTTTATGAAGCATGATTCGGCACGGTCATGAATCGAGAGGGTATCCCCTCAGATTCAATTTTGCGCTTGGATCATCTTCCGTCTCTTTCCCCGGCCACCAGATGGTAGCACGGGACTTGTTTCTGTTTAATTTTATCTGTACCTCTTTTTATTTATTTTTTCATTTTGTAAATGACTTCATTCCCCCATAAATCAACTCTCCCTTCATCGCAAGCTGACATGGCGCCCGTTCGCGATATTCCTTTTTCTAAATCATAGCTTTTAGCTGGCAATTGAGCAAGATGGTTCCAAATAAAAATACTTTTTTCAAAATTATTTTTCCTTTCCCCATAGTTTTTCTTTACTCTGGTTTTTCTTACAACGTACGTTGTTCGAAACCATCTGTTCCGGCCGTTCACTCCGAACGTGCCATCTGTTTTTTCCACGCCCACCGATAGGATTGAGTGGCTCCGCCAATCAAATCACTGGGAGGCTCAGCCCACCCAGTGAAAACTATCGAAGGGGCCAATCGTTTCAAGGCGAACGGACTTCGTCCGCTCGCTATCTTTAGCAGGCGTAATGCCACTGCCCATTAATTATCCTCTTTATATTTAAATTTTTTCTCTAAATTTTAATTTATGTAAAACTAATTTCAGTAACTTTTCTCAATAACTCTGATGTGGAGGTACACCCCCTTAGGGGGTAGGAACTCCGTAATCTTACACGCCTCTTGCTGCTTCTTAAAAAGTAAATTATATCTTTTCTCCTCTTCTATCTGCAGCTAATGTAATGTATACTGTAATAGTAGTGATGAATTTTTATATCTCCCTAGCATTTTATCGGATTCTCTGTCTAACTTTTGATTTATTTGTTAGTTATCTAGGTTTAAAAAAAAACCCACAAAAGAAAAGTATCTCTCATCACCTGGATTACAGCAAATACAAAAAAAATGTTTTTTGATTTAGCTGTAGGATTATAGATAACTAATGAGCGTTTTAAGTTTTGATTATGAATGACGTTAGATCGCCAATTGGAAAATCACTTAAAAATTCGATTTTTTAAAATGTAAAGCGAATTTTGAGAAAACCTACGTTAATGGTGTCAGTCAGGCTTTAGGCACCCCCGCAGTGCGGGGGTGAACGTTACGTTTATAGTTAATCCTTTATCTTTAAAATTTACATATCTAATAATGATTGAATTTTTTTCCTAATGGGAAATTTTAAGAGTGCAGTCCATTTGGACGTAGCTGCTTTAATTTCGGAAAGGACTTCCTTTCCTAATACAAAAATAACTTATTTTTGAGATCTGTGCATAATTCTCTGTTTTACGAATTTTTTATTCTGCTTATGTGGTCCATTAGCACAGAGTAGTAATTACTTAACAATTCGATTAAAATTTTCCATTATATTCTTACATTAAAACTGTTTAAATGTAGTTTTATAGCAAAAAAAACATGAAGAAAAATTACATTTTCAAAACATTCTCTTTTCATGGAAAATACTTCTATGTAATATTTTTTTTATGTATATATAGTTAGGATTTTTCTTTACAGAGCCTGAATTAAGATTTTTGAAACATTCACATTATTTTTAGAGTTACTATTGAAATAACACACACAACCAGGCTTCTTCATAAAAATTTTGCTACTTTATTAATATAAGTCCCACTTCTAAATTATATCTTCTAAAAAGTCCAGTTGAGGTAGGGATTAACAATGACGTAGTCTAGGGTTACTTTAATTCTCTTACCCCCCGCCCCCTTTCATATAAAAAAAAGCAGAATTAGTGTTTCTGAAGTGATTAAAATCATTATTCATGTAGCAAAATATTCTTTTTTGTAAAATAAAGTATTATTAATGTGCATTTAAGCAGTTTATGCTCAATTTTCTTCTAAAGTAATATTTTAAAAGTTTTGTACGTAGATTGCATACACGTGGCACTATATCTGCAGTCATTACAATAAAGCTTGCCAAACATGGCGTCCGAGCATTTTGGAAGCAAAGATATATGTATTTTTCGTAATTTTAAAATTTTCTAGACTATTTCTGACATTTTTACATTTCATGGTGGATTTATATGAGTAATTTACGTTCTCAACAAAAGTTTCATATCCAAATAATGTGATTTCATTAAGTTAAGTTATCCGAACACGTTGAAAATGACCCAATTCAGTCAAGACACACATTTTTGTTTTTTTATTTTATTGAATAGAGTTATCTTTTGACTTTACGAAACATACTTTGTTTTGTTTCTACACTACCAAGAGGCCAGGTTACAATCAATTTTATAAAGTTAGAAAAACCAAAAGTGGTTTTTAATCTACCAGAAGTGGGCATTTAAATTGCTCAAAATCTATCATGGCGAGTCTGATAAATCAAAATATTACGAATGTATTTCTATAAAACTTTTTAAACCTGATATTTACGTTATTTTCTAGAGAATGTACAAAAATATTTCTTATTGTATGAATACTTTTTGAGTTATGGCTTGTTATTTAAATAATGGTCTCATAAAAAATGTAACATTTCTTAATATGTTTACTCAATGAGCTCTAAAATTTTCAAATTTTAACAAAAAATTAAAATTTTAGTACATTTTCTAGATAAATGCGGCTAATTTGTTTTAGTAATACTTTTACTACTACATGTTTATTACTTTTTTCTCTAACTGCTGAGAAGTTTTTCAAAAATATTGCTAAAATTTCACTTATAATTGTGATTTTTGTAAAATTCAGGTAATTTATTTTAAATTTTGATAGTTAAATAGTAATATTTTTTGGTATCGAGTCCTAAAATAGTATTTATAATGTTTTAGAATGCTATTTTGTTAAAAAGTACTCCGAACGTGTTCGGATACCTTAAAGTACCCTAACCTTTTCAGTACATTTAGAGTGAGTGAGTGAGAGAATATTAACGTCGCACTAATTAGCAACACGAGGGCTTTTGGCGACGGTCCGCGTAATTTTGAACCATGGTCAAGTGACGCGGACGACACCTGAGCTGGCACCCCCTCTCCTAACTACCACACCATACCAACGGGAGGACGTTTGAGCTCTCGACAGATTTAACGTGCATTGCTCCCCTACACGGCGGATCTTTAGTGGTACTAGGATCGAACTCATGACACGCTAACCATGATCCGATGCCTAGACCACTCGGCCACCACGGCCGTCAGTACATTTAGAAGTCCCCCTTAACGAAAAGTATTATGATCATAAAAAGCATACCCATGTGCCATCTTCCCTCATGAATGAAATTAAGCCAATTTTTAGAGATTTAGCTGACCCTAGGTTATGAAAAAAATGTATACATGAAAAGACTCAAAACCCCTATGAGTCAGTTAATAATACCATATGGTAATGGTCAGTTAATAATACCAATGGTCAGTCATTCCAAAATCTAAGTTTGTGGAGTTAAAACTCTAAAATTGGGGTAAATATGGCAATTGCACAATTCAATATGGCACATGTAGCCAAATTAATCATTTTAAAACATTGTGGTATTGAACCAGGTTTTAATTGTGTGTCATGCTTTAAAAAATTATATACACGTAGGATTCGTGTATATAATAATATATTAAAAGCATCTTGAGATACAAAAAAAAAAATTAGAAGCAGAGGGGAAAGAAAATGTTTCATATGCTTCTGGAAAGTATTTAAAAGGGTAAATCGTCACAAAATTACAAATTTTTACTTTAAAGCCTGTTTTCTCAAAATGCAATATTTTCCCCTTTTTCTCAGAAACTAATTAATGTAGGGTCCTCAAATTTTTAGTAAGTATATTTTCAATATGTTTACACATTTTAATTGAGGGAATAAAATATATCTAGCAAACTTTTTTAGATAACGGCTTTTTAAACTAAATTTTAGAGGGAAAAAATTAGACATTTTTTAAAAAATTCATAATTATTTTAATTTTTAGTGAAAAGACAAAACCCTCCATTAAAGTCTCATTGATAGTACATATACTCAGGAACATTAAAAATAGCGACCCAAGAAGAAAGCATCGGATTGAATTGAAATTTAATACACATAATGACACAGATGAGAGATTCACTTGATCTGAAAAACAAGACAATTAAACGAATACAGGGTGTGCAACGACACAAATACTGGGCAACTTCAATAGCGCGTTGGACCACCTCCAGCTGCAATGCATGCCGCCACACGGTCCGGCATTGAGTTGATTAGACACCTTATGTTGTCCTGAGGCAGATGGGCCCACAAATCTTGAACAGCCAACTCTAAATCATGTACAGAGTGACACGATGGCATCTGCCATTTTAGCTGATCCCACACGTGCTCTACAGGGGACAAATCGGGGGAGCGGGCCGGCCATGGAAGAGTCTGAAAATGACGTAGGAAGTCTTGAGCAACTCTTGCTGTATGCGGACGAGCATTATCTTGCTGGAAAATTGCCCCTGGGAGACCATTTAGGAAAGGTCCTACATGGGGTCGAAGAATATCATCAACGTAACGTTGGCCCGTTAAGGTTCCCCACATCACAATTAAAGTGGACCGGCTATGGCCCCCAGACCATTACACCAGCTGTGCGGGCAGTGTGAAGTAGAACAGTGTGAGGGGAATTGTACCGCTCACCAGGGCGCCTCCACACCCGTACACGGTTATCATCTGTCCCCAAAACAAACCGGGATTCATCACTAAACACAACCTTTTGCCAATCTGTGACATTTCACATTGATCTGGCTTGGCACCACTGTAGACGCAGTTGCCGATGTTAAAAGGAGTGTATGGAAAGGGCGCTTGGATTTAAGATTTGCTTCTGCAAGGTGTCTGGAAATTGTTTGTGGAACAATTGCTACGCCTACGTCTGCTCGTATCGTTGAACGAGTCACTGTGGGGTCCACAAGTGCTTGCCGCACGATCCTTCGATCCTCTCTCCTCGTGGTCTTCCTGGTCGCTCCAGACCCGGTTTTCCGCGCGTGGGTACCTTCTCGTGTCCACTGCTCCCAACAATTTCTAACGGCACACTCCGAAAGATCCACCTGGCCAGCAATACGGCGCGTCGACCAGCCTGCAGTTTTCATCCCGATGATCAGGCCTCTCTCAAACTCGCTTAACTGTGAGAAATGTCTTCTAGCACGTTTACCTGGCATGTTTCGCTTACCAAAGTCTTCCTACAATCGGCGGGTAATCGTCACGTTTATGAATCTTCGAATTTGCGCTGGCTTATATAGCACCCTCTTCCTGATTGTAGCGCCACCTCGGCGTGTATGAGCATGCGTATTGGCACAAAACTTGGATCATTTGCATATCACATTACGCTGTACTTATTTGCAAAGTTTCGCGAGTGTACTTAGCTTCCTTCTTGGGTCGCTATTTTCAATGTTCCTGACTGTATAACCTCCAGTAAAAATTTCAGCTATGAGAAATAAGTAGTTTCTGAGTAAAAGGTACATAAACTTACGTAATTTTAACATGGGCTCCTATGGAAGTGCCGGACCTCCTTAAAACTAAATGTACCAGTTATGCTTATGCAAAATCTCGATGGTCCTCGACTATGTAATGGAACGAAGCTTTGGATCACAAAATTGATGCAGAATATTCTTGGTGCCACTATTTTAACAGGTGTCGGGAAAGTTGAAAGTATTATCATACCTCGAATTCCAATTATTCCCACTGACCTATCGTTTCAATTCAAACGAGTTCAATTTCCAATCAAACTCAGTTTTGCTGTAACTAAAAGCAATGCTCAAGAGCAAACATTGCAGGTACCAGGGGTGCATTTGGAAAAGCCCTGCTTTCCCCATGGTCAACTATGTGTATTCTGTTCCCATGTGTCTATGATCGAAATCTTCAAATATTTGCTCCTGACGGAAAAACATATTATATAGCTTACAGTAGCATCCTAGAATATTCTCTTTTGAGCTCTTTTAAAGAGGAATTATTTATTAAACTTAGATACTTTTAACTTTTTAAAATAGGAATAGTTTAAGTTATTGAATTTTTGTTGCTAATTATTAGAATAAAGTATGTTTTCAGTTTTTAAAACTAAGCTTAATTTTAGAATTTTTAAATTTTAATAGCCCCAGTCAAGCAGTATAAAAATATATCATATTTTATTTACTTTCTTATGATTATGATTTTGAAAGCTATTTAAAGACATCAATGTGAGTGAAGCCACGGGTAAAAGCTAGTAATGTATAATTATTATTACAGGCTTTGTGGTGTATGGAGCAACAAAGGCTAATGTCCCACATACCATGTTTCTAATGAACCTATATACAAGCTATAAGTATGGTAAAAATATTTATATCTTAAAATTCACATATATATTGCAAAAAATACTGAAATTTTTCAGTAGGGAAGTTATAAACAGTAAACGCAATATTTATTATAGGTTATTAGATTGAACACATTGAAATATTTAGTATTATTCTCAACAAAGCATATCATGATGATACAATGTTGCATTTTTTTTTGTTGTGATTATTTTGAAAGTAGCCGACAATTTAGTGAGCTAAATATAGCAACCAAAAGTCAGAGGAGTTCGAATTCCAACACCACAAATTATAAACTTTGGTGCCTCCAACAAAATCGAACATTATCAATCAAGCCTTAATTGTTCCTTTTATCTATCAAGCTTTTCCTTTTATTTGTCATTCTCCAACAATTATATTGCTGCCATTTTAGCTTATAGTATTAAATTTATTTTATCCGGTTCCTTTTAACTAGCATACAGTCGGTCAATAAAATAGTTGAGCACCGTGACCCTTTCAAAAAATCATTGAAAATGGAATACGACCTTTTTTGAAACGAATAATTTTTTATGACTTGCCCCACAAGATTTTTGTTTACATGGTTGCGCTATTTTTTTGGATCATCTCCCAAAATGTTTGATCCCCAGTGATACAAATGATATTGAAACATGTCGGGGGGGGGGGGGGGGGGTGATCCACAAATGAAATTTAGGCATGTCAAGCTTGGTGTGTCTTGAAAGCAGTGACCCATGAAATGTAGGCATTTCAACGTTGGTGTGTCGAGAAAACCAGGAGAATCATTCCAATATGGGTGTGGAAGGGTACGAGTCATCTCATGACATGAAGCCTTTTAATCTTGGGGTGTCAAGGAAACACGGAGGACTCAACTTGCAGCCAGCAGGTGAGTCCAATGTTTTGTGTGTGTGTGTGTCAAGTTTTTAAAAAGATGCATTCCAATCTTGGTACATAATTTGGCCCGAAAAAAGGGGGACCAAGTCGACATGTGACTCGATCCCCCAATTTTCGGATTTTCAAGATTTTGGCTCAAAACATTTACCGATAAGATTGCCAGAATCTGGGAATTTTCAACATTACGCCAAATCCTGATAGTCTTAACGAAAAACATTTAGCATTTACCTGTTGTCATGAAAATTCTTTTTCCATCAAAACTGCCAGATTTGGAATATCCAATACAAACCCAAACCTGACAGTTTTAACCAAAAAACAAATTTCTAAACTCTTGACTGCATTCAGAAGCACTCTGATTTCTGGCTGCTAGCTGCTCGCCTTTTATATATTCTAGTGAGGTCACGAGAAACGATTCTTATTGGTTGACGCTTTTCAACCTTGAAACTATTTTTTTCATGTTTTTGTAGCATCTTTTTAGTACAAGTTTTAAAAGAAATGTAATCCAACGTTGGCACATTCATTGACCTGAAAAAAGGGGGACCGAGTCGACTCAGTCCCCCTTTTTTCGGTTCAATAATTACAGTTCAGTCCAATATTTACAGTTCAGTACAATATTTATTTACAGTTCAGTCCAATATTTACAGTTCAGTACAATATTTATAGTTCAGTCCAATTTTTTACAGTTCAGTCCAATATTTATTTACAGTTCCGTCCAATTTTTTACAGTTCCATCCAATATTTACAGTTCCGTCCAATATTTACAGTTTCGTCCAATTTTTTCACACTCACTCTACCAAACCAGCAATTTGTCTGTTTTATTTGGCCTGCAGCTTGTTAAAGTTTTGCAGGTATCTGGCAAAACGGTACGACTTTAACATGGTGCACTCTGAAATGTCGTAGTATTCGTGCACCTCATTGTGCAGGTGATCTGATAGAGTACGATCGTTCAAATCCTGGAATTTCGGCAGAGTTTCCAAATTTATAGTACACAGCCCCAGCTGCTCAAAAATGTTGCGCTGGTCCGACCTTTTGACAACAATGAGACCTTGATTTCCTTGCGCCAGGTGACAAAATTTTCCCGACGCAAAAGGACAGGTACTCCAGTGGCACGGATACAGGGATGTGGCTCATCAGACTGAGGTGCTCGTTAATGTAACGGTTGGCCCGGCAGTCTTTCGAGGTGGTGATCAAGTTGGAATGATCCACGGTAATGCAAATCACTTCCGGGTCCTTTCCATCCTTCGGAATGCTGGTGATGGATAATTCGATGGGACAGGCTTGCCTCCACGGTGAAACACGTTGTCATGGGCGAAGAAGGCTAGATGAGACATAAGAGTGGATGAGTGGGATATACGTAATTATCCAAGAGCTAATTTAAAGGGGAAGGGTGAAGAAAATTTAAGGAAAGATACTTGGAGATTGATAATGGACATGAATGAACCTGAAGAAAAACCCAAAACAAAATCTTGAGCCAAAAGAGTAATACCATTTAAAAAGTCACTTTAAATCTTTGTGTGTAGCAGTCAAACGGCAAAAATAGTTGAGCAAACAAGGTGCTCAACTATTTTTTCAAGTTACTGTAAGTCACTTTAAATCTTTGTGTGTAGCAGTCAAACGGCAAAAATAGTTGAGCAAGAGGGGGTGCTTATATATTTTTTCAAGTTACGTTAAGTCACTTTAAATCTTTGTATATAACAGTCAAACGGCAAAAATAGTTGAGCAAAAAGAGTGCTTATGTATTTTTGCCATTTGACTGCTACATAGGTTGTAACAACTGTAAAAAAAAGTTGTTTTTTAAAACAGAAAAACACATGAGCGGCATTTTTAAAGTGTACCCTGTTAAATTTGGTTTGAATGAGCTTCAACTTAAAAAATTTCCAGACTTTTAAAGTTTGAACTTTAAAAGTTTGGATTTTTAACATGTTCAATTTTAAAAGTCCACCCATTTTTTAAAGTTTTTGACCAATCTAATTGGATGAGCCGGGGTCAACTTTAAATTTATTTTCGCATGATGATGCTCGGATGAGTTTTGTATTCTAAATGGCACTTGAAAAATCGGGCATCTTCCTTCACCAATTCCACTGACTTTGGTAAACTAATTGTAGGATTTGTTTCGCTTGGAATTTGATCCCCATGTTCAAA
>BMAO01006180.1:0-24301 GCA_019973975.1 Trichonephila clavata | reverse complement strand
TAAAATGTTGTGAGACTTTTTCTAGTAAGTTATATATATATATATATATTTATATATATATATTATATATATATAAATAAAGAATACAAACTCCATAAACTTTTTCGAATTAGTGTGACAATTGTAGGATTTCGTTTCAGTTGTAATAAATATAGAGATAAATATACATTCAATCGTCAGGTTCAGGGACTTATTTTATAACAAGTGAAACGAATTCAACGGGTGAGTAATTGCTAGTATTTTTATATGATTAATCACTGAACGAAAATCATTATATTTCTTATTAAAATTTAATTATAACTGCAGATATTTTATAATGAAATTATGAGTTAAAAAAATGAAATCTAAACTTATGATCCTCAGTTTAAGACAAGAATCACAGCAAAAATAAAGGAAAAAAAAATTCGTAGTATAACTTGAAGGGTAGTTTTTAGGTATTTGAACCACTCCCCTATTCGTGACCAAAGAGGGGTCTATAGGAACGTATTGTGACTCCTATCGAATGTGAAAGACCAGGAGAATCGTTATGCTTAGTTCTGAACAAAAAGAAAAGGGGAATGAGCCTCGAGCATCACTGCGGGTGAGGAACAAATAGAACCCATCTCTAAACCTTATCTTCAAAAAACTAATATTGTTTTGAAATCAATCAAAGTATTAAAAAACTAGGAATATTAAATGTTTACATTATTTTTTACAAAGTATGATACATTTTAATATTTATTTATATTTTGATGTTAAATAATGCTAAAATAAATAGATTTGCTGAAATGAAATATTAATTATAATTGAATACTTCCCTCTGTTCTCTAAGTACCATGAAAAATTATTTAATATTTCTTAAATTTAATAGTTAAAAGGTAACCATTAGCAATAAAAAGGGTTGATTAAATATAACGATTAAAAAAGAGAGAGACCGCCTTTCCCCCTTCAAATTATTATAATTTCGCAACATGTGTTTACTTAAATTTATAAACGGCCATATATAAAGTTAAATTAACTGGTACAACAGTTCAGAATTGGGCGCGGTTGAGATCAATCGATTATCCAAATTAAAATTTATATTTTTGTATGATTATGACACATTCCCTTGACTCTCTTTTACAGTAATATGATCTTTAGTTAATTGGTTATTCATGCAGAAATCAATAATTCAAAGAAAATTTTGAGAATAACTTTTATAGTGAATATACTACATTAAGCTATATATAGCTTCGAACCAAATGATACATTTCTGTGTTATGAATTAATGCCCATCATATTGTACAGAAGTCATCATTATAAATAATTATTAAGTAAATTACTGCAAACGAATTCATGTTTTACATGCAGTCAAATACATTGAGAAATTTTTAAAGAATAAAATCCCAGATCGGGAAGAACAGAAACGTGTTTGTTTTAAACATATTTTTAATGCTGAATTTAAATATTGATTTAATCAATTTATTCAAGAAAATCTATTCATTTTTAAAAGTTCAGTTTTTTAACTCTTTAAAATCAGTCACTTTCATTTTCTTTCTTTTATACATTAGAAAACTGCAATTCTTGACATCTCTGCAGTACACATTCCCGTGTATAAAAATCTGTTGCCTGGTGAAAAATTCTGTTGTTGTTACTTATGCACCTGATGGACAGTAACCAATAGTAATATCAAACCATGGCCAACGAAATTCATCGATGACAAGGTGCTAGATTTACGCTTGTCGTTATCCGCAGCTTTGAGCACCATACAGCTGACAGAGCGATTTAGCTCTATTCCACTCCAATTTTAAGGGAGAACACTCTGGGGTTAATCAGGGGATTCCAACCTCTCTTCCCCTTCCATCGACCTCACGAGAAGACTTGCGGCTCGACGGCTATTTAGAGTACCCCTATGCCGCACGAAGGCACTCTTCAATGGCAAATATCTATGCCTTCTTTGGGATTCGAACTCAGGCCCAACAGCACAGCAATCAGCGCCACTAACCGCTATATGTTTCATATAAAATGCATCATTCATAGAAAAATTATTGCATAGGTACTGGAAGAACTTTTGCCTACACAAATCTAGTTTGACTTCCAGATCATACAAGAATTTAAAAAATTTATATACTGGATTTTTTTTGTTTCTTACAAAAGCTATATTTTTTAAAGAGTTTTCATCATTGTGACTGAATTTTTGTAATAAAATTTTTCAAGTATAATTGCGATGAGAATACTTCAAAAAATTTTCCTTTGTGGTTTTAGAAATACTTATTCATTTGTATACAGGATTTTTTTTTAAAGAAATCTCATTAAAATGTATGAAAAGTCAAAACAGTGAAAGGATTACATTAAAGGTGCACAATAACGCAACAAAAGGGTTTGTGGCGAAAGATTTCGTAATTTTGAGCCTCGGTCAAGAAACAAGGACGACACATGAGCTGGTTACCCCCTTTACCACACCACAACAACGGGAAAACATTGAGCCTCTACAGATTTAATGTATATCGGCCTTCTCTACACGGCGGGTCTCTTCTGTGGCACCAG
Organism: Trichonephila clavata; assembly: GCA_019973975.1. Lineage (NCBI taxonomy): Eukaryota > Metazoa > Arthropoda > Arachnida > Araneae > Nephilidae > Trichonephila > Trichonephila clavata. The sequence continues at coordinate 21,796 of BMAO01006180.1, read as the reverse complement.
GACTCGAACCTGCTACATTCCGGCATCGAGTTCGTGACCATAATCACTAGGCTACCACGGCCATTATTAAGAGTGAAACAAAATTATGAAAAATTTTAAAAGTCATATTTTAAAGCATACGTAAAAAACACAGACGATTTAAAGTTTCAAAACAATTAAACATAGTATTTTGTGTCTACTAGTAAAAAAGCAACAGTAAAGTAAATAAATAAAATTAAAGTATTTAAAACACTTTATACTAAGTTTGTTCATAAATTTTTGTAATAAAATTATGTTTAGTAGAAAGAAGTATTTAATGACTTGATATATAAACGAGTTTTAAACTTTTGTCTTCAAGATATAAGAATAAATAATTGCATCAAGAAACTCTGCAATAACACACACACACACACACAGAATTCAATAAAAAAAAAAGTGTCAAATTTAAAGATCAACATTAAGATTTTTTTTTTAGAATATGCAAAGAGAAATGTAGGAGTCTTCAAATAATATAAATTTGATTATTATGGAGCTTAGAAAGAAAGTGTCCTCTTAAAAATTTTAAAAAGCATATTATTTTCTTATGAATATATACATATTAAAAAATTAAATAAAAGTATCTGTTTTTTTTTTTTTTTTTTTGATAATAAAATTCAAAATGTTGCTGATATTTCTAAGTAGTTATATATGACAGAATTGAATGGGGTATGCTATATATGATATTTTACAATAAAAAATTAACCAATAAAATGATTTTTAAATTTTTTTTTAATCTTTTTAAAAAAAAATTCCTTTTAAAAAAATCACCATTTTTTTTTTACTACTTATTCTTATTTTAAGTTCTGAAATTAACCAAATGCTATTAATCATATGAATCATATTTTTTATTGGCTATAATCTATAAACAAATCTAAAATTATTGCTGTCATTTTTTTAAAAAATAGCTATAATTTCTGAAAAAATCTAAATCGTGTTGATGAAAACATTCATTCTTGTTTTGCAAAAAGAAAAGTTAAAACACATTATTTTTTCCCACCATTTTCACACTCTAAAAATTTGCAGTTGATATAATGTTCAACTTTTGGTAATAATGAAATAGTCTGAAGATAATTTTCTGAGTTTTTGAGATTTACAAGTTTTTAAATGTTTATTAACTTTTGTTAGAAAACAATGAATTAAGGAACATTTAAATTTTGACACATCATTATTGTCTGAATGCAAATTCAAATTTGGTTTTTGCATGAATATTTAAACTATGCCAATTATAATTTTTCGTATAATTGTATTTGTGTATGGTTGAAATATTGAAATATAAGTTGTACAAAATGAAAATAACTCATTTTCATTTAAAAGAATTTTTACATCTTATACCTTGTTTAGAAATAAAATATACACTTATGTATGTAAAAGTGTTTTATTAAATGATTCAAGAGCTTTAATAAAATTTTTATTAAGTTGATACAATAATAAAAAAAAATCAAGTAGGATTGCAAGGAATAAAGAAATTTCAAAAAGGCATTAGCAAATTGTAGAGTCTTTTTTAAAATTGTGTTAATTTATTTAATAAAAAAAATGCTAAAATTTTGAATGCTAATTTAAGATAAATATATTTATATCCCTAAAGAACTCTTTATTGAATCAATTTTTTATATCAATTAAGTGGTGCAGATAAGAAATCATTTTACAGTTACCCCTTTCAATAAGTCCAATCTTCTAAGAGTCGTGATGTTTTGGTTGTTAAGAATTCTTGATTTGCTTACGGGAATAATTTAGGATTTATTTTCACCATATTTACTTAAGGGATTTTATTATCTAGAGCAGAAATGAACTTTCTTATACTAATCACTTTTTTTGTAAATTACTATATTTTCGAAAAACTATAAACGAAAAAAAGAGAAAAGTAATGAAATGTGTGAAATAAAATACCGTACTGCAAGTATATATTCTTTTCCTATCTTTCAACTATTACATCGAGGAGGGGGGGGGGGGGGACTCAGTATGAAATGAAATAATCTTTGTTGAGAATAATAAATCAGCTCTGAATAAATATAATGGAGGAAAATTCAGTAAAGTATTTGAGTATTTCGAAAAACATGAGTGATTATATCCTTTAGAAATAAAGATAATAATAAAGATAAAACAAATAATAAAATTAGAATAAGATACGTGAAATTTCTGGATTAGATAAATAATTACTTTTCAAAAAAATTAAACTACGATTAATTTGATATTTATATCTTGTATTTATAAAAATATTGTAATTTACCTTCGATTTTAAAAAATAATAATTATTTGCTTTAAAAAAAAAAAACTTGAAATTTAACTTATTTGACAAATGCATAAAGTTTTTTTAATCTGATTTTGATTTCAACAATTTTTTCAAAATGAATTCGAGAAATCGTTAAAACTACTGCTGAAACTACACTGGTAATATTTGTAGAGAACATCAGCGTTAAAAAGAAGCAGAATATCAGAAATGCAGTGTATTACTACGCAGAGTTTTCCCGTGAGGAGAAACGTACCGCCTATGGTTACTGCAAACCGGTTCCTCTCAAGGTTAAGTTTTAGCGAACGACCTTTAGCTAGAAAAGAGAATTTGGCGGTGGTAAATCCCAGCCCACGTTATTGAAGATTTCCCAAATGAAACTTATAATAAATTGAATAACTATGCTAAATTTTGAATAGTTATTGAAAAATCAAGTCCTGAATTCCCTATAGTAACAGAATAGTTTAAGAAAAATATAATGTTAGTTCACAGTGTGCTGGCTGATATTGTCGATAAATGTGTCTACTCCTTACAAACATCCTTCATGTGATAGCAAAATTCGTGGTGGAGCCGACAAATACCGCATTAAAAAGATTTTTTTACTAGCGGCCCTGGCATCCCACTGTGGATTCATACTTAGCAAAGAAGTCTCAAAAAAGATTTTTGCGAAAGTTGCTTTACTAAAATATCTAATACGGTTAATCTAATAATGTTTAAATTCAATATGTATTTAGGGAAATTAAAAGCTTTCTATTTAGTAATAACCCGACGATTTAGAAAAACAAAATAGACGAAAGAAGTGATTTTTGCTTATGTTTTTACAATGCTTATAAAAAAATGCCCATTTTCTATTTTATAGTGAGTCACATCTCTATCAAGGGGTAGTTTCTTGCAGTTTAAAGTAATAACAGAAAAACCATCTAGTAGCTTCTTTTAACTTTTGAGTAAATGATTTTCGTTACAAAGCTTGTTTGAAAAGAAAACACTTCAATATTCACATAGTATTATTAATGTTAGCGAAGTTCTACATTTAATTTTATATTGCAGGAACTAAATGGTGCTTTAGTGCTAAGTTAAAAAAAATGCTGATTTTATGCGTTTCTTTTTAAAGTTTTAATTGTAACTAGATGTCAAATAATCAAAATGGAGAATCAAGCGATTCCCAACATAGCACTAAAAAACAAAAACAAAAGAAAACATATATTAAAAGCTAATCCTGATCTATGCCTACCCACTTACATGTATACTCCTAGTTGGAGAGTAATTTCATATGATCTAATCTACTTATACATATATATATATATATACCCTTACCATGTTTACTATTGTCTCTATGTTAGCAGCAGGGGCAGCTCTACGGCCGGGGAAACTGGACCCATATCTGAAGCGGGATATTTTAGTGGCGGCATTTGGACCGAAATTGAAAAATACTTTTTTTTTGTTACGAAAACATTTGGTATGAAAATATTTTTTGAGCTATTATATTTATACTTTGGAACCCTGGCACCTGATTTAAATACCTGGAATTTTATTTTAGACTGAATTGAAAAACCAACTACTGTTAGTAAAGTTTGTAACACACACACAACTATATCTATTTTTGAAAATAAAAATAACACTGCATGACGATTTGTTGTAACAAGGGAGGAGGGTATATGAGCCCCCGACTTGGGGATACAGGTATATATACTTATCTTATTAATATTTTCCCTGCCCTGATATAAAGAGGAAAACGATTATCTTTTGTATATGGTATTACTAATTTAAGTGTGGAAAATGTGCACAAAAACACAGTACAGTCGACTCTCGATAATTCAAACTTTTTGTAATACGAACCTCTCGCTAATTCAAAGTATATGCTCAGATCTTGATATTTCGAACTAAAACAATACCTTTTGGTACACTCAATATTTCGAAGTAAAATCTGTGGCTGGTTGGCATAGAATACACGATAATTCGAAGTGATTCTATAAAACTCTCGATAATTCAAACACTCATCTAGAGTCCTATAGCAAATAGGTTGGACCTTACAAATTTTGTGTTGCATTGTTTCTGCTTGTCTCCCCTGTAATGTAGTCCATTTGATGACCATCGTAGTTGACTCCGATAACTCTGACAGAAGCTAAAGTGTCACTAAACAAACTACGCAACGTTTTCCTTGAAAATCATGTTGATGCAAACATTTTTCAAGCTGCATTTATTCTAGAAAAATCTATTGACGAAGTTAGACTAAATGCCATAAAACAAAAAAAAAAGATAACAGATATTTTCGTCAAAAGAAATTTATTGTGTACATTATATATTCTTTAATAGTTGATTTTATTCCATAAATGTATTTTTTTCATACAGGACTTCTGTATAATATATATACTGTATACATAATACGTACTTTTTAAAAATAATTTTGTACATATGTGCAATTGTTGCTTTATTACATAGTTTCAAATTTAAATGTGTTAGAAAAAAATCATCATGTATTTTGGGAGTTACTTGCATGAACATGAGCATTTAAATATTTCACTGGCTTTCTGACAGAATTTATTTATATAAGTATGTATCCGATTTATCTTCTCAATTTCCAGTTATATATTTGTATTTAGCATTATGAATCTGGCATTTCATTTATGTATCTTTTTTTCTTATTCTGTACTGTGTACGCTTAAAGTCAGTTTTCATATGTATTGAACCTTGAAGCGCTCGAGGCTGGTGTGTACATGACATTGTGAAATTTCGCATGTTTTTTCTGGTTTTTTTGTGTAACTTTCTTCCCATCCCGAGTGGGTCACAAGGGACATTCCTTCCCTCCACAGGAAGACTGGTGTCAGCTAACATAAGAAGGTTAGAGTCAATAAGAATATTTGGAAAATAGCGAACCACAGGAGTTTCATTTTAGTCTTAAATGTTGGCATTTGAAGTTTAAAATAAACGCTTGTGATCTCTACCATCAACATACTAGTTTTCGAAAAAGTTGGCGTGCTGAAATCGGCACAAATCAATCTCTTACATTTAACTCGTTTAAAATAGCAACAGGTAATCATGTTTTTAATTTCGAATGAATTTGTATTTTTTAAGACCTAAAATAATATACGAATTCAGAAGTACTTTCTGTAACGTACACCTTCAAAAAAGGCACAATTAATGTTGCAACCGGTCTCTTTGAATATGGATCTTATGTATTTACCTCTTATTAAGGGACTTTATATTTAAGCGACACTAAAAAAAGTTTCTTATTTCTTTTTTGTAAAATTTTAAGATTTCAAAGACAAGTTTGTGTTTCTCTTTAAATAAATTAAATATAGTGCTGTCCTAATAAATCAATGTAATTTAACAAAGGAAAGGAACAGATAAATAAAAAAATTGCAACATTGTTTCATTCTTCGATTTAGAGACAAAACAGAATAGGTAGTAGAGTAATTGCAACTCATGGGGACGCATTTTCCTTGGGTTTACGTAAGAAATAAAAATGCTAGCTTAGATAGACACAATGCACTGGCTTTCAAATATATCTGTAAAATGGAATACTTTCATTAAATTTCTGTAAGTACAAGATTTTATTGCTCATTTCAAACATTTATACATTAGTTAAACTTTTTCTATTAAAAATTTTCCTTTTTCCTGAACTGCAAATTAAAAAAAAAAAAAAAAAAAACTGTGACTAAGGTATTTATTTGTGTATCATTTATTTAAAGATTAATAGGACTTGAATTTCTAATTGAACTAACTTGCTTAGCACTAAAGGACAAAATACCCGATGTCCGGTATGATGGGTTTAAATTTCTAATTCTGGGACATATTGCGTCAAACACAAGGTTTCTTATTGGAAGGTACTACTATATTTTTACCCTATTAAGATAAAGTATTACGGGATATTTAATTGTATTTGCCTTCATGAAAAAGCGGACCATAAAAATATTATATTTAGTTTTAAAAAAAATATTTTTTGTTAATATATATATATGTGTATACATTTATGTAATAAATAAATTCACGTAAGAGTGAATAACGATTTTAACTGAAAGGATTACAGATTTTAAAGAAAACCAGCTCATTTTAATGTCAATTATTTTGAAAAGAACATATACATAGTAAAATTTTATCCTTGAATTAAATCCAAATAATTGACGCTAAATTTTTTTTCATAACACAGCCTCCCCTTCAGAAGCGGATTAAGTGGCTGGCGGACCTGGCGGCCTCCAGGGGCCCCAAGCTTAAGGTATCCAACTATTTGCAACAACTTTGTTTTAAAAAATGGATATATGGAGATTTTTTTGTTGTTTTTAGATTTGTTTAATAAATTTTAAGAAAAATATGCTAAAATTAAGAACAGAAAAAGAAGTTATTTATAACGAAAATGGGAAAAAATTGGTAAAAATTTACAAAAATAACATAAACGTGGCCCATTCTGTACCAAAAGTTTATGAACAAATTTTCAATTCTGATGTGTTGCTATATTATTTATTTTTGTAATGCCCTCGAGATAAAAGATATTTTAACTTTTACAAAAACTAAAGAACTTTATATTAGTTATTATATGAAATTGCTTACAAAAACTGATTATATTAACATAAGGGACTGTAAATTTTGTAATATAGCAGCGATTGGTGAATCTGAAGGTTATATTGCTTATTATATGAAATTGCTTAGAAAAACATTATATTAACATTAGGGACTGTAAATTTTGTAATAAAACAGTGATTGATTGATAAATATCAAAGTTAAAACACTTCTACTATTATACAGAACATACACATAAAATTTCACAGCTAATTATTTTCAAAACTTTTTTAGCAATCGCTGGCCCCGTTTGAGCATTTTCAAAAAGACACATTTAGAGCAAAACGCATTTTAAAGTATAACATCTTGCTTAAAGTAATGGCATCTGCTTTTACTAAAACACTTGTAGTTTTTGTTCTAATGAACGGAAAGTAATAAAAAAAGAATAGTATTTTTATAAAGCTACTAAGATAGCCTATAAATTAAATGGATTTTTGTCACAAATTCAACGTCGGACAAAAGGATCTTGCACCGATATTGTAACCCCGACGATTTCATGCTTTTGAGTCGTGCAACAGCCTTAACTATCTTTCTTCTATATTGTTGCCATCTGTATGAAATTTTCGCATGCATTTGTTTGCAAATTTTATTTCGAACAAAGGAATACTATTCACGTCAAACAAGTTCGTTAGTTACTCTCGGATACATCTTATACTGTGTGGTGCGGAAAAATCCCAACACCAAAAAAAATTATTGTAGAATTGGAACTTAGGCAATGCATTTGTCTAGGTAACATATTTAATTGATTAAACTTTTAAGATCACAGGTTAATGTAGGAGCAAGAAGAGCCGTTTCAAATGGGAAATGATGCATATTAAAAACTGGCGTAACCGCCAGAATTTTAAATGCAAGCATGCAAACAATGTGTCGTACAAATATCTGATATCAGTTTGTGGGATGGAATAGCATGCCTGTCGCTCTTGGGTGATCCACATAAGGTCGCTTGATTCCGGTTGTGGATGACGCTGTCGTAGCCGTACAGTGATGTCCCATTCACGCTTGATTGAAGCAAGATCTGGTAATCTGGCTAATCAATACGTTGATACTCTGTATAGCGTGTTGGATTACAGCAGGGTATGAGGGTGTACGTTATCCCTGTTGGAAAACATCCCTTAAATGATGTTTATAAATGGCAGTGTAACTGTTGTATCACCAAATCTACGTACAAGTTTGCAGTCGGGGTGTATGAATTAATCCCGTGAAAGCCCCTGCAATCAAAGAAAATTGACTCATCAGACCATAATTCTAGGTGCCGGTTCAGTGTGCTTAGTCCGCAGAAAATTGTTTACAAGCGCTAACATGGCCTTCTTCTAATCAATATACAGCCATCACTTCAGTAGCGAAACGTACATACCCACAATCCCCACATCAGAGGGGGGAGGGGGCAGAATTATAGCGCCCCATAGCCTAACTGACGTCAAGTACGGCTTGGGGCCCAAAACTTGACTTCATAGGGGGAGGCGGCCCTAATATTCTTCGTTATGCCACTGCAACACTGGTTCTAAGGCAGAAGCAGCTTTGATTGGAGAACACAACACATCGCCACTCCATTCTTCAATGATCTCTAGCATGACATTACCGAAGTCTCAGGTATCGTGATTTAGAGTTAATGATATGAACGCTTTACGACGTCTGGCTGGGCGATATTTCTGATTGATTTGTTGATTCATTGATTTGTTACAGTCCACTGCGTCAGTCTGGTGCCGGAAAAAAACTGTAATTTCTGCTGTAGATGAACTACAATGTTTCCTAACCTTGTGATTAATATGGTGATTTTCTCTGTCAGTGGTGACCCGTGCGTGGTCGGTTTCTTGAGGCAGTGTCTTTCCAAGACCACTGCTGACAAAAATCATGCAAAATGGATATATTTCTACGAAGTATTTGTGCAATACCATGCAAAGAAAATATATTTTTTTAAAGCTCTATTATGTTAAAGACAATGACTTTATAATGAATGTTAACATGGTTTTGTTGTTATGCCAATAGATGGCGCCTGTATCTCTCATTTGTATTTATAGTTTTTCTTATGTAATGAGTCTTCTAGCTCTAGCCGCCTTGTGTGCAGGTTGTAATTTAAGTCTGTGATAATTCTCGTATTCCGTAAATAATAAAAACTTAAACAGGTTATGGGTACCAGCACAAGCTTTAACTGTGCTTGAAGTATCAAAGATTATGAGTCTTTTACGATAGAAAAGGCTGAAAGAACTTTATTTCTTGGAAAGTTCATTTCTTGGATTCCCTTCAAAGTTTCGCCGATCGGCAATTTGACGGGAAGATAGCGTGATCGCGCCGCCATTTTGAAGAGATCGAGGAAGAAACAGAAGATGACCGTTGTTGCTTAGCCTAGAAATATTTAAACAAATTATTTAAGAAACCTGAAAATCTAAATTTCTAGAAAGGAAATAAGTATGGATTCAGTCGTCATATTAAGCCTTTGACCGGAGAAACAGATTGGCCGATGTGGAAACGAAAGATACGAGACCTACTCGATTACCACGAAGGAGCGATCGAGATTATAGAAGGCAAGCTGAAAAGACCAGAATCCATAGATGCTGATGCTCAAGAATCTGTAAGAAAACAGTATAAAGAACGCTGCGATTTGTACAGAAAAGCAAATAGTTATGCAAAATCAATGATCGCAAGTACTGTCACTGATGCTGTGTATCAGAAGATTATGGACAAGGAAACAGCCTTTGATGCATGGGAATCATTAAAGCAGCAGTTTGAAGCAACTTCAAAAGATCAGTTGTTTAAAATTTGTACAGAGTTTTTTGCATTCAGCTGGGTTCCAGGAGAGGATGTCTCAACACATATTGCAAAGCTAAGAAGTCTTTGGAATGAACTGAATAATGGACTTGAGGCTAGAGAGGACAGCAAGTTGCCAGATTTGATGCTAGTTTGTAAAGTATTACATATTTTGCCTTATCAGTTTGAAACCTTTAAATCCAGTTGGATGTTGTTAGCTGGAGATGACAAGAAGTCATTTGAAGAATTAACAGTGCAGCTGTGTATGTTCGAAAGAAATTTTACCAAAGTGGAAGACAGTAGCAAAAAAGCCCAGGAAGCCCTAATAGCTACAAAATCAGAAAGACCCAGACAAGAGAGCAAATTTAAGTTCAAATCAAGAAAAGAAGATAGCTGCAATTACTGTAAGCGAAAAGGACATTGGGTAAAAGACTGCAGAAAATGGATTTCAGATGGAAGACCACCAAAGAATAAATTTAGTGATACACAATTAAATACAGTGTCAGCTAACATAGCATTAATGTCTATATCTGAGGAAGTCTGTACATCAGAGACTAGCCCTACATCATATTGGAATGACAATGGAGCTACTAGGCATGTCACAAACTGCTACACATATTTTGTTGACTTCATAAAATTTAATAGTCCTTGTGGCATTAAAGCTGCTGGAAATGAAACATTAGTTGCTCTGGGGAAAGGCACAATAAAAGAAAAATCCACTATTCATGGAAAATGCCAGGAAGTTTTTCTGAAAGATGTTTGGTACGTTCCAAAGATTAATAGAAATTTATTCTCTGTACTTGCCGCTCAAGACAGAAATCAAAACAGTGAATTTGTGTCGACTCCTACAGAGTGCTGGTTAAAAGTCAATGGTGATGTGGTGCTGTATGGTTCTCGCAGTGTGAATGGTTCCTTATTCAAAGCACATTTTGAACCAATATTGCCCAAAGGAATGACAGAAGTTCATAATGTTGTAGCAGATAGCTCCTTGCTACAGTTTTATCATGAAAGATGGGGCCACCAAGATAAACGTCACATCCGAAACATGCTTGAAAGGGAACTAGGCATCCACATCAAGCTAGATAAAGAATTATGTGAGCCCTGTATTTATGGCAAAGCACACAGATCATCATTTGACACCAGGAAGAAAGCATCTGAGTCTGGTGAACTGTGTTCAGCAGATGTTTGTGGACCATTTGATGAGTCATTTAAGAAGAAAAAGTATCTGGTTGTATTCAAAGACAGCTTTACAAAGTTTCGCCATGGTTACCTAGTAAAAGAGAAGTCAGAAGTAAAGAAGGTGTTAGAGCACATGCTTGTACATACAAGGACATTGGGATATTCTGTGAAAGAATTCCTCTGTGATAATGGTGGAGAATTTGATAACAAAGCTGTTCTAGAAATTTTACATTCAAATGGAATCACTCAAAGGCTGACAGCACCTTACACCCCAGAACAAAATGGAGCCAGTGAACGAGAAATGCGAACCACTATTGAAATGGCCAGAACATTCAAATACTCAAATCCTGATGTCAGTTTCCCTGCAGCCATCTCGGCTGAGTTAGTTAACTCTGCCATATATATACTAAACAGAACAGGAAAGTCATCAATAGAAAATGTAAGTCCATATGAGCTTTGGCTCAAAAAGAAACCCCGGTTAAAACACTTGCGCATAATAGGATCTCCATGCTATGCTCATGTTCCAGCTCAGAAGCGAAGGAAAATGGACAAGAAGGCTATCCAAGGGTACCTTGTGGGATATGATGGAGATGAACGATACAGAATTTGGCTAAAGAAAGAACACAGAGTAATTTTATCTAGAGATGTAATATTTCAAGAAAAAGCAGGCAAGTGTGATGACCATACAGAATTGAAATTAGAAGACGGGATAAGAGAAGATAGAAATCAGGGAAAGTATGAAGAGCATCTCATAAAAATTGAAGACAATCCTGTAGAAAGTACATAAAGCTAAGAAGACTTAAGTGATTGTGAGAGTGATAGTGAAGAAGATGCTGAACCTATATCAGATAGACAGCTGAGGAACCGCTCACTTCTGCATAAACCAAAACGGTTTGAGTATCATATTATGGAAGCAGAGTCATATTTAGATGACTATAATCCTGAAACATATGAAGAAGCAGTTAACTCCAAGGGGATAGCAGTAACTGGAAAAAAGGCATGGAAAGAGTGAAATGAATTCATTAAGTGAAAATCATACTTGGGAGCTAACAGACCTACCAGTTGGGGCTCTGTAAGTGGGTTTATAGACTTAAAACAAATCCAGATTGCAGCATCAACAAGTATAAAGACAGACTTGTTGCAAGAGGTTTCAGTCAACGCCAGGGCATTGATTACAGTGAGACATATAGTCCAGTAGCCAAATTAGGAACAATACGGACAGTTTTAAGCATTGCAGCTGAAGAAAGGATGCACTTGACTCAGTTTGATGTATCGACAGCATTCCTTTATAGAGATCTGGAGGAAACCATATATATGCAACAACCAGGGCCGATCCTAGGGTGTCGACCGCCCGCGTGCGAAGACCTAATGTGCTGCCCCCCTAGGGAATTTTCATATTTTGACATATATATTTCATACTTTATATTTAATTACTTATTACAGTAATTGCATATTTACTTATTATAATACTTTTTATGTAATTATTTATTATAATAATTGCATATTTAATTACTTATTACATACTTATATATTGAGGTTATAAACTCATATATCTGTATAAGAGTAAAAGAGAAAACATTAATAAAAATGCAAATGAAATTTGGAGGGCAAAACTTTATTTTTTGTTCAGCTAATGGGATCACGACAAAATACTTTAACAAAATAATAAACAAGCAAAAATATTACCATTGAAATAAAAATAGGTATTTTATAATTAGAAAATCAAAACGACAGTATTTACTCAGAAATTATAATCTAATAAAAAATAAAGCATAAATCTCGTGAAACAAAAAGTACCTAAATCAGTCCTTCTCTAGAAAGATTTCTAAGAAAAATTAATTATAAAATAATTTTTCTGGCTTTCTGAGAAGCAAATTTGTTAATAATTTTGGTGAAATCAATTTTTTCAGATAATTCGGAATCAATAGAGAATGTGTCCATATCTGAAAGACTTTGCGTGTAGTATTCCTAAAAACTCCTAGAAAATTTTTTAAAATATATACTTTACCATCAGTAGTGCTCACGCATCTAATATCAAACTTTATTTGTTCTGTGTGACTAATATTGTCACGTAGAAGGAATAAGGCGATGTTATCCAATACACTATTTATTTTGTCGTAGTGTTTTACACGGGCAGCACCACAACTGAAGACCTATCCAGCTGCAGTACTTTTATAAACCTGGTGGAGGGTTCTAGAATAACCACCAGGGGAAAGATTAACATAAATTCAATTTACATAATTTGCAAATGTCCATAATAATAAATAATGAAAGTCATGATTGAATTTAACAAACAAATATCTGGAAGGCTCGAACCCGAGCCACTTGCATTGTAGAGCAGTGCTCTAACCGTTCGGCCACTCAGAGCGTATCAGTTTGTGACATTTCTCCCTCCTTAGGAGACACAGCGACCCGCTGTAGTTGTTTCGAACGGCTTCTTGTAATAGGTCCAAAGTAAACTTGTTTAGGGTTCCTTTTGTCAAAAACAGTCCGGACTGGTTCCGTTGGTGACTTTTCTTGTTCAATATCTTCTAGCTGAAGGTCAGGGTCTTTATAAGGTTTCATTCGCAGAACATGTACCACGTCTCTTAATTTTCGTTTGGTGAGCATACTATCACAAGGTTCCACTTCATAAGTCACTTCGGATAACCTTTTTCTCACCCTATAGGGTCCAAAGTATCGCTTCAACAATTTCTCAGATAATCCAACTTTGCGGATTGGAGTAAATATCCAAACCAGGTCTCCCTCTTTGTAATTCACTATCCGATGTCTTTCATCATAACGGCATTTGTCTTTGTCTTGTGCTCTTGTTAGATGTATTTTTGCTAGTTGTCTAGCTTCTTCGGCCTTCATTATCAGGTTTTGAACGTAATCATTCGCTGATTCATCGGGAAGAAAGGGCAAAATGGCATTTAGTAGAGTATCCACATCACGTCCATGAACAAGGAAAAATGGACTGAAACCTGTCGTCTCCTGCTTTGCGGTGTTATATGCAAAGGTGACAAATGGAAGTATGTTGTCCCAATTCTTTTGGTCAACATCGACATACATGGCCAGCATGTCAGCGAGTGTTTTATTGAACCTTTCCGTGAGGCCATTTGTCTGAGGGTGATATGCAGTAGTTAGCAAATGATACGTCAAGCATAAATTATTTATTTCTTTAACGAGATTCGACAAAAATGATCGCCCTCTGTCGCTGATGATTTCCCTTGGTGATCCATGTTTCAGTATAACGTCTTCAACCAGAAATTTGGCTATTTCCGTGGCTTCACCGCTTGGTAGGGCCTTTGTGATAGTAAATCGAGTGAGATAATCTGTACAGACAATTATCCATCTATTCCCTTGCTTTGTTAGAGGAAATCTTCCAAGTAAATCTATCCCTATTTTAGCAAACGGGATATCCCCTGGCAATATTGGATGAAGCAATCCTGGAGGTCGCTGAGGTTGAGATTTTCGCCTTCGACACTCTCGACAATGAGACACATATATATATATAGCGTCGGACACTGCGGTATAGGCCAGGCCAGAAATACTTCCGTCTGATTCGGTCGTACGTTTTGGCAAACCCTAAATGACCCGCTGTCGGTGCATCGTGAAGGCTTTTTAATACGTCCCCTCTAAGATGTTTCGGTATGAACAATAGCCACTGCTTTCCTAAAGGATCGTAGTTTTTTCTGTATAAAATTCCACTAATTTCTTTAAACTTTGAGAAGTCTCTCTTTCTAACCATTTCGTCTCGAATATTTGCTACATCAGGGTCTTTACTTTGCTCTCTTTCGAAATTGGTAATGGTATTAAGGAATGGTATATCTTCAGTGGGCTCTTCTTCAATTTTAAGCAGTGGGCTCCTCGATAAGCAATCAGCATCCTGGTGCTTTCTTCCGGTCTTGAAAACTATTTCCACGTCTTACTCTTGAAGACGCAAAGCCCACCTTGCTAATCGCCCAGATGGATCTTTTAGATTCGCCAACCAGCATAAAGAGTGGTGATCTGTTACCACTGTAAATGGGTGGCCAAAGATATAGGGTCGGAATTTATACTTATCGCCCAAATAACTGCTAAACATTCCTTCTCTGTAGTCGAATAATTTTTCTCGGATGTTGAAAGTGATCGGGATGCATAAGCAATAGGCCTTTCAAACCCACTCTGTATTTGTACGAGAATAGCACCAATGCCATATCCACTGGCGTCAGTATGTATTAAGGTTTTAGCTTCTGGTTTAAAGAAGCCAAGCACAGGATATCTCGTCAGCAGTGATTTTAAACGGATGAATGCTGATTGATGTTCTTCTTTCCATACAAATTTAACATCTTGCTTCAATAATTCGTGCAACGGCCTGGCGATGTCGGCAAAATTATGGACAAATCGGCGATAATAAGAGCAGATCCCTAAAAAGCTTCTAACTTGCATAACGGTTTGGGGGGTTGGAAATTCTAGAACTGCTTCGACCTTCCCTGGATCTGGACGAATTCCATCTTTGTCCACTAAGTGACCAAGAATCTTAAGGCTTCTTTGACCAAAACGACACTTTTTATGGTTCAGTGTCAATCCAGCATCTCGTATGCACTGAAGCACCATCCTCAGTCTCAAAAGATGTTCTTCGAAAGAGGCAGCGTAGACAATGACATCATCTAGATAACATAGACAGTGCTTCCACTTCATCCCTTTAAGGATACTATCCATCATTCTTTCGAACGTGGCTGGGGCGTTACATAACCCAAATGGCATAACCTTAAATTGGTATAATCCATCCGGAGTAATAAAAGCCGTCTTCTCTCTGTCTCTTTCATCGACTTCAATCTGCCAGTATCCAGACTTAAGGTCTATTGTAGAAAACAAGCTTGCACCCGAAAGGTTATCCAAGGCATCGTCAATCCGGGGTAAAGGGTACACATCCTTTTTGGTAATTTTGTTCAAGCGACGGTAATCCACACAGAAACGCCAGGATCCATTTTTCTTTTTCACCAGAACAACTGGGGATGACCACGGACTCTCCGAATGCTCTATGATGTCAAGCTTCAGCATTTGATCAACCTCTTTTTGAATTATTCTTCTCTCTTCAAAAGACACTCTATATGGCTTTTGCTTAATAGGTTGGCAATCGCCGGTGTTTATCTTGTGTTTTACTTTACTCGAGACTCTTATTTTGTTCTCAAAATCAAAAACATCTGTAAAGTCGTTAAGCAACTTCAAAAGATCTTTCTGTTGCGCCTCACGCAGTTCCGGGTCTACAAGGCATTTGAATTCTTTCACCGACTGTCTAGGGTGCTTCCTCTGTTTTACTTCGATTTTGTCAGCATTCTCGTTCAAAGAACTTACCAATCCATCCTCAATATCTGTCATTTCGGCTATACACATGCCAGCTGGTATTATCTGTGGCTGAGAGGAACTGTTAGCAATCCAAATATCTATTTTACCATTCTGGAGTGTGGCTATTGTAGCTGGGACTTTTAGCTGTTTTGTCCATTCAAAATTCTTCATGCCAGTAACTATAACCTTTTCTAAGGTCTGGTGGTCTTTAGCCAAAGCGGAAATCTTTCTTATTGAGTTTCCTGGAATGACAACGTCACTGACCGCATATAAACCAGAATTTACTTCATTCATTTTGAGATCATTTGGAGAGACTTCTCCAATCTGAAGTTCACCTGATCCGCAATCAATAATGGCATCAGTTGCTTTGAAAAAGTCCCATCCCAATATGAGATCATGACTGCATTGCTGGAATACCAAAAATTCGAAAGGTTGCACCACTCCATTCAAGTTCACTCGCAACATGCATCGTCCTATATATAGCTTCTACAACCTTACCACAGGCAGTTCGAAGAATCGGGTTGTGTTCTGAAAACATGGGCGTCCTTAGTTGCGTGCGTAACTGTTCGGAAACTACTGAATAATCAGCTCCTGAATCAACCAAGGCATTAACGATATGCCCATTGACAGTTACGGATACAAAGTTTTTGACTAGTTTAGCAGCCGTGTATACTGGAGGGTGTTCGTTTATTGCGGCCTTACCTCCCACGCAGGTCGCATGCCTTAGTTTTCCTCACTGGACCTAACAGGTGAGCGACGAGATGGAGATCTTGATTGGTGGCGTTGTGGATTGCGTCTAGGGTACGGCGAATTACTTCTGTAACGCTGGTAATTAGATTCAGGATCGCGGCCGTAATCAGAAAGAGAGTCGGAATCCCAGCGTTCTGACTGGTCTAATTGCCTTCTTTGTCTTGCTGCGTTAAAAACACGTCGTCTATCACGGCAATATCTAGTCACGTGACCCGGTCGTCCACAATGAAAGCAAATTGGTACGTTATCTGAAGTACGCCAAAGGTCAGTCTTCCTTCCGGTATCCTGTTGAGTTGGTCTGTTTTCTTGTCGAGGTCTCGGCCTTGGTCTCCAGGAACTTCCGCCAGTCCTTTGAGTTCTGTAAGGGGAAGGCGTAGGTTTTTCTCGAGAGAGTGGAGCCAAATTGCTTCGAACTTCTTCTCGGATAATGGATTCTAAATCGCTTGGCTCGTCGTCTATACATGTTGCGATCCGTGGGAGTACTTTCTCGATTTCTTCTTTAACAATCCTTCGAATTAGATCACTTAGATCTCCTTCATTGGCCATTGATATGGGTGTAACATTAGGTAGTCTCTCATATCGTAGCGGCACAACTCGTCTCTTTCTCATGGCATCCACTTCACGGCAACACGTAACAAATTTATCTACTGAGCTAACTTCTCTGTTTATCAGTACCTGGTAGAGATTTTCAGCCACCCCTTTCATGAGATGCGATATCTTTTGATCTTCTGGCATATTTTTATCCACTTTCCTGCATAATGACAATACGTCCTGAACGTAAGACTCATGCGTTTCGCCAGGACGCTGAGCCCTTGTCCTTAATAATCCTTCTGAAATACTTTTTACGTCCTCAGGCTTTCCGAAAGTCTCTTCAAAAAGTCTCTCGAAGTCTGTCCAACTTTTCAATCGATCTTCATTGTTGTCAAACCACAGCCTTGCAGTTCCGCTTAGATAGAACACGACATTTGCAAGACGTACTGTTTCATCCCAATTGTTGTAGTTAGCAATCCTCTCGTAATCATTTTTCCATTTTTCAGCATCTTCGGTATTCAAGCCAGAGAATGAACAAGGCTCTCGTGGCAGCTGATAGGTAACATACATAGATGGGATTGATGATGTTGCCTTGTCTTCCGTTTCACCTTCCGGCATTTTTTTTACAGTTCGGACTTGGCAAGGTAGCAACCCGTATTCTGGAGGTAGCCCTTGGAGCCTTCGACTTTCTCTGATATCCGTTGCCGATGGCTATCGTTACCCCGCGCCTCCACCAAAATGTCACGTAGAAGGAATAAGGCGATGTTATCCAATACACTATTTATTTTGTCGTAGTGTTTTACGCGGGCAGCACCACAACTGAAGACCTATCCAGCTGCAGTACTTTTATAAACCTGGTGGAGGGTTCTAGAATAACCACCAGGGGAAAGATTAACATAAATTCAATTTACATAATTTGCAAATGTCCATAATAATAAATAATGAAAGTCATGATTGAATTTAACAAACAAATATCTGGGAGGCTCGAACCCGAGCCACTTGCATTGTAGAGCAGTGCTCTAACCGTTCGGGCACTCAGAGCGTATCAGTTTGTGACAATATCTTGCGTAGAGTCAAGAATTATAGTGTAATATTTACTTTTTGATAATGCGTGTTATCTCATTACAAATAGATTCAGCAAAAATAGTAATTATTTCATTTTGAAAATGCTGCCCTAAGATGTGTGGAATATGTGTTTTGCTATTTTTGCATTTACTCAACATTTTTAAGGTGTTCTGAAATAACTGGATCAAATTTGGCCAACATCTATACTGAATTTAAAAAATTACCTTTATCTCAACTTCGTACTGGTTCCTCTGAATGCCAAATTTTGACTGGCTAACAATTGTCTTGAGCAATCATATATTCTTTCTCAATGATGGCGCGCCATCGCTTTTTTTCTGTCGATTGTATACATTTTGTTGTTCCGCGTCAATAGTACAATTTTTTCCACTCTCGTCTTTAATTCGGGCCACGATCTTGTGCAGTTTATATGTTTAGAGTATTTTCATGGTTATTATAATAATACAAAATGCATTACATTTCTCATTCCAATAAAATTCTGTTTTTTAGCTTCCTCAAAAAATGTCATTTCGGGATATTTTCGATAACATTTAAATATTAACACGTGTGTGTGCAACAAATGAAAAAAGAAAACAAATTTATAAGAATTCCACTAAATTTATCTCTCTTTAAATTAAAAAAGAAAGTACACATTGAAATAACTAACCTAATATTGACCTAATTCACAAACTTTAAATATTCCGAAAGAATTTTCCATACTATCAGCTATAAAACAATTACTTATAAGAATATATTTATATTTGCCACACAATATGACAAAATTTCTCTTGATATGTAAAAAAGGGAAGGGGGGGGGGTGCAATCTAAAAACACGTGTGTTACATTGATTTAACATCATGATTCAGAAAAATGATTCATACATATTTGATGGTTCAGAAAAAAAACTAAAAATTTACAATAAACAAGACAAATAAACCTCGTTTTTTTTTAAATACCGGGAACAGTAATGAAGGATGTGCATGTCTCGTTCTGGAAGTGGGAGCTGTCTTACAAAAAACAATTAGCATCAATTAATATTATTCCGATTTAATTCAAAGATGAAATTTTACAAACCATGTACTCTTGATTTTCGCTGTGGATTCGTATATACAAAACAATTTCATTGACATTAAAACTAGCAAGTTTTCTTTTAACTGGGTAATCCTTTCAGTTAAAATCGTTATGCACTTAAGTGAAAATTTATTTTATTACATAAATGTATACGCATATATATATTAACAAAAAAGATTTTTTAAAACTAAGTATATTATTTTTATAGTATGAAGGCCACCTTTTTATAAAGGCAAATGCAATAAATATTCCTTAATACTTTACTTAATAGGGTAAGAATATAGTTGTACCTTCCAATAAGGAGCCTTGTGTTTGACACAATATGTCCTAGAGCCAGAAATTCAAACCCACCAAACCAGACGTTTGGTATTTTGTCATTGAATGCTAAGCAAATTAATTTAATTAAAATTCAAATCGTATTAATCTTTAAATAAATACCTTAGCCACAGTTTTTTTTTTAAATTTGCGCATGATACTATATAAATGTTTGAAATGAGCAATAAAATCTTGTACTTACACAAATTTATTGAAGATATTCCGTTGTCGCATCTTTTTAAAAGCCTGTAACCTAAGTTAACATTTTTATTTGTTATGTAAACCAAAGAAAACGCGCCCCCACGAGTTGCAGTTGTTTTATTACATATTCTGTTTTTTGACTCTAAATCAAAGCATAGAACAGACAATATTGCAATATTTTATTTCTCTGTTAAATTACATTTATTTATTAGGGCTGCACTATATTTAACTTATTCAAAGAAAAACACAAACTTGTCATAGAAATCTTAAAATTTTATAAAAAAGAAGTAAGAATTTTTTTTAGTGTCACTTATATATATATATATATATATATAGTAACATAAAATGAAAGAAATGCATAATATATATATATATATATATAAATAGAATGTCCCTTAATAAGAGGTAAATATATAAGATCCATATTCAAAGAGACCTGTAGCAATATTAATTGTGCCTTATTCGAACAGGAAGAACTTGTATATTACTTTGTCTTAATTCAAAATTAAAAACATAATTACCGATTGCTATTTCAAACGAGCTAAATGTAAGAAATTGAATTGTGCCAATTTCAGCAGGCCATTCTTTTCGAAAACGTGTCTGTTGAGGTAGAGATTCAAGACTTAATTTTAAATTCAAAGAGCAACATTCAAAACTAAAATAAAACATCTCTATGGCTCGCTATCTTCCAAAAAATTCTAATTGCCTCTGTCCCCTTTATGTTAGCCGACACCCGGACATCCGAGAAAGAATGCCTTTGTGACCCACTCGGTTTGGGGAGAAGTTACAGAAGAAATAATAATGAAACATATCAAATTTCATGATTTAATGTACACACCACAACCTCAACCCCTTCAAGGTTCAACACCTAAGAAAACTGACTTAAAACGTACACAGTACAGAATAAGAAAATAAGATACATGAAATGAAATACCAGATTCATATTGCTAGATACAAATATATAACTGGAGACGCAAGAATATAAATCAAATACATATTTAACAATAATTCTGCCAGAAAGCCAGTCAAATATTTAAATGGGCATGTAAGTTCAATTATTTTTATAGAGATATTTATAAATTAGAGAAGTGAACAATAGCTTTTTAACACAAACATAATTTTTAATTCTACATAAAGGCAGAGTTTTGAAGAACTGCAATTGCCGAACGCTGCTCTAAGCAAAATATTGTTTTATGCACATTTATCACCCTTAAAGTAGTAATACCATATACAATAGATAATCGTTTGTACCTGCATCCTGAGGTCGGGGCCCAAAAATTTGCTACAACAAATCGTCATGCAGTGTAATTATTATTTTTTTTTGAAATATATAGTTACAAATTTTACTAGAAGTAGTCGGCATTTCAATTCAATCTAAAATAAAATTCCAGGTATTTAAATAAGGTACCAGGTTTCCAAAGTATAAATAATATTTTAAGAAATATTTTCATTCCAATTTTTTTCGTAACAAAAAAAAGTATTTTTTCAAATTCGATCCAAATGCCGACCCTAAAATTTTCCACCTTGGATACGGGTCCAATTTCCTCGCCTAGAACTGCCCCTGTGCTGCTAACATAGAGAAAATAGTAACACAGTAAGGAGCTATGGGGATTAGATTATAAGAAATTACTCTCCAACTAGGAGTACACATGTAAGAGGGAAGATATATAGATCAGGATTAGCTTTTATAATATGTCTTCTTTAATTTCTATTTTTAGTGCTATGCTGTAAACCGCTTGATTCGCCTTTTTGATTATATGGCATCTAGTTGCAATTAGGACTTAAAAAAACGCATAAAACTAGCATTTTTTTAACATAGTACTAAAAGTAAAT
>BMAO01006179.1:0-21088 GCA_019973975.1 Trichonephila clavata | reverse complement strand
CTGGTATTTCAAAGTGTATTCATTCTCCATATTCGTCCAAAGGATATTTGGCTTCTTGCAACGCAGTTTTAGCATAACTTTTCATTCAATATGACCTCTTTAAAATGTGTAGGTTTCATCATTTGAATAGGAATACATTTCCTCCCCGTTTTTGTTTTGATGTATCGATCGAGTAACACATTTCATGTATCACATGCGATTCCCCATTGTCCTTTAAATAACTTTCGTTTCCTTTGGCGTCCAAGGGAAATATTACTTGGTGTACCATTCTGGTCGCGGCAAATCTCCATTCATGATAATATTCATCTCCATTTCTTTTTAGCATATCTTGATTGCCATTTGATCTACTCCCCAATGAACGGATCCATCCATTTTGATCACATACACCTCGTCATTCGTCGCGTCATCCGTTTGATACTCGGGATACCCTCTCGATTTAAAGGGAATTGGATGAACCCATCTTTTTTATAAATGTATTTACCATACGTTATTTCCTTTCCAGTGTTATCTGTGGGGTAAAAAGCATTACCATCTTTATCTGTTGCATACATAAAACCCCCCGTGCCTTGTTCCGGGATAGGAAATTCGTTTCCATGGGCATCCGTGGGATAGGTGTCATTTCCTAAAGCATTTTTGGCATAAAGGAAAGGAATAGTTTGTGCCTTGTTATTCACTATGGGATAAATTTCATTTTTATCTTTGTCTTTGGCATAATAACGTTTACCCTCCTTGATGGCAAACACTTGTGTTCTTCCGGTCAAATAATATTCATCTCCCTCATTATTTGTGAGATACAATTCATTTCCCGACGGATCCTTGAGATATAAGGGTGTTGACATCTTGTCTAATCTTTATTGGAGCAGCGTCTCAAATACATGCCATAACCATTCAGAAGGACTGGTCGACATGTTTACTTTGTCGCTTTCAAGAAAAATTGGTACAATAAATAGATGAAACCTATCAAAACCATTCCTATCAAAGACCAGTTGAGGGGTTGGGAAACTTTGGGTAATGGTTTGTTGGGAGGAACGGGAGGAGGATTTAAAAGATTATTCAAAGGAGGAGGATTGCTGGCACCTAGTACGTAAGGAAAAATGTTGTACTTTTGTCTAGCAGCACGAGACAGACGTGTAGATTTTACATTGGTCACATAATCTCGATAATGTTTACCCTCTCGATATAATTTACCTATAATGTTGGTAGCTTGCACTTTGGGTAACAATTGATCCGAAATGAATTCTTTTCCCTCCACTTCAGGAACAATTACCCAATTGTCATTGGTAATGGGATATCCTCGAGGAAAGTAGTCCTTTTCCTTCCCTGCTATCTGAATAGGTATGTCCAATGTATATTCATTCCCATATTCATCCAATGGATATTTGACTTCTTGCAAATGTGTTGTCGCATACTTTTCATTCAATAGGACTTCTTTATACCTTCTAGCAATCTGATGTGTTATTTGAATAGGATAAATTTCCTCCCCGCTTCGTGTTTTGGCGTATCGATCGAGTAACACGTCACCCATATAGATCACATCAGATCCCCCATCATCCATTAAATAACTTTCATTTCTTTCGACATCCAAGGGAAATATGATGTTTCCCTCTCTTGTGCGAGCATATTGAGGTGAACCAGAAGGGTCGTAGATGAATTCTCCATTTATTGGATAATATTCATCCCCATTTTCTTTTTTAGCATATCTTTGATTGCCGTTTTTATCCACTCCCCAATTAATGGATAAATCCATTTTGATCACATACACCTCGTCATGGGTGGTGTCATCCTTTTCATATTTGGGCATTCCCTCTCGATTCAAAGGGTATTTGAAGCTTCCATCCTCGTCATAAATGTAATCACCCTGCACTATCTCCTCGCCGGTTTTATCTGTGGGGTAATAAGCATTACCGTCTTCATCTTTTGCGTAGTTCCAACTCAAAGTACCTAGTTTGGGGAGGATGACTTCGTTTCCTTCAGCATCGTGTGGGTATATTTCCTTTCCTGAAGCCGTTTTGGCGTAAATTTTGGAGAAAAAGTAGCCAATAGCTACTTCTCGGTTATTAATTACGGGATAAAATTCATTTTGATATTTGTCTTTGGCATAAAAGGGTCTACCCTCCTTGACAGCAAAAACGGGTTTTCTCTGAGTAAAATAATATTCATCTCCCTTCTCATTTTTGAGATAGGATTCATTCCCCGATGAATCCTTGGGATAGTTGGGTGTGGACATAATCTTGTCTAATCTTTTGCAGGGAGACGTTTCGGGTACATTTCTTCACCCAAATGATTTTTGGCATAATACGCTTCTCCATTATGTGTGGCAGGAACATGGGTCCATACATTCCAAATGTAATATTCATCCCCATAGGCATCTTTGGGGTAACATTCCTTTCCACTGGCATCCTTGGCATAAAAGGGTACATTCTGCTCATTAAAAGGGGGAATTTCTCTCCCCTCCTTATTCTTGACATAAATGGGGGTTCCGTTGGCATTCCGAGGGTAATGATCCACATTATTTATTCGAAAATACATATACTCCCCTTTCTGATTCTGTGGGAAAATGGGAAAATTGACGGTCAAATTAAAGGGGTAAAGAATCATGCCATCATGATCTTTTATGAAATTGAAAGATCCATTGGCATTTCTGGGAACAAATTGGACCTTATGATTCACTCCAGCTTCTTCGATAAGATAGGTAGCATACTGCCTTGAAAGGGGATTGTATATCTGGTCTCCAACGTGGTTGACAGCGTACTTGTCAACGTTCAGCATTTTACGAGCATAGGTTTTATTGGGATAAAATTCCTCCTTTTCGTCATTTTCTGGTTCCTCATAATTATCTACCATGACAGCGTCGTCCCCTGCCAATGCCACAGGATCCAATGCCACAGGATCCAGTTCAGAGGGATCGGCAGGAGGATCCTCCAATTTGACGTGATCGGCAGGAGGATCCTCCAATTTGACGTCATCTGCAGGAGGATCCTCCAGTTTAACGTGATCTGCAGCAGGAGGATCCTTCAAGACGGGTTCACCCTCCAAAACGGGGTTTTCAATATCCATTTCTTCCAAAAGAGGTAAGGTATTATCTAGGTTCGTACCTAATTTCTCCAGCAAAGGAGGTTGATTTTCTAGGGCTTCAAGAATAGGCACATCCGCTTTAGGAGGGTCATCCTCGGGTGGATTCAATAAGTGAGCCGTCTTTGCCACCTTGCGTGGTGCAGAATTTCTAGGAGTTTTCAGTTTCCTTTTTGACAGATTGGGTTGAATATCCATTGCTTTATTTACATTGAAAAAAGAACTCAACATGCTCATCATTATGCTGTGGTTTATGATGCTATTTGTCTGCTGGAATCATCGTTTGTACCATGCTTATATCAAATTGACCTGGCATACATTGTATCAACAAGTCGCGCCCGAGGAGTGGCGAAAATACATGATTCAAGAAAAAATTAAAGCTGGATGGATCGAATAGTCATTGGAACATTGGCTGCATGTGCACTCTACACAACTGGAGTGATTGGATTGTGCATTATAATTACTCGTAGATGGTACTGCGTTCTGTTTTTCCTGATCAATATCGTTGTATTTGCTTTTCTTGTGGTAGGTTATGTAAAAAAATGGAATGAATTGGCAACATTTGGAAAAAATTTTGACGACTGTTATTGGTTTTGCAAATTGGCTCAATTCTTTTGAATGTTGAACTGATTTGAGTGTTACTTACAAAAAAAAAAAAAAAAAAAAAAAATTTTTTTTTTTTTTTTTTTTTTTATTCTTCTTCAACTTGCATTTTGTATTGATATTCAATAAAAAATTCAATTTGCTCGACACTTGCATCCAACAATTTTGACACCGTATCACAATGTTTGATCTTGTCTTTATAGACCTGTACAGCACATTCACCTACAAGTATTACACGCAATTCAGCATCAACATATCCCAACAAAATATTCAATATTTCATTGTCCCTGGTTTGCTGCATTAAACTAGTTAGCCTCCTCAATTTTTCCCAAACTTCCTTGATCAACTCTGGTCCCAAGGGGTCAGGCAATTTTTTCCATTTGAAATCGTACATTAATTTGAAATACAATTGAAAAAATGCCATAAAAAGGCATTTCATTTGCACTAGGGATACATCATGTGTTGACTGAGATAATTGTTTTTCCAATTCAAAATATTTCGTTTTCCAATCTTCACCATTGTCTTCTGTATTGGCAATCGTTGTACGCTTAAACTTTTTATTGGGTGTACAAGAGCCTCCCTCTACTAGAGTTTCGCTTTTTGGTTCCAACAATTTGTCCCTACAATCCTGCAACTCAGCTTCACGTTCCCGTAACTGTTGTTTTATTTGATTTTGTTGTGTAGTGTTGGTTTCGATAATCCTTTCCAGATCTTTTTCGTATTTATTTTGCATTTCATCATGATTCACAAGTAATGTCTCGTATTTTCCTTTCAAACATTCCAATTGTTTGAATTTGGAGATTATTTCCTGGGGCCAATGATGAGTGGCCAGTGTCATGTTAAAGTGATTTAATAACTCTATAATATTTTTGTAAATGTCCTCTGCCAGGCCATACTTTTTCTGTACATCCATTACGAACGTTTCAATCTTGAAAGGATCTACCAACTTTTTGCACTCTTTTTGAACTACCTCCAATTCTTTCTGAAATACATTGTACTGTTCAACCAATCTGAGTTTTTCTTGCTTCAATTCATGCTCTAGCTCCGTACAACGCTGTTTCCAATCATCCCCTTCTACCTTTAATAGGTTTGTTTTTTTCTTTAATCGATTACTTCCTTTTAAACATTGATCTCTTTCAACCTTTAATGCATCCTTTTCGTTCCTCAATATTTCAGTTTCTCTCCAGAATGTATCCCTATTTTCCTTCAATAGCCATTTTCAATCATCAATTGGTTTCTTTCCGTCTTTAAATGATCATTTTCTTCCTTCAACTGGTCTTTTCTTCCTTCAAATGGTCTCTTTCTTGCTTTAATTCTGAATCAATGTCAATACCACAGATGGCCGGTAAATTTTCAACCACTTCAGTGACTTCGTAGTTGGAAGGAGATTCAATGGCTTGTACCAATTGTGTCCGAGCCACGTCCAAATCATTTCTCAACTGTTGCACACCATTCCTCACCCAATCAAAGAATTGTTGGTCTAGGGTGGTGGGATTTTGCAAAGCTGTCATTTTACTATTATAGTCTAGAGTGCTTAACATTTTTTCATAAATGGAATTTAATTTCATATTGGTGTCCATCAACTGTTTTTCCAAAGCTTGTGAATATTGAAGCTTTTTATCCATGGTCTCAAACCAACCATGTTCCAAGCCCGGAATATAATGAAAATTCCAACGAGTTGCAACAGTTTTTAAAGATTCTTGAAACGAAGTAATCCTTTCTGTAAAAGATTTCACCTCATTACTGAATAACTCTTGCCAATTTTCTGAAAAAGCAATTTCAGGAAAATACTGTCTGACAAACTCTTTTAGTTTGGAAGGCTCCTCGGCCAGTTGAGTGTTTTTGGCCAAATATTTTTCTTCCAAGAAATCTAAACGTTCCATCAAATATAAAGAGGGTAAATCACTTCCAAACAAGGTGGATAATTTTTGAAAAAAAGATTCAATCACCTCTTTCACTTTGTATTTTGTATGATTCACATGGGTCAAAACTTTTTGACGTGACGTCTTTCCTAATTGCGGGACACTCCGTATATTGATTTCGAGACTATTAAAATGTTCATCGAGTTGAAACGTTTTCAACATGTGTTTCAAATGGTCTTTGGACAACTTTCGATGCAACAATTGTTCAAACGTATCAAATAATTTCGTACTAATCTCATCTACAGACACTGTAGGCTCTGCTGAAGGCTCTGAAGGCTCTGAGGGTGGAACAGGATGTAAAGTTTCCAATACTTTTGAAATTTTTTCATTTTGTTCTGTGGTTAAAGTAAAATTGGTAGACATGTCTTTTTTGAATTGTTCCAAAAAGGACCTCAACTCCTGTTTCCATTCAACCATTTCCCCCAAAACACGTTCGTTTTGGGAAGGATATTCCAAAGCATGGTGAGTAGGCTCCTCTGACGAGGAAAACTCCAACGCAGTCGGACGAGGAGATTCTTCAAGGAAGCAGTTATTTGAATGTACAAATAAACCTCCTCCTTCCAATGTGTTATTTTCTCTATGTAAACATTCATTCAATTCTGCTTGACAGTTTGTTAATTTTTCACGCAAAGTGTTGTTTTCTACCTCATAATGGGATATACTTTCTTGTAAATTCTGAATAGTTGCCTCATATTGTAGGGCTTTTTCTCTCCAACTCTTTATTTGCATCTCATAATCCCTTTTTTCTGTGTCATAACAATAGCCCTTTTCCCTCAATGTTTCTTGCAAACTCACCAATTCCCTTTCTTTGGAGGCCAACCTCTTTTGCAAATCCTCTCCTTGACAATAGGGTGATGGAGGGGAAGGAACATTACACAACTTGAATAAAAAATCCAAAAAACTAGAACTGCTGCGGTACAATTCAGGATACTGGTCCACTAACGGTTGACTTTTGGTAAAAGCCTCTGTCACATCGCGAGAAATATCCTTTTTCAAAGTTTGCACCAATTGAACGTGAAGTAAATTGTAAGGATCCCGTTGAGATTGCAAGATGGCATCCACTAGCGTCTTTAGGACCATCTTGATTTGACCTCTCCTCTCAAAATGTAATAAATTTGTATCAAATCATTTCGAATATAACGATACGGTTCTGACGATTGAACAGACACATAATCAATCAAAGAAACCAAATGGGTACAATTAATCACAAAATTGGAGAGATACCATCCCAGTCCAAAATTATCCCAGGTAGCTTTGTCTTTGAATAACGGAAACCAGAATCGGCACAGGGCATTTCGGTTCGTGGGAACAAAACAGCAAGACATGTTGTTGGTATCCAAAAACCACTCTTTGGTGTAAGACAAAATCATGACCGAAACATATTCCACTCTGAAATTGACAATACGGCAAGCAATGCCCACCGGATCCGTATCACTCAGGGTGGTTTGACACGTGTAAAACTCGGGTGGAGGATGTTGAGGAGAAAGGACATGTTGCGAGGAACGCTTCAGGATTTGAAACAAAATCCGTCCAAAAACAATAGAAGGTGCGTGGTTAAAAAGTTCAAGCATGCAGGGAGTAGTCATACGTTGGGCCAATGGGTACCAAGTATTAAAATTGTCAATGTTCATTGTTTTGATTCGCTTGAATAAGCGCAAAGTAGAGGCCACTTGTGCTGTAAAAGGATAGACTTTCGCAATACAACTGTAATACATTTTCACCAGGCCTTGAAAAGCACCATTTTTACGAATTCGAGTCCACATGGATTGGAAAGGGTTGCAACGGCTGACCACAAATAAAGTTCGAACGTAACATTGCATCACCACTAAACTGTTCTTTGGAAACAACATTTGCAATAATTCACATTCCGTGGGGCTTTTTCCTTGTCGAGTTTGAAACGTAAACAATAAGGTAGGCTCCACTAGGTTCAGTTTGAGTGTAGGACAGTTGACATCCACTAAAAGGCATGTTTCTTTAGGCATTTGTAGCGTACAGCTTGAAAATCCAAAATGTTTTTGAATAATGACTGGGTTTTTGAAACGAAGAGCAAGAAAAAACAAATTTCGGTGTTGATTTCCAGTCACAGTCACATAGTGACTTAATCTTTGAGTTGGAATCGTTGAAATGGTGTCATGAGGTGAGATATAATGTACACTGACTGGTTCATCACCAGTTTTGAGATCTGCTGGATGAATTTCAGTAGTGTTCAAGAAAGTCGAGGGTTGATGATTCGGCAAAGGTTGGGTCACTTCAGCATTGGGCAAAGGTTGGATCACTTCAGCATGGGGTGATTCAAATGGTTCGTTTGAAGAATGCAGTTGAAACAAAAGTGGTGATTCAAATGGTTCAATATTAGAAGGCGATAAAGTTGGGCTAGATTGCAATGAAAACATTTCCTCATTGGGAAAAGATTGAGATTCCATTGGATCCATCACACAATGTACCCTTGACTCACACAACTGATTTGAGTAACACTTTTACAAAGCACTCACTAGAATATATTAAGCAAAAAAAAAAAAAAAAAAAAAATTTTTTTTTTTTTTTTTTTTTTTGTCATGTACTAATAGTTTTTTATACAAATCATTTTTAACGCACTTTTGTACCATTTTTTGATACAGTTTGGAGAGTCCAAAGAAAATTTCAATTCTATTGTGTTTATTCATCGGGAACAACTATCATAATCCTTCTATTTAATGTTCTCGTGAAATGAATAGTGTAAGGAATTTGTGTGAATAGTTCAAATCCATCCGGATTGTTATTTAAATAGCTTTTAAATGCAGACTCGGTAGCCATTTGAAATAAACTTTCAGCACCATCCATTCGATTTTCCTCCACAAAAATATTTCCTCCGATATTATTTACCCCCTCCATAGAAACATTTTCTTGGCTGTTATTTATCAACTCCATAGAAACATTTTCTCCGCTATTATTTACCTCCTCCATGGTATGTTCTGCATTATATACCCCCTCCATAGAAACATTTTCTCCGCTATTATTTACCTCCTCCATGGTATGTTCTGCATTATATACCCCCTCCATAGAAACATGTTCTGCATTATTTACCTCTCCTTCGTCTATTGCATTTTCTCCGCTATTCCTTACCCCCTCCATAGAAACATTTTCTCCGCTATTCCTTACCCCCTCCATTACATTCTCTGCATTCGACACCCCACCTTCCTCAATAGTACATTCTACAGTCTCCTCCATCATTCGATCATTATTTAGGATATGGTTCTCAGCCTCCTCCCTATTGTTCATCCCACTTTCCAGGCTGACAGACCAAATGTATTGCCTCAAGAATTCAAAATCCCGTTTTCGTTGCAACTCCAAATCCTGTGTAAATTCTCGTATCCATTGGGCCACTTTAACAGTATTTTTATGGGGACAATCTACCACAACCAATTTAGGAGATTGCTTGTATGAACATTCAAATGTTCTTTTGCCCTGCACATAAGCATATCCAGTCTCGAGGGTGTTTGAAAGTTTTTTGGCCAATTTTTTATTTTTACGGCCAATAATGTGAAGAGCTGCATTTCTGGTGACCAATTGAACACGAGCAGTTTGTTTGGGATACTGTTGTGTAGGAGGTAGTACATGGTTTCCCAAAACAATATCATTCGTGAAACATTTGGCAAACATGGTCCCATTCTTTTTGCCGAGGAGACTAGCTATATCCAAAATACGGAAATATAAAAGATTATCCATGCCAACCAATATACCTAAGACGGGACCATCCATACTAAGTGCTAATTGAAACCACATGGTTCAATATTAAATTGCCACTATTTTCCAATAGATTGAAAAGTACCAAATAATTTGCGGGTTGAAGCTGTAATGACACTCAAAGCTTCAGATGAACTATATAACAAACTGAAGTGGTAAAAAAAAAAAAAAAAAAAAAAAAATTTTTTTTTTTTTTTTTTTAAATACTTATTCTGGGTATTTAAGTTTAATGTTGTTGATTCAAACTAAAACCAGATTGTCATAGAGTTATTGCCGGCGCTACAGTTATTCCTGGCTAGCATTATTCCTGTCTATTCAGAATGTTTCCGATTTACAAGAAGGATCAAGAATACATTTTCTTGCTACCAAATTGTATTTTTAACGATTTTGTGCGGGAGTACATTTTGAACTGTCCAGTGCTCACCAAAGTGCAAGTACATGGATATACTTTGAAAAATAAATTTCAAACCTTTGAATTTATTCGAACCAAAGATGGATTTCAGTTTAACCTAGCAAATAGCTCCGATATTTGCAAGTTGATAGTTATTGATTATGCGTATCTACTGAAAACATGGACGTTGAATGCTCACATTTTTTTCAACTTTGTGGACACTGAATTCTATTTTAAACCCATGTTTCAGTTGAAGACAGAAAAAGCCAACGTTATCGTTGCCCCTCGCCGTTGCAAAGAAAGAAAGATTGACTGGGAGCCTAATCTTTTTTTCAACAAATACGGTCTCCGAACCAATAAAGAAAGAATTGTACATACATTGAATGAATTATTATGTTAAAAAGTTTGTAAAATTGACCTTAATAAACATGATTTGATTTGTCAAAATGGTGTGTTTTGTTTGCAATGTAAACATACACTTCTTTTACAATCCATACCATAGAAAATAGACAAACATGCATAAGGCAACCCTAAAAAAAAAAAAAAAAAAAAAAAAAAAATTTTTTTTTTTTTTTTTTTTTAATATAAGTTTGTAGTCACTTGGAGCTTTTTGTTAGAGCTTTTAGAGTTCCACCCAGATACTACTTGCTTGCTACAAAATATTATTGAACTTTAATTTTTTCAACGGCACATTGGGTGCAGGTTATAGAGAGCGTGCTTCAACAGACCTGCTCGTGAAATTACTAGAGTTGTTTGCAATATTACACTTTGAAACTCATCATGCATCCCTTGTATCGTTTGGACAGTCATTATTTGCTCATCATTCATCGATGGGTGTATCGCAATTTCGTAGAGAATTACATTTTAAATGTTCCTGTAGGAACGGAATTGCACGTCAATGGACGCAAAGACCATTATCTGACCAATCGATTTGTACGAACCGAAGAAGGATTTTTGTATGATCCCATGGTGCATGCGGACGAGTGCAATAGGTTTGTGTCTACCTACGTGTCCAATCCAATAGAATGGATCCTGACACCAGAGACTATGGGGACTTTAATTTTGGATGGATTTGATACAAAACCTCCCACTTTGTATGTGTATACGGACCGGGTGAAGCTCCTCATTTGGACGGATCATATGGTATGGACGGTGGGAAAACGACCGCATCCGGATTGGAAATTGGTGGGATATATCCAATGGAAGTCTGTGCGAAATCCACAACCTGAAGGAAAAAAAGTCTACAAAAGTTTTCATGAATTTTGGGGGCAAGTCAACAAAGTCCAGGAATAAATTGTTTGGTTGGAAGAAATATTTGTGCGGTGCAATGTTGTACAGATGACAAAATAAAAAATTGTATAGAATTTAACCTGTAAAAAAAAAAAAAAAAAAAAAAAAAATTTTTTTTTTTTTTTTTTTTTTTACTTTATAATAAGCTTGTAGTCCTTTGAAGCTTTTTGTTAGAGCTTCAATGTGCCATCCAGATACTACTTGCCTGCTACAAAATATTATTTGATTTGTTTTAACGGCACATTGGGTGCAGATTCTATACACAACAGATTATTTGGTGCTGCGATAAAGATGATTCCTATTCTCATAAGATTATCTGACCCAAATTATATGGTCATGGTCCATCACAAGACCTTTCGAGATTTTTTGGTAAAGTACGTTCTCAGTTGTCCTGTTGGCACTCGAATCGAGTTGCAGGGTTTTAATCGGATTGATCATATTGTGGTGGTCGAGTGTATACGGACAGACACTGGATTCAAATTTAATTTGGATTTTGAAACTCCTGATGATATCTGTGAAGAAGACGAACGTGCGTTCATGTGTAAACATGCCTCGGAAGAGAACGGATGGAGCATGACACCCGAAGCATGGCTGGATATGGTAATGTATCCATTTATTCGTCAATTTCCAATTTTAAAAGTGTATACGCCCCGAGCGAGTGTACATATTTGGACCAAGCGAGCGGACGACGAGAGATTGTGTTGCCCGGAACATTTTTCGACCGTGGCTTATCTGCAAATGAAACACGTTCGAAACCCTCGAACCGAAGGAAAAAAGATCTTTACCAGTTTAATGGACTTGCCACCAGTGAGTGACATGGTCCTTGGACGACAAAGTGAATAATGGTCTTGTTGAAGAGAATACAGACAGTGGAAGTGCTTAGAGTGTACCATGTCCTGGAAATGTTGAAATATGACTATTGCTTGATAAATAAATTCTTGTAAACTAACACAGTTACTCTAAAAAAAAAAAAAAAAAAAAAAAATTTTTTTTTTTTTTTTTTTTTTAAATACTTTAAGTAACAAGTTGAACACAATCCAACTTTCACTCTTCTACTAGCAAATGTCTGCCGCTCGCGTTATCTTTAATCATGTGGCCACAGTCCGACCCGATATATATCAACAGATTTTACATCTTATTCAACCTCATTCTTTGGAGGCCATTTTGGAATTGTTTCAACACCATCTCGAACAATCGGTTCCCGACTTGAGACGATTCAACCAACATCAAGCCTGTCTACCTGATTTATGTTTAAAATTTGTTCGGTTGATACGAAAACGATTTCCGAGCCCTGGAGATGCTTTTGGTATTCAATTGACGTGTCGCGTGACCAAATCTGATACGCAAGGCACTTTGGATAGTAAACATTTAAAATCCCAAGAAGAACGAGATGATGCTTTTCACGTTGATGCTTTGTTGTTGGGTGAATTGCATTGTTTTTCCACTCAGACCCAAGTCTTTGAATTGGCTACACGCCATGGGTATTCGACCGTGTTCACACGAGGGTATACGGGTCAAGAGTTGCTCCAACGGCTACCCGATGCCTGTCTCTTGACCCGTGGCCTCCCGTACAACAAGGGTAGGACACTGAATGGGACCTATAAATATTTAAATACTTGTACCTTTATCGTGGTACCCGACAACAAAGTAGTGTACAGAACGTCAGCTAAACATTGGCTGGGCGTGTTGAGGCGATTAGACGCTGAACGCGTGTTAGCCTTTTCCGATATTCGGGCCATCTTTCAAAAATGTGGTATTGTGGCCTACTTTTTCAATTGGATGCGAGTGGTGCAAGAGCAATTACCTTTGCAAAACAGTGTCCAGATGAAAAATATCATGACTATTTTAAAGTATCAATGTCGAACGGGTCGACCCCTGCCTTTGACGCGAGATGGGTTAGCGAAAAATCCTGAACGATCTCCCTTGGAAATTTTGAGCTTTGAAGCTTGGAAACGAAATTGTGCTCACATGTGTATAGAAGCACCCTCGGTACAAGTGAACTGCTCGACGGAAAAAATGTTTTTTGGCCAACAGTTTCGAGAAGGTACGGGATATGATTTTTGCTTGAGGAATAAAAATTTTGTAAACTGACAATGTAAAAAAAAAAAAAAAAAAAAAAAAAAAATTTTTTTTTTTTTTTTTTTTTTTACTATATTACATCGTTCAAAGTGTCAACCGCTAGAATCAAGTATCATCATGGACAGTCAACTCTGCCTCAATGTCTTTACACGAGAGATGGAACAACACGACAATCCCCATTTGACCTTTGAGACGCTCGTCCTGCGCCTTTTGAAACGCGTGTCTCACTCCTTCCATCTACCCTGGTCCCACGTCTTGGAAGTGTCTCGCCAAGCGCCCTATTTGATGGATCCCCATCTCCACCAGGATTTGCTTCACATTTGGACTCTCCGTTCCAAACAGGCCACGTTGGATGAGCAGCATTGCGTCGAGCGTATTTTGGGTCGAGACAATGTGCGCTCCTCGGATCTGATCAAGTTGGCGAGCATTTTACAGAAAATCAGCGATCCCAAAACAGTGTACGAATTCTTTGCCATGGACGGCTACCAGGGAGAGGATCCCAAGAAATATATCGACCTGTTTCGCTACGAGGCCGAAGAGGCGCGTGGCAAACACGTCCGAGCCGTCCGTCAGTTGTATCGCTCGGGGCTCGTGCAGACCCCTCACGAATGTCGATCCTTTTTGGAAAGTATTTTTGAGGGAACGCGCCCCGAATCGAGAGACGGGTACGTGGTCCAAGAGCAGGTGGCGGAGATTGCGGAATGGCGCCGTGAACAGCAGACGAAAAAGAAGCGACCCCTGGAGACCAAAGAAGAATGTGTCAAGAAAAGTGCTCCTGGAAACCCATAGTTGAAATTTCATAATTTGAAATAGTAAACCCATAGTTTGAAACCCAAAGTTTGAAATAGTAAACCCATCGTTTGAATTCCATCGTTTGAAACCCATCGTTTGAAATTGTAAACCCAAAGTTTGAAACCCATACTTTGACACCTAACCAACAAACTGTTGTCATCTCGTAGAAAACAAGGTGGAGAGATTATGGATACCATGGAATCCACATCTTGGGCCAATGCTAAAACTCCTTTGCAATTCATCTCTCGTCACCAACCAGGAGGACTAGCCGCGTTGGCGGTGGATGAATCGGAATGTGTGGTCGTCATGGACACACTCTGGTTTCGATATCCTCTCGTGCCTGAATGGGAGACGCGAGTGATGGCCGCGCTCGTGGAATGTAAAATCATGGACGTGTATGTGGCGGGCTTGTTGTTGTCTTTGAAAAGAATGGCCCCCGAAGAGATGAACGTCTATGTGGACCCAGAACCCAATAAATTGAAATATCCTTGCAAAATGTGCCATAAAAAGAGTTGTGCCGTCACCAAAGCCTATTTGTTGTGGAGACGTTTGACGAAACGAGAACCCTGTAATCTGATGCATGGGGACTCTTGAAAAGAAGGTTAAACCCATCTCGTTAGGACCCGAGGTTGGAGAAAAAGGAACCCTTCACGGATAAATCTCTAAGATTAGTATTGAATCATGAAAAAACTCACCTAATGTTGTGCAAGCATGACTGGATATCATTTCATTGCATCCCAGAGTACAAGAAATGTTTTCCAAAGAAAAAGTGTATTAAAGAAAAACTTTTGAAAACAATTACCAAGTCAAGTAAAAAAAAAAAAAAAAAAAAAAAAAAATTTTTTTTTTTTTTTTTTTTTTATATAGTGTTTAAAAGATTGAGCTTTCAACTCAAGCTTTCATTTTCTTTGCAGTGTTGTAAACATCATCATTATGACTTTGAATCTTTACTAGGTCAATTGAAAAAACAACATTCCCTTTTTTTCATAAACATTTCTCCTG
The DNA here is from genome assembly GCA_019973975.1 of Trichonephila clavata. Taxonomy (NCBI): domain Eukaryota; kingdom Metazoa; phylum Arthropoda; class Arachnida; order Araneae; family Nephilidae; genus Trichonephila; species Trichonephila clavata. The sequence continues at coordinate 6,214 of BMAO01006179.1, read as the reverse complement.
TGACCGAGCTTTCATGTACACTCGAAACCAAGCCATGTTTAGTGATATTGCCAATCAGTTTTCCAAAGAATTGGAACCTCTGCGTTTACCCTTGGAACACATCCCCCTTCCCAACGGCCCTTGAAACTCTCCCAATGGATTCATTACATTCTCCTGTCCAACCATATCAGGCTCACTATCAAGTTAACCTCCCTGATACAAAAGAATGTGGACGCATTGTCCGCACCCCACCCCTCTGACATTCAACACTGGTTGGATGCTTTGAAACCCGAGGGAAAGATCAATTTAGTCACGGAATCCTACCTCCTTTTGTTGTTTATGTTGCATCTACGTTTCATCTATGAAAAGTTTCCAGTGAAAATGTTTGAAATTAAATTGATTGCTCTCAAAGTGGCCGAATCCCATCTGAACGCTCTGGATCAAGACCGTTCCCGTCTCTATTCTGTGGCGATCCTGGGTCTCTCGGCTATAGTGTTGGGGGGATGTTTATACAAATTATGCAGATGAAGAGAGCGTACATTCAAGAGGCATGGGCAAGAACGGAAAGAGATTCTTTGGAGGGGTGAAATGACTGAAACACTATGCAGATGAAGAGAGCGTACATTAAGAGGCATGGGCAAGAACGGAAAGAGATTCTTTGGAGGGGTGAAAATGACTGAAACACTATGCAGATGAAGAGAGCGTACATTTAAGAGGCATGGGCAAGAACGGAAAGTCTAAAGAGATTCTTTGGAGGGGTGAAAATGACTGAAACATTGTCCAAGAAAGTAGACTAAAAGAAATCAAACATTTTTACTCTATCAAAAAAAAAAAAAAAAAAAAAATTTTTTTTTTTTTTTTTTTTTATTGTCCTAGTACAAATTCTTGCAAGCTTTAATTTGTATTCACATTCATACCAGTGTTGTCGAATTGACTTTTATTCTAGAGTCTCAACCAGTGTGCAGGAAACTGCCAAAAGGCTTCCTACCTAGCCTATTGATCCCTACTAGGATGATACGTTCCAGACCCAACGATTCCAGCTCTCTCCATGACGAGCCTGGCCCACACGAAGCCAATGCTTCTAGCTCTCTCCGTAGCGAGCTTTCCCCACACGAAACCCACGATTTCAGCTCCCTGAGTAGCGAGCCTTGCCCAAGCCACGATTGCTCTATCTGTTTAAGTAGCGATGATACGGAATGGTACCTACTGAGTCAATGTCAGCACAAGTTTCATTCCAATTGTTTAAAACAATGGGTTACAAGCGGTAAAAATACATGTCCCTTTTGTCGTCGTAAATTATGTAAACGAGATAAAACGGCTATTGGATGTGGTCCATCTGGATACAGATTTCGTATTTTTGGAGATTTACTGAGCGGTGAACCCTTATGGGTGACTGAAGCCATCTCTTCCGACACGGAATCGGACCTGCCTTCAGATTCTGACATGGAAAGTGTTGCTGAATCTGAAAATGAAGATGTATCCGTATTAGAGTTGTTACCCAACACAATGGGTCAATTGATAACAGAGATGCTTGAATCTGTCAATAGATTCTAACATTGAAAATGGTGTCGAATCTGAAAAGGACCTGCGTTGGGACCCAACACAATGCACTCATTTATAACAGATTTGTTTAAACGTGTCACTAGACAGGCTTAAACTTTTCACTAGACACCCAAAAGAGAAGGATGTACCCTAATGGACCCTACAAATTTCCTACAACCTTACAAAAACAAACTAAGATTGCAAGCATGAAACTCTGAAGCTAAAAAAAAAAAAAAAAAAAAAAAAATTTTTTTTTTTTTTTTTTTAAATTCATCTTTATATGCAAGCTCACACTCTATTCATTTATTCTCAGCTGCTCAATTTTTTTTCTTGTCATGGCTACCCAACCCAATTGCGACTATCTCGTTTCCATCGAATGGATGCGCTACCAATCCCAATGGGTTCCTTGTCGCATCTTTCTTCAAAGTCCGTTTGATAATAAACAGGTCGAGATTCGTCCGACTCTGGGAAGCTTGCAATCCTTTACCTACTCTGATGTCCTCCGAAACTTGCAGCAAGCTCCTTCCCTGTTCAGAGACCACAATGGTTGGGATCACAGTGATATCGTGCGAGTACCTCAAGACGAGTTGGAACACTTTCTCAAGTACCATTTGGTCAAAGATTATTTGGAGAGAAACAACCACGGATGGGAGTTGGTGATTGGAGCCACCGATCTCGCCACCTACATGTATTTGGATCCCATTCTACCCGAGGTGATGCATTATGTTGGAAAAGAGCACCAAGCGGATGACATGGTCCACGAAACGATGAAACAGTTTAACTGGGAGGGACAAGTCACCCATGTGTAACCTCCTACCCACTTTGAAAAAAATTCCAAACGAATGGACCCAGTAGAAGGAAAATGTCAAAGAGAGAGAAAATGTTGACACGTGAAGAGAAAAAATGTATAAGCTTGAAGCGAAAAGATAATGTGTAAGCTTGAAGGGAATTGTAAAAAAAAAAAAAAAAAAAAAAAATTTTTTTTTTTTTTTTTTTTTTTTTTTAGAGAGAGAGTTGAAATACTTGAGCGAGTCTTGCTACTCAAGACACTTTTATGATGATTGAAATTTACAAATCACATGGTCGTTATTACATTATTGTTCCACGAGTCATCTTTCCCACCTTTGTGGACAAGTATGTATTACCGTGTCGAGTCGGCACTCGTCTGGAATTTTCTAGTTTACCCCTCCATTTTTTTTCTCCTGGTGTTCTCAAGTGCCAATTTGAACGCACCGAGACTGGATTTTGGTACAAACAGAACCATCCTTTGATCACTCCCCATGTCACGGAGGAGGGCACGGTGCCCTTGGAGGCCATGCGAGACTCTATTCTACCTACCCTCGTCTCGTATTTTCCCCAATTGACCCTGACCTATCACGACACCACCCTGGATGTGTGGCCCCACACCAACACCTTTTGGGCCCGAAAGCGATTATTCCCTCATCATTGGAAGGTAAATGCGTATCTGCAAACGAAATCGTTGAGACGGGCTGAACATCAGGACCAGAAAGTCTTTACCAGCCTCAACGATCTGTTGTTGGGGGAAGAAGATTGGGTTCGAGCCCTGTTGCCGAATGGAAGTGGTGAGCCCTAAGCAAGACACGATGAGTTCCCTGGTCATGCGCCACGAGAAGAGCACCACGCGGAATACACCTTATACGATTCCTTCCCCTAAGGAGGGTCAAAAACATTTTGAACACGAGATAAAGTTTACGTGGCAAGAAAGAGATCCTCAGGTTCCCCGACCCGTGGCCGTCGTGAGACCCATGACTGTACTGCAAAGGGTGCATGTGTCACCCTCTCCCTCGAATAGACCTTCACCTCCAGTGGGAACCGTTTTGCAAAGAGTGCATGTGTCACCCTCGAATAGACTTCACCTCAAGAGGGAACCGTTTTGCAAAGAGTGCATGTGTCACCCTCGAATAGACTTTCACCTCAAGAGGGAAGGAGAAGATGGACCTTTACACCGGTAGTGTAACAGAAGGATTTTAAAAGTTTTTTTCCACGACTGTAAAAAAATGTTGTCTATTGTCCAAGTGAACCAATAAAAAAAAAAAAAAAAAAAAAAAAATTTTTTTTTTTTTTTTTTTTTTTTTTTTAAGCTTATGTGTTTGACTTGGATATCTTAAATTTCCAGAATTATTTTGGTGTGCTGCTGACATGTCTCTCAGGACGCTTTACACGTGTATAGATTCCTCCAAGGATATTGTCGTCCGTTGTCCCCTTTGCTTTGAATCCATGACCTTTGGTCATTACTATTACACCATGCTTTGGAAGAACATTCTTTAAAGAATCGCTCGAGTGCGTTTTTTGCATGGGATTGACTCTTGGCCTCGTGGGCAAAAATGAAGCGTGAGAATATAAAACATGTCGTGGAATGCTTGAAAGGCTTTGTGGCTCAACGGAAAGACGATGACCCCTCCCGGATGACGACGATTCAGACGTCCTGTGCGAGTGCTATTCCTTTGTCTCGACGCCCCACTCCCTGTATGATCGTTGCAAAGACCCACGTTTGTTGGATTTTACGATTCCGTCTTTGAAAAACCCGACTTTGGCCCCGTGGCATCGAATTTAGTGACGCCAGTGGTTTGGGAAAGGACATTCACGGCATCATTCAACGCTACCTGTGCCAAGACCTGGATTGGTTTCACATTATGGTGAAACGCGACGTCTTTCCTCACTTTTGTCAGGAAATGGAAGCCATTCGTGACGAATTGGTCCTTTTACCCTTCTGGTGTCTGTGTGACGGATTAGAGGTCACATACAACATCGACACATGATTCTGGCTTGTGAAAAGGAGAGCTCGTTTCAAGACATTTGGAAACATAACATTCGTTATGATTCCCCACATGGGACGGGCCAAGAAATGCGTCCAAATTCGAGATGCGTTTCACTTGGCTCGGACCCTGGTGTACGTGAGCCAGCCCAAGGCCACGTGTGATGGTAGGATCCCAGACAATGTAGAAGAAGGGAAACATACCTCCCATTTCCATATCAATCGACCTATGCATCCCCATAGCATTGCCGTTTTATGCACTCTGTTTCCCGACGGGATACACAGGTTACTCGCGGAGCAGAATGGGAACAAGAATGTGGTGCGGTGGGATCCCTATGCTCAACGTGGGCCAGACAAATGGCGTCATTTGAAATGGGTGGTCCCTATTAAAGTGACGGGTTGGAAGTTTATCCGTTGCAAGATTCCCTTGGAAGGTGAAACGTATTGGACGTTGTACGGTGACAAGAAAATACATTTCAAAGAGTCTCTTTACGTTCTCAGGACGAAATGTACGTTTTGTCTCCAAAGCAACAAAATGTCATGAATCAAATTAAGGAAATGAAGGAAAAGATGCAAAAGGAACGAGACGATTATTGGAAACCCATCGTGGCCGATTTAAAGAGGGAATGCGACGTTTTTAAAAACGAGTGAATCAAGAAAAAGTGGAAAGCCGAAAGAAATGTTTTGACATTGGAAAGAGACACCTTTAAAGCCGAAAGAAATGTATTTAAGATGGAAAGAGATGTACTACAGACTGAAAGAGATGCACTGAAGGCTGAAAGAGATGTATTAAAGACCCAAAGAGATGTATTAAAGACCCAAAGAGATGTATTTCAAGTCGAAAAGGATAGTTTGTTGATGGAAAATGTTGGACTGAAAAGAATGTTGATTCAGTAAACTCACATGAGATGGTAACACTTTTAGTGGTTTTCAAGGAATTTCTCTTTGGCACCCTAGGTGAAAATACCTGCAACACATGTAACAGGGTTTTAAAACCTCAAAGTCTGTCGTGAAACATGTGTACATTTTATGTTAAGACTTAAAAAATGTGTCGCGGTTTTGGTACACTTTATGGACTCTAAAAACGTGTCGTGGTTTGGTCATTGTTTTATGACAGTTGGTTTTAATCCATAAAAAATTTTTAAAAAGTGGTTTTTTGTTGTTTTAACCATAAAAAATTTTTAAAAAGTGTTTTTTTTTGTTGTTTTTTTGTAATTACTTTACTGTTTTATGAATACATACATCCCTTGGATGGGTGGTTGTTACTTTTCATGCCTTATGACACCTTTCTCTCTTGGGTCTGGTGGCCCACGTGTCCCGACCCCTTTGAATACCTCTCATGTCCCTGATTCAAAATGACGCCACCTTATGTCAGATTTTTACCCTACACTCGTTACTTTTCTCGGCTTTCCACGGCGTCGTATCCACTTTTGCGCTCCACGTTGGAATCGTGGGGGGCTTCTCGTAGACCTCACAGGGGCCCAGTGCCTTTACCGTTCCCCTATGGCCATTCCCTGTCCAATAGGAAACGCCTCTCGTTTTACAGTCCTAGGCTCCCTACAATCGGTCGATTACCTTTCCCCCAATTGATTGAAAACGATCTTTTTTTCAAACGATCCTCGGTTGTCAGGACTCTTGTCCCCGGTTCTTTTTCACCTCGTGGTGTTTCCCATCGACCTTGCTCTTTTGGTCTGAATTTTGTCCCCCCCTTCTTCTTTGTACCCTCCTGTTGCCTTTTTCAAGCAAAAGTCTGTCTCACGTCGACATTCCCCTTAGAATGGCTCTTTTGGTCAGAGTTTTGTCCCTCTTGTCGCCTTTTGACACCCAATGCCACCGTGCAGGGAACCGTCTGTCTCACGTCGATATTCCTCTTAGAATGGCTCTTTTGGTATGCATTTTGTCCCTTTTGTCGCGTTT
>BMAO01006178.1:0-167257 GCA_019973975.1 Trichonephila clavata | reverse complement strand
AGCGAACTGCTCTCAATGTACACTGCTGGTGTCTCTATACCTGTACCCAAAAGTTTGAAAACACCTCCTCAATCAATTTATTTAGCCCAGCAGAGCATATTTGGGAAGAACTAGATTTAAAATAAAAAGAAAACATGACATATAAACACATAATGGGAAGTAAAAACAATAATCACAGAAGCATGGAGGAAAATCAATGCAGAAATTACAAAAACTCAATAAATCTATATCAAGATGTCCAAAAGTTGTTGTGGACACTAAAAGATATCCTACTAAGTTCTAAATTAAGAAAGAAATACAATATTTAAAGCTATGTTGAGATTTTTGTTAAGTGTTCTAAGACTTTAGTGGCGTAATTTTTCAGGAGCTTTTTGATTATGAATTTTTAAAAATAATAGTTATACAATTTTTTAAAAAAATAATTATGTCATTCCACCAAGAACAAGTTACAGATATAAAAAAATTACAATTCCAAAATATTAATTTTTATTAGTCGGAAACAATAAATTTTATAGGAAATTGCAAGTGTACGAACACTTTTTGGGTTCACTGTATATACACAGAGATTAGAGTTTGATTCATAACACAGATAGAACTAAATAATACATGTTCTGAAAATTTAAATTCAATATCTTAAAAATATTTTGTGTAGGGATCAGCATCTGGTTTTGTTAACTCCAATTCCAGTTTACTAATTATGCTATAACTTTGCTTCTAGATATCATAGAAACAAAAATAGAGTGTTTTTGGAATCTTAAATGTATAGTCTTTAAAATAAAAACACAAAAGTAATTTTTGAAAATTTTCACCAAAACTGTGAATTTTGGGTAGTCACATATCTTAATGAAATTTACTTGATTCATAATAAGTCACATTGTTGATTTTTTGGGCACTTGCTTATAGGCAAATAATAATTTAAGTATTCCTTTGCTACATTGGAATAGTTTTATTTTCATATTGAACTTTAAAATAGCTTGCATGTCTTGAAAAAGCAAGCCTACAAAATAAATTTTTGTTTTCAATTAGTAATCTTTTTAAGAGACTAATTTCTTGTAGATTTTAAAGAACTTTTCTAGCTTATTGGTAAACGTATGGAAAATGTCTTAAAAGTTCTCATAAAGAAATTATTTCATTACATTTATTTTATGGTTCCTTTATTGTGACTATAGTGTTTTGTTTATTTGGATGAAAATAAATGAAGTATATATATCAGATTCTTTATATTTAACCCATATAAATATATTTTATGCTTTTACTCATTAAAGAAAGGTAGAGAAAAATGATGTTTTTACCATAAAATCTGGCATATCATGTATACCTATCGTATTACATGCACTTATACTTTCAAGTAGCAATTTTTAATTTTTATGTTTATTTGCTGAAAATGTGCACCCCCATTTTCATGAAGAAACCTGAGATGTATGCGAGTCATGCTCTTAAAGTTTGAAAGTCATTTATTCTAAGCTTTAGTAAAAAATAGTATACATCTAGAAGTGCAACCCTTTAAGTTCATAAGGAATGCCATTTCTTTTAAATAACCATTATTTTGATCTATGTAGAAATCTAATTTTTTTTCCTGTGCTCACATTTTTTAAAGCTCTTATTTTTATACCTGGTATATAACGTGCACGCATAAAATTCAATCTTATTTTTTGTGTTAAAAGTGTGCACCATACACCAGATTTTACGATACATATTACCACAACAATGCCAATGTTCAAGATAACGTGCCAAGTTGGTGACCCTGATTTTGCATGTGTCGTATGCGCCAGATTGACTACCATGTGTTGTATTACATATAATTTCACCAATATGGTTGCAATATTATGAAAGTACCAAAAATTAATACAGCTTGGGTACAAAAACTCCTGTATGCAGGTATGTTGTACACAAGTGAAAAAACATAAATCTTGGTATATACTTACGTATTATCACAACCAATTGGTGACATTATATGAAACAAAGCACCTGTTTGCCAATTCAGCACGTTCAACACTCAGGAACTCGGAGGGTACTTGTGTATTTTTGCGACAATCGCTGACTCTAAATAACTCGCTGAGTTGGCCACCCCGATTTCCTATGTGTGGTACACACTGAATTGGCTGCCAGGTGCTTCATTTCATATAATATCGCTAATAGGTTGCAATAAGACGCAATTACCAATCAGGGTTGCCAACTTGGTGTGTTATTATTAGATTTGGCATTTGTTGTGATAATACGTAATTTGTTCAGTCTGACGTATTTGAACCACAATTAATTTAAATTATAGTTTTAAGACACATGCTTTTTTATCAAACTAAAAAGTAAGAAATAAATCTTATATAAGAATAAAATGATTAACTAGAAAATTAATGTCATCGTGGTAAAGGCGTGGGGTCCTCTGTACTACATTTTTACACTAACTCTGCATTTTGGAATAGAACTAGTAAGAAATTATAACAATTGATATTGAGCACCCCACTCTTTTATATGCAGTTATTATTTTTCCAGTTTCAATTTTATTTTTTTCTGCTTTTTTCTTGGCATTTCTAAATACCTTTTGTTCTATTTCTTTAAATCCTGGCATTCATATTTTTCTAATTGGTTTTCTATAAAAAAAAAGTACTTATGTTTTTGCTTCTTAATGTAATTCCTTTTTGCCAGGAATAAGCCATTCTTTTAAATTATTGTCGTGTTGAGTTCTTAGTGGGAGACCATCATCATTGATTGAATACTATTGGATGCCAAAATTTTTGCAGCGATTTCAAAACCACTTCTAAAAGATGTTTAATGTGTAGTGTACTGATAGCAAATTAGTTCCTGTATATATTGTTCCAATGTGTGGTATTTTTTTAACTGTTGTTTTTATAAATGTGAAATTCAGGTAGACGTGCAATATTTATAAAAATTGTATTTTTTAAATCTTTTATCTAGTTTCTAAATTATGAATGCTTTATTTTTAATTTGCACTAATTTCATTTCTGCTTGTTAGTACAAATCTTGATTTTTAATGTTTCCACTCATAATTTGTTTTAAATTTTGATATAGCTCTGAATTTTTTTATAAATATTTTATGGATAAAATTAATCTATGAATTTCATACATTTTGCACTTTCTGCCAAAGACCATTGGTTTCACATTGTAGCCTTTGTCCTTATGTTCTAAATACTCATACAGGTATAGCATATCACTACATGTGTTATGCTAAATTTTGTAGATAGTCATTTCGAAAACTATATAATTATGAACAACCTTTGTAAAAATTTTACTCTAATGAGAAAACTTTCAAAATTCCTTTCAGAACCAGCTATCTATAAATTCTGCAGTAAATAATTTAGATGACTCGCATATCCTAACATGTAATTTATTTGAAACAACACTGTTTGAAAGGCATTTTCACTCACATTTTGTAACTCAAAGACATGATTTGATAAAAAAAATTAAAAAGTTGTTTATTTATGTACTTTTACACACTTTCCTATATTTACAATGATAATTCAATATATATTACACTAAAACATAATCTGTTCTGCACAAATAAGGATGGAGTTGACTATAATATGGATTAGATAGTGTTTATAAAAAAAAATTTCACAAATTTCACTTATATTCTTGTTTATTTTTATGTATATATGTATGTGTACAATTTCCAGAATAAATATTTCAACAATATGATTTTGGTTTGTTTTATTTTTCTTGTTAACAGTGAATAATTGAAAATAAAATGCTGTATAAAGTAGAAAAATGGCTAGATTATGATTCTGTTGCTCCTTGGGATGTTATTTTTTCTTTTAAATGGGTGCAGAAAACTTCTCTAAAAACTCTTTCCAGTTGGTTAAAAACTTGTTTATTTTAAATGTTTTTTAATGCAAAAATCTACTGTTTTAGTTGTTTTTACATTCTTCTAAGGACTGAAATTTTTAAGTATTTTAATTTTAAAAAAACCATTAACTTAAAAACTATAATATTTGTTTTCTTTGGTGATAGGAGAGTGTAAAATCAGTTGATTTAACAAAAAACGATCTTAATTTTTAATATAGGAATGCATTTTCTTTATTTCCATGTGGATAGATGTTTCTATTTAAACAAAACAATTGATATAAAGAGTACTTACACACCTGGGCCTAATGAGTGTTAGTTTAGTCAAAAGGTTTTTTTCTTCAGGTTACATAATATGTAAAAAAGCTATTTCTTTCTGGCATTGTTTTGAAATTTTTACTTAGAAAAATCTGTTATTTATCATAATGTTTCCTAGATATTTCTAATAACTTATTATTGAAGGGCTGAATTTTTTTAAATAAAAGTTAATTTTCTGCTTGTATATGATTTTAAGGAAACAATATAATGCTTCTAGAGAAACATAAATATAAATAATGAATCAAATTGCTTCTGGAACTAGTTCAAAATGCATACACATTTGTTTAACTATTACATCGAATTCATTTTTGCAGTTTTCAAAGATTTATATTTGCGGTAAAAGTTCGAAGACATGCAGTTTGTGATCAAATAATAGTTGCATTTTTTTTCCTCGAAAAGTAATATTTTTGTTGATACTTGCGTATTGTCGCCACCGTATTGGCGACATTATATAAAACGAAGTACATGGTTGCTAATTCAGCGCGTAGGACACATGCGAAATCGTTACTGCCAATTTGGCGAGTTATCTTTAACTTAGGCACTTTCGCGATAATATGCGAGTACCTTTTTGTTACACACAATAAATGTAAAATGAATTTTGATTTCGAAGTTAAGTGTAAAAATTTCATGAAATGAAAATAAAATAATACGTAAGATGTAGAAAGTGAAAATTTACAACTCAGGTATCACATTTTTAAATCCCTTAAGATTTGGGTTAATAAATATTTTTCTGTTAAAAATTCATATTAGATCAACAGTACCGAAAATAAATGCTATTCATACTCATTTTATTGTTTTAACTCATATTTGATACATTAACAGATTCAAATATGAGTGCATTATATACTCATATCGATCTTTCATTCTCAAAAATTTGATCCCGTATCAGGTTCAAAAATGAGAATGTACTTGTGTCTCGATATGAGAATATCCGATTCTCAGATTTGAGTAAGCGTGCATCGGAGCTATTTTGAGAATGTGAAGTACTCAAAAGTGAGCTGTTTGCTCTCAGTTTTGAAGATCGTTTCTCGCAGTGCAATACCATAAACAATCATTCAACTCATTTAGTCGAAATGCGGCCATCGGTCAAGCCAGTTTGTACTTATGTTTTTGAGATTGTGAGTCGTGCACATTTATTTGTTTCAAATGACCGTATCGTATCATGTCTGTCTACTTTTAAAGACCTCAGGTAGGGCTGACCTTTTGCGTAAAGGCACAGGGCATAAAAAAATCTTGATTACTCTGGGCCTCAAAAAGTTTTAAGACGTCTCTGGGTGTTCATGGCTGCTGTAGTTTACCAAAATGAGAATCAGCATAAGACATGGGTATGGAAGCGGGAAAAAAAATCCAAAATCATGCTTTCATATGCGAGTACCGTGCCAATAATTTGGGTTATAAAAACTTGAAGACATCTTCGAAGAATACTCTCTCCTGAAGCGAGCTAACTCAAGTGAATATGTGACTCACATTACCAGAGCGTACATTATTGATAAAGCTGTATTAATCGCTCACAAATTCTCGTAAGTTTAGAACCCGACAGAAGCTATGTAAGAGGGCTTTACTGCTTGTTGTTTTGAAAGGAATGATTAAATTCTAAGAAACAGAACCACTGAAAAATCGCCCAGGCAGAGGACGTAAGCCTGTGCCATAAGTGGCGATCACAGGCTTTGCAACTCTAATTGTCGACGAATCACAGGGAACCATTGATGGTACACTCCTCAGTGGCGTAACGGAGAATGTTAGCGCCCCTCCTGCAAAGTCGGGTTTAGAGCCCAAATACGTACGTAGCGTCATTCAAGCTTTGGGGCTCCTAGAATCCCTACCCCCCGCAATGGCGGGAGGGGTTGTACGTTACGCTACTGACATTCCTTGTGACATATTGCGTATGGACGTAGAAAATACTGTACAGAGAAGGCATGGTGTAGTCAGGGACGTCTTAAGGCATTGGTCAACTGGGCCTTGGATGGGGCTTCGTTTAGTTCCTGACTCAGCCTCAATATGATCATAATTTAAATAATTTTAATGGTCGAATGTTATGGCTAGGGCTCTGCTACACGACTCAAATGTGTGGAAATCAGTTAGATTGCAATATCGGTTAAAGATCTTCTTGTTACACGTTGAATTTATAAGTGGAATTCCTCAATCTTGGGGCCCTACAAGCGCTGGGGGGCCCCTGGCAGCCGCCAGCTGCTTAATCCGCTTCTGCGCCAAATGCAGCCAATAGTAGAAAATCATTCGCGTATATGTACCGAATCCATACCTATGATAACTGCATTTGGCGATGTCTTTTGAATTGGCGACTTTTTTTTAATTTGGCGAAATTTTTCGACGGTATAATATGAAAGTACCGGAATTTCTTTTGTTATTTTGAGTAAACTTCGAAATTCTTACCTCCTACTGTTAAATAGGTTACTGCTAATACTGGATAGAAAAATCCTAGAGACAGAGCAATTAAATATTCATGGATAGCAGATGAAAAAATGAAAACTAGCACTAGAGACAGCGACCTGCTGAGTCCTATCTAAAATAAAAACAATTGCTTTACACAAAGGACTTTTTTTTAAAAAAAATTTTGAAAATAAATAAGTAGTGTTTTATATTTACTTGATTGAGATCAATATATACATATGCGTATAGCCAGTCATAAACTACTGCGTTCCATTTTTTGTAGTATTGAGAAAAAGAAGTGCTGTTCCACCAATCCTGAAAAATAAAATTTGAAAAGAAATTGCATTAAGTGTTTTTAATCGAATTTTATGTAAGGATTTTGAGAACTTTTTAAGGATTCAGAGATAGTTTTGGAAAAAGTTTTTATAATTTAGTACAATAAGGTTTTTTTTAAAGTTTTGATGAATGTTGTATAGTAGAAAGGGATCACCTGTCGGAGAACTGATTCTTAATATAGCGCCCTGAAGCACCACGAGGGCTGTTGGTGAAAGACCTCACAATTCTGAACTTTGGACAAATGACGAGGGTGATACCTGAAAAGTACCTCATTTTCCTAACTTCAGCACCACACCATCGCTGGCATTTGGAGCCTTGGCAGATTTTATGCGCATCAGACGCTCTACACGATGGGTCTTCAGTGGCATCACGACTTGAAATAACGTTGGTCACGAGTGCGCAACCATGATCAGCTACCACATCCTCTTGCAGGAGAAAAAAGAAGATACTCAGGGCCACTTTTTCGCTTAGGCACTCTAGGCACAGGGACGTCTAAAGGCTTGGGCCAACTGGGCCCGGGCCCAGAGCCTCGTCTCGTTCTCGACTGAACCTTAATAAGGACATGATTCGAATAATTTCAACGGTTAAATGTTTTTTCCGGTTGTATACTCCGAAAACCTAGGAATTTCAGACAATATGTCAACTGGCTACATGTGATGACCGTTATCCATGTATAGGGATAGGTCTGCCACCTTACACCATCATTACTCATTCAGTCAAAAGGCGACAGTCGGTCGAGCCGGTTGGTGCGATTGTAAATTATGCTCATTTATTTGTTTTGAGTTATTGTTTGAACGAATATTTGACAACACATGCTACTTTTAACTGTCTACTTTTAAGAGTCATAGGGGTAAGGACTACATTTGTACGGGGTCCCAGGGCCTCAAGAAGTCTTAAGATGTCCCTGGCTAAGCACGTGCGTAGGGCGCAAAAAAAAAATTGATAGCGAAAAAAGAGAAAAATTAAAATTACTGCAAACGAACCACCACCTAGTGAATCATGTATGCGTTGTGTTTTGTGAGTGTGTATGCACGGAACTATGGGAAACATCTACTATGGAGAATGAAAAGCTTAGCAGTTTAATCTCAAAATGATATTACAATGTAAATTGATTACAATGATGTCATTAATGATTTTCCAATGATCAAAGCCTCGAAGAAAACTTTAATTGTACAAAAAAAAAAAAATGATAGTGACTCGACAAAGAATAAGGATGTCTAAAAGCAAGATATAGTAAATCTATGATAATTAACAAGCAGATAACAGTTCCATACAATAATGTATACTCTCTACTATAACTGCAAATGATTTCAATCATTTAGTGTACTAATTCACAAAATGGTAGGCGGTACGTGATGCCGTAAGATAAGAAGTGAACATTAGTGGCCAAACCACGCCACTATCCTTTCCTTAAGCAACTGGTCGTCAGTCTGGGACACAGCGGGTTCATAGCTGGTGGACAATGGAAAAACTGTCCAAACAGCAAAGACAAAGAAAAGAAAAAGAGTAAAGCTAGTTAAGGCAAAGTATCTCTCGAACCCAATTTAGCAAGGTAAGAACTGAAGGAGGGGGCGCTCTGTGAAATAGTGAGGGTTGGCGCAACAATTTGAAGTGCCTAAGGCACCAAGGAGGTTAAACACGGTCTTGAAGGTATTTGGTGTGTGAAGCTCTTTGCATTATTTACATTATCTGGAATTAGGGACTAAGTGGTCATGATCGCAAATATGCGACAGGTGTAGTTTCTTTAGTCCTTGGTTAGAGTCTTGGTGTCACTCAGGGGTTGATGCACGTTAAATCTGTCGAGGCTCAATGCTCAAAATCAAAGTAAAGATGTAAACCTATCAATCGTGAAATTAGTTGACAAAAAAGGCATTGAATTTCAATGAAGATTACATATTGTTACGAACTTTGTATAAAATAGCGTAAATAATCTGTATTTGGGTGTGTAATGCATTTGTATTACTCTATACTATATTTATTTCATGATAAAATTGTAATATTCACAAGCAACACCGTTCCTTTACGTTATAATGGCGATTCAATGGCATCTTGGCGAAATATTGGCGATAGAGCCTAGTTGACATCGTTTTTGGCGACCGTATTGGCGATCATGTTAGCGATTATTTTTGGCGAGTTCGGGACGCGCTAGATTCTTCTAGAAATTAGTGGAGAAATCCACTAATTTCATGATCTATGACGCAAGCACATCTTTCTCGAAGTTTCGGTCCCAGCTATAAATAGAGTGATACTTACCGTAACAGTCAGTCTGGTTTGAACCAGTGAGTAGTGAGTCTGGTTTTGACTAGCTATTAGTAAACTTGCCTTGATCGTGATTAGCTCGGCTGTGCTTGTGAATAAGCTTAGATATACGTGAATTTTTAGATACTGATAATTGTGTCTAAGTGCTGTTGAAGGTGTTAAATCCTTCTGATATTTATTCTGTGAATTTTGCTATTGAATCCTGTGTTTTGAAGGATCGATTTTCGACAATAAATACTCATGGCTCTTAAAGAGTTTCCTTGTTGCTTACGACTGTTATATATATATATATATTTGAAATCCAAATGAAAATTGAATCTTTAAAGTTATCCAACTTATTTCAACCGTTGTAAACCTGGTAACTTATATTGAGACAGAGCGAAACGATTTACTTTTAAAGCTTACAAGATTGTATCTACAAGGGGTGATCAAATGAAAAGGTACGAAACGACACGGTGGATACAAATGTAGACTTTATTTAAAATATACACCATAGGCCTGAGCACAACGATCCCACTCATGAACAAGCCGCAGGATTCCTTGTTCCCAGAATTCCTGTGGCTGTGACGAGACATAGTCCTTCACAGTGTCCTTGAGTACGTCGTCCGAGTTGAAGCGCTTCCCTTTCAGGTGTTTCTTCAGTGGACCAAACACATGGAAATCGCAGGGCGATAGGTCCGGACTGTAGGGCGGATGGTCCAACGTCTCCCATTTGAACTTGTCCAGTTCCATTTGTGTGACTCTGGAGACGTGTGGACGCGCGTTATCATGGAGCAGAACCACACTCTCCGTGAGCAGCCCCGGTCTTCTGTTCTTGATGGACCTGCGTAGGCGTTGGAGTGTCTCACAGTACACATCGGAGTTAATGGTTTTTCTGTGCTCGAGGAATTCCACAAGTAGCGGACCTTGAACGTCTAAAAAGACAGTGAGCAACACCTTGCCTGCTGACTTCACGGCTCTGAACTTTTTAGGGGGAGGTGACGACGCATGCTTCCACTGCATGCTTTTCCGCTTTGTCTCTGGCTCGCAGTAATGGCACCAGGTCACATCACCTGTGACGATCCACTTCATGAAAGAGGGGTCTTCCTGATACCGAAACAGATGTTGCTAGTCCCATACGCAGTTTCTTTTGCTGGTCGGTGAGCTGCTTCGGAACCCAAGCGGCACACACCTTCCGAAATCGCAACCTGTCGTGAACAATTGTTCACACGGTTCCATAGCTGACATCCACCTTCAGCGCCAACATTCGCAATGTGATACGCCGATCACTTCTTACTAGGTCGTCCACCTTGTCGATGAGATCGCTTGTGATGACAGTGTTTGTCTGGCCTGGTCTCTGGTCTTCACTCACACTCTCATGCCCTGCACGAAAACGGGCACTCCATTTTCTGTCAGACTTGTCAGAGACACATTTCTCCCCGTAAACGGTCACCATCCGCCAGTGAATAGCTGCCGGTTTCTCACCTTCCGCTGTCAGGAATCGGATAACACTTCGCTGCTCATCAATCGTCCAATTTTGCAACGCAAACGCCATCTTGTCCTCATACGGACTGCCGCATCATTTGGACGCCGCTTTTTATAACAGCCTTTGCTTTCTCCTGCGCATGCGGGCGCCCGCGCATGATCCGATCCCAGTCAGAGCCTCCAATGGCATCCCGAGATGTCTCGCTACATCCTCCCATGGCGGAATATGCAAATATTTAGCTGTTTCATTTTTATGTCGTTTCGTACCTTTTCATTTGACCATCCCTTATATTTGCTAATTTTTGCTAAAAATAGTTAGAAGCAGATAAAGAGAATGAAGAAGGGGGGGGGGAGAGGTTCTTCCGATACATTGCGATTACCAAGGCTATTAACGAATTAGGGACGTCAAAAGGCATGAGCCAACTAGGCCAGGGCTTATGGCCTTGGCCATAATAGAAGCCTCGTCTTGTTATCGACTCAGCTTTAATAAGAACATAATTCGAATAATTTCAAAGATCAAATGCTGTTTCTATATTCTCCGAAAAACTGGGAATTTCGGGTGACATGACCGTATGCGATGACCGTCGTCCACGTACAGGCTTAGGCTTACCACCATACACCATTATTACTCATTCAGTCAAAAGGTGGCAGTTTGGTCGAGCTGGTTAGTTTGATTGTAAACCATGCACATTTATTGGTTTCGAGTTATTGTTTGTACGAATATTTGACAACGCGTGTGCTATGTACTGTCTACTTTTATGGGTCATAGATAGGGTACATTTATGCAGGGGGGCAGGATTTCAAGATGTCTTAAGACATCTCTGAATAGAATGTGATATTTTATATGAAATGAAGTATTGTGTTTTTGGTTTTACTTTGTAAAATTCTCTGTCTGCAAAACGTAACAACTCGGCCCATATATTCAGCCAGCTGTGCAGGAAGCCGTAGAACATCATAAACATGCACAAAGTGCCGAGGAACATCGATACCGCCAATGTCATCACTGCTTCTTTCATTGTGAAAGGTGTCGATCCAACGTCCCGATAGATGTTGACCAGGAACCTGACGCATGCGCAGTATGAGATGACTATGCAAGCAAAAAACCTGAAGAGTTGTGCAGCGACGAAGTTATAGTTGATTTCTTTTTTCCTAAAAACAAAAATGGTAACGTTAAATTGATAATTGAGTAATATCAAAATTGTGGAATTCGACGTAAATTAATCTTGCTATTTTCTGTTTAATATGAGCTTGTGACAGCTTTGATTTCACAATTATAACATATCTAACAGATTATAAGTTTGCGCTTTGGATAAAACATCGAGATTGTTATTTGAATTTGTTAACATACAGAACACTTCGATAGATTGTAAAACTTAATATAAATTTATATAAAGTATTTCAGAAAATTTGTTCTGCGATACTTTTTTAAAAAAAAATTATGGTACTTACGTATTTTACATCGTCAGCTAATTTTGTCAAAAATCAAAAGATGTTGTCAAATGCCGCGGTATTCAGCCGATAAGGGAAACCATTCCCGCGAACATTCTAAGAAAGTTATAATAACGATTACGATATTTGGTAACATTTTTTGAATTGACGATGTCTGCTCGTTTGGGAAAATTGGTTGACGGTATAAAACGTAAGTACCAAATTAAGGTGAAATCCTATTTCACCCGTACCTTTGGCAAAGAAAAAAAAACAAATTGTGCCAGTAACTCATTATCCTGTATTGGGCCTATCCAATATGAAGATAATAAATCATCAATAATAAATAAAAGCGGGGATTAAATAGGATTCCACTCCAAATTTGCTCATACATTCTAACCTGCAATTAAAAAGCATATGTGACTTTTTGGAATCAATATAATTTTTGTTATAGAACTTTCATATTATACCGTCGATCAATTTCTTCAAATCAATAAAATATTCCTTTACCGTATGCGCGAACAAGCGTAGGAGTGATTGAGTGAATATTAATGTCACCCTGTTCAGCTTCTCGAGGGCTTTCGACGACGGACTTCGTCATTTTGAACCATGGTCAAGTGCTGAGGACGACACCTGAGCTGGCACCCCCTCTTTTAACTAATACACCACACCAACGGGTGGACGTTTGAACTCTCGACAGATTTAACGTGCATCACTTCCCTACACGACGGGTCTTCAACTGTTCTAGGCTCGAACTACTGACACACTGGCCACGAGTCCGTTACCTTGACCAGAAGGTTACCACGGCCACAACAAACGTAAGAACAGTTTTCCATTATTGGAAGCGTATTTCGACATTTAGTGATGTTTTTCTTTTCTTTGAGGAAACGGTTGACGGTATAATACGTAAGTTCCATATAAGCATTTTATCATTCTAATTAGCATCGTTTATAAATTACAATAAATTTTACCTTGGATAGGAATCTTTGTAAATTGTGGCTGGACAATAAAGATAATACGAATAATGACTGATGGTGGGATATAAATAATGTTCTTGTTTTCCATCTGTTATGAAAATTTTGAAAAAAATGAGCAAGAGAGGAACAAATACAAAAAGTATATAACATTTTAATTCTTATAGTTTACAAAATGTACAATATTTTAATTTCGAGCGTATATCTACAATACAGATTGTGTACAAAATTACAAAAGTTATGTAATTAGGCTAAGAGAGCTGAACATTTCTTCAACCTACTCACAATATTATCAAAGATGTTAAAGCTATTTTTCAAGTACCAATTTTGTATTCAAATACCTACTGATTAGAATATTGTAAATACTCTGCAAACATCAGAAATCAATATATTTTATTGTTGAGTAATTTAATGAGAGATAAATTTATTAATCAAAGCAAATCATTTATTTACTATTTATTAAAAAAATAAATTTGTGTGGAACGTTTTATTGACAGAAATGTTAGAATATTATTCTGATATTGTCTAAAATTAATTAGATTTAATGCCTGCAGAAGTGTTAAGGCAAAATTACTTTGGAAATGAACTTAGGCTTTTAAAAACTTGTTTTAGGAAAAATAAAGTAAACCTAGTAATATGAAGGGAGTTGAAATACTTTGTTTCCTAAGGGCATACATTTATCTACTTCTAATAACTTACATTAGTAATTCTCAAACTTTTTGTTTGTTTGTTATGGTCCATTTTTAACAATTTCAAAATTTGGCGGCACACAAACAGTAAAATAAGCTTAAAAGAGTTTTACTTATCAGTAATACACTACAGCAGAACGTCGTTTATCCGAACGTTTATTATCCGAAGCGTCAAATATCTGGACCAGTTTTTTTTTTGCACCTTGCAGCGAAAAATCGAAGATATACAATGGTACAGCGAAAAATAAGTGATTATTTTCCACAATCAAGGTAAAATTGTGACATTTTACACCTATTTTGCTTTTTCTTCAAGCACGTTTCCCGCATGGGATGATTTTCAATATTCGTATAGTGTCCGGTTTCATATACTGTATGGATGGCATTCGGTTTTCGGTTATCCGAACAATCGCGTATCCGAACGGTGTCCGGTCCCATTTGATTCGGATAAATGACGTTCTACTGTATGTAAAATTGTTAAAGATAATAATTTTCAGTGTTAAATAAAATAATATGAATAACAAAAACAAAATATTTTTGAGTAATTAATTACAAATTAATTATAAGAATACATTTAATGGGAAATTTGAGCTTTGATTTTTGATAATTTCATTTATATTTGATCACAAAAATGATAATGCCACTCTTATTTCATCATATACATTTAAAAAAGCCTCGATATTTTTTTTTTTCATTTTTATATTTTAATGCTGAATTCACGCAAATAAGATGTAGAAAATCATAACAATATTTTTAAATATTTGTTCTCTATTATGAGATAATCGCCTCTAATTTTAATCCAGAATGAATTAATTCCGAACGTTTTGAAATTAAATCTCGATAACTGCAGAGTGAAATTACTTTTTCCTCTTCATTCCAAGTTAATTCATATACAGATGTATTCGATCACAAATGGATTACGAACCCAAATCAAATTTTATTTTATATTCATCTATCTACAAAAGGATAAATTAAATATACCACGAATAACTTTAGTTTTTTATTTCTATAAAACGGCCGGTGATTCCGAATTTTATTTTTTCTCAGAGTATAATTAATAATTTTTAAAAAAAATTGGCATCACATTTCAAGAACACTCAAATGTGCCGCGGCACAGTGATTGAGATTCACCGACTTACATGAACAACGAATAATTAATCAGTTTCTATTAATTGTTTATTTTACCTAATCTATATCTATTACCCAATTTCTACCTATTTTTAATTCATTCTATTTCATTCATAGACATTTTAGAACGAATTTCATTTTCAAGCATGGAATTTTGATAATACTAAGCATGTCTTACCTTTCGATGGAACATACTGAAGAACTCTAGGTGCACTTTCTCTGACAAATGAGTATACTTTCATAAATATTCGAATCTGTTAATAAAAGGTAAAAGTATTTATTCTAGCGCTTCCAAATGTTATAAAAAGGACTTCAAGCATTTAACTTTAAAACAAAATACATATCGAATTGTGAATACAATGGCTTCTGGTCGGCAACTTTATACAAAATATTCTTAACATTGCATTTTTAAATAAGACAAAGTCACATTGTGTAATTTTGGTGTGTTCTGTTTTCTTCAAAAATCACGTGAAATAAGTTTTTAAAGATTTTTTTGTTCTTTAAGAAAAGTTACAATAACTTTTCTGCATATTACATGTCGCAGGTCGATTTGAGTCTTAGGCGGAAAAAAAAATAGTTATACTTTACAGCATCTACATGTCCTTCTTAAAGCTGTATTTCAATATAATTATGTTTGAAAAAAATCTATCCTGGTTTTGGAAAACCTACACCAGGGGGGTGGGGGAACTTCTCCAGGGTACGGACTTCTTCTGAAGTTTTAAGGAGTGCGGTCCACCCAGTGGCGCAGGTGGGGCCATTCTGTATTAAAATTATACGTTTTTTTTGCATTTCTTTTCTACATTGTACTTCTCTTTTAAAATATGACAGATTACTCTATTTTTACTACAAAAACACAAGTAATACAAAATTGTTAGGTTGAATGCTTGAACAACTATGAGTGATTACTTAACCTGGAACTTGGACGTATTCAATGCAACTAGAAGAGAATATACGTGAACCAATGAGCCTACGTTTGTATTTACATTTGTTCGCTGCCGATTCCTGCGCCATCGCAGGTCATCAACTCGACCCAACTATCAACTCGAGAACTCAATCCTGTGGAAGCGCTGGACGTGGAACGTCTCAATAGCCAATCACGTACTATCACGGGAAAGCTGATCGTCAACATTTACTGTCCCCTTCAGTAGGCGTGTGGAGTTCGACCCACCTTTCTACCTCACACTCTTTAATGACAACATACAGTGGGTCTCTGTGGTTAAGTACCTGGGCTTACACTTAGATAGCCGCCTAACTACGAAACACATCGACTATCTAGCCGAAAAATTCTGGAATAGAATTCATTTGGCCACCTCTCTTATAGGGAGGGGGTCACCACTATCTCTAGAAAATGAAGTAATTTTATACAAGCGAATTTTGCCCCCAGTAATAACTTATGCCACCCCCCTCTGGGGGGCTGCAGCCACCACTCACATGAGGAAAGTTCAAGTTGTTCAAAACAAACTACTTCGCATCATAACGAACGCACCTTGGTACGTTCGAAACGATGTGATACACAGCGATCTACACATGGAGCCGATTTCTAATTACGTCACTAAGCTATCTAAAAATATTTTTATTTCCATCGAAACACACGAAAACCTGATCATCAGAGCTCAAACACTCTTCACGTATCCTCATCCTAAAATTAACTATGCATACTCTAGCACGAAGTAGAGAAATCCGCTCCGTCCACCCTAACACTACATTTAACCCCTTCACACTCTCTTGAACAACGCAAACAAGCTTCGAACTGCATCCTGACAGGTGGCAGTCACCTGACCGCTCCTGGTTCTATTGATTGCTGACGCAAACCACCGGCCTTCCTTCCTTGCGCTTCCCTCCATTCTCTCCCCAGTTCATGCTGCATCGCGGGTCGCTATCGCTTGAGAGCCACTCCCTCCACCCCCCCCCACGCCGGGGGCCTCTAGATTTGTTTTGTATCTCCGGCATGGATTGATCTTTTTCGCCCATCTTGGATAAAAGCGCTGCGCGCTGCCACCCGCTCCTAATCTAATTTACGTTACGGCGTGTGGAGAAAAACTAATTTCTACGACTGGCATGGCAGTGATCGCTTTCTTCCCCTGCAGCTGCAGTGAACGAATTAAGCGTCATCCTTCGCTTCCAGTTAAGGTGCATGTGACGTGTACACATTTATTGAATCATTTGCTTAAGTAAACACAGTCGCATCGTTGCGAAAAGCCAATTCTCCAGTCTAGCTTACGTCAGTGTTCTATAAATATGTTTTTTTAGAAGACGCATCTTAGGTCTTAGTAAAGGCGGTCACCCCAAATTGTCTTGGAGGTCCACCGGTTGATTGCGATCGACTTAATGCCCATCTTAGACCTACGCCGTTCGATAATTTCATTAATTACCAACAGAAAAGTAGAATTCAATTTTAATTTATGTTAACTTTGATCTTTTAATTCCCTTAGAAATGTTTTGTTCATTTTATAGTTTAGAAACTAGTTTCAAATTTGATTCCCTAATTTAGTTCCATAGGAATGCAGTTTGTGGGTAGATTGTTTTTGAAGTTTTCTTGATTGTCCTTATTTGTGTGTGTGTGTGTGTGTGTGTGAAGCTTCCCTTTGAATAATACTTCAGTTCTATGAACTCGTACATTAAATGGTCGCGCTGATTTTCGGACGTTCAATAATCAAATTAAACGCTAATGCCCGTTGTCTTGTTGTCGTAGCTCAAAGTCCTCTTGTTGGCATGGTGTAGAAGTTAGGAGAGTGGGGTGCCGGCTTATGAGCTGTCCTTATTATTTGACCGTGGTACAAAACTATGAGGTCCATCGCCAATAGTCCTTGCGTTGCCTTAAAGTGCGCCGTTAATAAGCACTCACCCACTAGAGCTTTAATTGTAAATACGGGCACTATTGCAGGATAATTTAATTTGACTATTTAATTAACATCACAGTTTGAATAAGAGTTTGGGCTGATGGTGAGAGGCCGTGCAATTTTGTGCCTCGGTCAAATGGCGAGTACTACACCTTTCCTAGCACCCAACTTAGCAAACTTCCTCACCACATTATTATGAGGATTTTGAACGACAGATTGGGCATGTATCAGCCCTTCTACATGACGGACCCTCAGTGCCACCAGAAATCAAATCAATGACTGGACAACGTTGACCACGAGTTCGCGATCATGCAATATTATTTGTCATGAAGCATCTACTTGGTACTATTTTGGTATTTTTTCTTCCTATGTGCTACTTCATTTAAAATTTCCATATAAAAGAATCTCTGAATCTACCTCAATCCTCTCAGAGCCAATTTTAACCTCCCTGACTCCCTAGGAACTTAAAATTTTAACGCCCACCACCACTATTTCTAGAGCACCCCACTCCCTCCTTCAGTTCTTACCTGACCAGTTTTTGTTTAGTAGGGATTTTCCCTTAAATCTTTTACTCTTTTCCCTTTATTTGTTTTTGCACTTTGGAGAGTCTTTCCATTATCTACCACCTATGGACCTACCGAGTCCTGGACTGACAACCGGCAGCCATTAGGAAAGGATAGTGGCATGTTTTGGCTACTCTCGCTCCTTTTTTACCTTATGGTAACACGAATCACCCATCCACGCTCTTGTAAGTTAATACAGTAAATGAATGAACCTGTTAATTATTATCTTTTCATCCCTTATCACTGTGTTACGTTGATATAACATATAATGAAATTCTAATATATGTGGGTTGCATCTACCCGATGCTGGGTGCTGTTAGTTTCCTAAAATGAGTTCTAGAGAAATTAGTTAAATGCTTTATTTACACTGCGCGAGACAGTAGAGTAATGACCTCACTCTCTACCTGCAAAAGTTCGGAGTGTCCGAAAAAGTGGTTTACATCAATAGAGGTGGGGGCGTGACTTCACTCCACCCCAGCGCCATTCAAGGCACGGCTATTTTCACAACAACTGTAAAGGTTTTCTTCGAGTTTTGATCATTGCAAAATCATTAATGACATCATTGTAATCAATTTCCATTATAATAACACTTTGAGAGCGTGGCAACATCCAACTGCTGAGCTTTTCTTTTTCTGCGGTAGATTATCATTTCAATCTTAAGGGTAGAAATGCTTCTCTCATGACTCTCGTAATTTTTTCTCTTTTTTCCTCTAATTTTTAGCACCCTAGAGTGCCTAAGCGGAAAAGTGGCCCTGAATCCACTACAGAAAGTTTATTCAAGTATTTTAAATGCGGTTTTAAAGGAATAATTTTTCATTGAACGTTACTCGAAGTCGAAGCTATTCAAAAATCGATCCGTATAGCTACACTTCCCTCTCAGGAATAGCGCCTACGCAAATTTTATGACAAATATGCCTGTTAAATCACACACATAACACGTTGAAGTGCACACTCTCTCTTCGAACGCTCTCCCCCTCTAAAGGGGGGCTCATGTGCACAATTCTTTCACCCACAGAAAACAAGCGCGAGGGCATTGACCAAAATGATAAAGGGAAGATTGGAAGGGTGAGAATGACCCCACTCACTTTTTGAGTGTAATCGCAACACTTTGTGTGAGAAATTGAGTTTGTACAGTCCACTGAGAAGCTGTTCTGCTTTAGCCGTGTGAACAGGGACGTCTTAAGGCATGGGCCAACAGGGCCTGGGCCCAGGGCTTCGCCTTAAGTGGGGGCCTCGCTTCGTTCTCGAATTTGCTTTAATAAGATCATACTTCGGATAATTTTAATCGTCAAATATTATTCCCGTACATATACTCCGAAAAACCGGGAATTTCAAACTGCATGTCAATTGGCAAAAGTGGTAATACTGCATTATTATGTGATGACCGTTGTCCATGTCTAGGCCTAGGCCTAAACCATAAACAATTATTCAACTCATTGAGTCGAAATGCGTCCATCGGTCGAACCAGTTTGTGCCTAGGTCTTTGAGATGGTGAGTCGTGCACGTTTATTTTAATAGAATTACGATTTAAACGATTATTTAACAATGATTTAACTTTGATTTTTTTCTACTTTTAAAGATTTCTGGTAGGGCCTATTTTTGCATAATTTCCCAGGGCCTCAAAAACCTTAAGATTTCTCTGGGCCCAGGGCCTCATAGAGTCTTAAGACGTCCCTGCGTGTGAGATTACTCTACTGTAGAATTACTGCTTGTGAGCCCATAATAGTGAACAATGCCATTTTTACACTATTCTCATATATGGCACCTTGACTAAGAATCATTGTTAATTCTCTATCCATTCCTTCCTTTCAGGTTGAAAAGAAGTTGTCCGATTTTCAAAATAAAATTTAAGTTTTGACGTTGCTTATATGTAATACTTTGTTTCCTTCGTATAGTTTACGACGCACTCTTATTTTTGTAAATATATTTTTTCTTTGTTTTCGAGCCTTATATTTCGTTATTATATATTTAAAGTGCATTATTCTGAGTTATCACTTTATTACGTCTAGCGTCAAGAAATATATTACTTGAATTTTTTCAACTATGAAGCAACATTTTGAGAAATGGAAAGATATTTAATTAGAATCCAGCAATCGGCATTCTTTTCGATGCCTCGAATGCAAAGACTAGGAGGATAGCAATTATATATAGAAAATAACAAATAAAAAAATAATGTTCGAAATATTAAGGCTAACAGATGCTTTTTATTTCCTTACTTTATATCTTTCTTTGAATTCATGCTTACTGCATGATCTAGTTATGCATCATTAGAAATCATTACTTTCTCTTAATTGGATGCATCATATATTTTTACTTTCGCTTTTCGCTGCAGCTTATTTTCATTGCTGATACATGCAATTAAATTGTTTTGAATAAATTTCAGATGAATTTCTCATTATGAAATGAATTCGTTTTAATTATATTTGTGATGGATCTATACGCGGTTCCACTAATATCTTCTTATCCGTTTAAGCAAAATATTTAATTCAACCAACTTTTATCGAGTAAGCAAGCGTGATTTATGTAAATGAGGTATATTATATAAATTTGGTTTTCGCGAGTTGTTGACCCGTTGTTATTGACAAGCTGAAGTTGATACGTTGGATGTGTGCAAATAGGAGTTATCATAAGTTTAAGAATTAGTTGTTAGTTAAAGATTGAAAAGCTGTGGAATTAGTTAAAAATTACAGAACGTGGAGCCATCGTCATTTGATCAATCCGAAGAGAGTGCCTAGAAGTTTCAGTGTAGGATCCGATGCATTAAAGGTTCAGGTACTGTGCATTTGATTAAGTAGAAGCTAGTTATTCGTATCGACGTAGTTATAATTTAACACATTTAAGCTGTCTTAGATTTAGATGAGGGACTGTAGTAGTATCCCCGTGTTATATAATCTCATCTCCGCACTCTACTATATTTCATATACCTTAATTAGAATTGTATTGTGTCTGCTTGATAATTCTTAATAAGAGTTAATAAATTAATTAGATTGGAAATCATGTCTGTGGATAATTCTGTTCCTCCTACACATCTAGCCCGGTTTACAGGTAGACAAGAGAGTTCGGATGTAAGAGGTAACCGAACGTTACCACATATTTATAACCATCAATTTTTGTCATTTTTCTACTTACACTAGATTAGGCTAAAATGAATAATACAAAAAATCTATGAGATATTCATATATGTTTCGTAAAAGTATATACCTGTTAATACACAGATATGCATAATGAATAACTAGGATAGCGAACATACCTGCTCAGATATTATTATGAAATTGGAAATTGGTCTAAAGCCAATCTGTACCACTTTGTATGAAGTGACAACAAACAGAAAGGTAATGGATGTGATGTAGATGAATAAGAAGAGTACATCAGCTAACTAGATTTATAAAAAGAACAGATACAATATTTAATTAGAAATTAATAAATTTTGCAAAAAACATCCATACAATATCCTTAGAATTAAATAGTTAAGTCATAAAAATGCTACATATTAATAATTAATTTTTTTTAAAAATAACTAAATGAATTAGAATTTATTTTTTACGGATTTGGTATTATAAACGCATACCTTATTTTTAATATTTATACATTTATCAAATTTTTACCTACGATGACCATCTACTTACTAATACTCTTTGAAATAAATGACGACACACCAAGAAAAAGTTATCCGAGTGGGAGGACTTCGCATATACACACACCTTACAACAAACATATAAATTTTGAGCTTGGGCGGCCAAAGAGAGCCTAGATGGAGTTCCAGCACATTGCTACGGAGTATCAGGAGGGACATGGATTATAAGAACAGAGGACAATCTATTGGTAAAGTATAATTGCCATGCTAAAATAATCTTGTGGACCCACGCGAACTATGCCAATGCTTCGCAGATGTATTCGAAAACCGTATAAGTAGATGTCACCAGTTAAAACTGGATGTGCACTGGACAAATGTAAGCAGAATGGCTAAAGGCCTTATCCCACACGCATGTCTCGAACAACCTTTTCGGGAAATTTTTCGAGCAGCTGTGAGGGTGAAGAGTTGCCGTACTCAGCCACGCCCTATCTTCCCATTGAAAAATTACTCGCCGATTTTTCTGCTTCAGAAAACGATATTATTATTTCTTTTATTCCAATAGCGCTTTTATTGACGGTCGTAAGCAGAAATGGAGCACCATTTCGTTTAAAATAGTATACGATATTTCTTATGCGTTTGACGAAGCCGAGACTGCCATTTTGTTTATGACGTAGGAAGACGAAGAAACCTTTTGCCTGGAATTTCGAGCAATTCTTTCCTCTCAGTAGGAAAAAGTATTTTGAAGCCGTTTGTTATGGTAACTGAGTAGAAAGTGCTCAAAAGAGTTGTTTGAAAGAAAAATTGTTTCAAATACGTATACGTGTGATAAGACCTTAAGTCACAGGATTGTGTGACATTTAGCTCAGAACGATGATACCATTCGACTATATTGGCAGGAATGGTGAAATATAGTGCCAAGAAGCTCGCAGTAGACAGAGGGCAACAACAGAACGTCAGGACAGAGTAGAGAGATTGTTCCATTGTCGTTCCCAGCCCCTGACACGTCAATATTAATATTCTGACGAGGAACTAAGGCACAAGGGACTGGCATGACCATCAATTGCCGACGCAACGAATGAGGGCTAAGATCACGGAGACCATTACCCGACTGTCACTCTCCGCTGCACAACGCCAGACCCATTCCATCTGAACTCTCATGGATTGAAATAGAATTTTTTTCGGTGATGAATTCCACTTCGAAATAAACCTCGGGGACCTGCTAAAATGTGTCTGGAGATGACTAGGACTGAGGTAGAATACTTATTTGATTGTCATCTGCCACTCAGCCTAGCAACGACAGTTATGGTACATGGTGCCATTTCATTTGGTTCTTACATCACGGCGGTATGTTGACGAGATTTTACGTTCCCTTGCTTTCACCGATCCTTGGGCTCACGTTTCAATAGGATAACGCCCAGCTGCACACGGCATGACGTTCTAATGGTTGTCTGCGTGCTTCTACATACCTCCTTGGTCTGCGCAATCTCCAGATTTCTCTCCAATTTTTCTCTGAACGTCCCTGCATCACGTCGATGTAACTCGTCAAGCCAGTGGAAACATGTGCCACGATGCCTCCTTCTGCAAGTCGCAAATAACAAAAAAGGACAGGAATAAAAGCCCTTAATGACTCTCCCGAATAGGGGTTCCTTTCTTCTCAGGCGTCTAATGCTTGGAGTAGTTGCGGATCGGTAGGTCGATGGCTGAAATAAACACCCTGCCAAGGTCAATAGTTTGTCGTCGAAGTGACCCAGGGAATGAACACTATAGGACAGCATAGCCTAACGATCCTCGTTGATTATGCGTTCATTCCATAGAGAGTCTAGCAAAGGCAGTCTCAATAAATCACGACTAGTGATTCAAAACGGCAACGGCGAGAGCGTCAACAAGACCTGCCATCATAACAAGAGATTGCTCGCAACGTCAATGGATAAACGTTCCAACGACACTTAAATCAACTTGATATGCATAACAATTGCAGTAATTGGCAGGAAAAACAACCTTCTCTCGGAATCGTTCAGAAAGTTAAACAGAAAAAAAATCCAACTTCCTTCTCTAAGAAGGGAGTATGCAGTGGCGCCTCTTTCTGTAAGTCGCAAACAGCAAGAAGAATAGGAATGGAAGCCCTTGACGACTTGCCCGAATAGGAATTCTTTTCGTCTCAGTCATCTAAGGCATACATGGCGTAGCTTCAAACTGGAAGGTTAGTGCTTCAAATAAACACCCCCTGCTAAGTTCAGCGGCTTGTCGCCGAGCATGTATGGCTAGCAATCCCACAGCAGGAATCCGACAACTCTACCGAGTCGTGTATCAGAAGACAGCAGCTTACATCAGGGTCAACGTGTTATTGATTTTTTCTCTCTTGTAGCTGTATTTTCTAAATAAAACGTTCATTTCCTATGATAGCATATTCCTCTTCAAATAAATATACATCATACCTACCAATCTTCGTCCCATTCACATGAGTCCTTTCTGGTGAGTCATCTTTTAGCGTTGAAGAGTGTGTAAAGTAATGATAAATAAAGACATGTTTCGTTTTGATATTGAAAAGTAACGAAATGTGCTTACGTTTTAGGCAATTAACAAAGTATATGCTGAAAGAAATTTAAGTTTAATTTTGTCAAAAATGTTTTGGAGGTTGCTACTTTTATATTTTATCAAACCGCATCTTTAATTAGAAATCCACGTGAAATGTTTTCACCTTAAGCTAGTTTTCTTTATTAAATGTCCCTCCTTGTAGTGGGACTGATACACCTTAAATATATCTAAGCTCAAAATCTTCCTGTTGGCGTCATGGGGATGTTTTGAGAAGGGGTTCCATCTCAGGTGTCGTCCTCATCATTTGACCTTGGCTCAAAATTACGAACTCCGTCGCTCGAAGCCTCCGTGTTTCAGAGCGTGACTTAAATTAAAATCGCTTTAAATCTGTGTCAAATGATCTGACAAAAAAACTATCGTAACTATATTAGATTATTCTTCAATGAGAGGAAAAGTTTCGAATTTAGATTCGGTTTCGTAATATATTCAAATAAACATGTTTATCCTCTAGGGATTAAAATATATCTTCTTGAATTACAGTATCATTATTGATAATTAAGAAAGACGAGACCAAACCGGAGTTCGAATTATGTTTAATCTCGTATTGTTACAATTTCGAAACGCTTTATCACATTCAATTATTCTTATCAAAGTGTCGATAAAGATGTGTATATATGCGTGATTCCATTTCTCCCTATAACTGTCTGTTATCTTTACGATATCTCAGAAGCATGTACTCGAGATAATACATTAAGTTCAAAAGATCAACACCAAATTATTTGTTAAAAATCTCCATTCTTATGGAAAACTTTGCCGGAAAAGAAAACTTCCATATTAATAATTAAAACGGTATAAGCATGAGAATAATTTTTGAGTTGTATATGTAGGAGACATCACCTTGCCTTTGTATTGATCTTGTTCCGGGCTCGGATCCATGTTTTGAAACCGTACAAAACAAGAAACGGGAATATGTGGAAAAATATTAACATTTTTAGGATAAGTTGCTTGTTTGATACTGCCCAAAAAAGTACTTCCATGTCTTTCCAGTATCTAAAAAAAAAAAGAAACATTTTTTTAGGTATTTTAATAAGCGCCTGGTCTGTTCTGCTGTTTTTGTGCTACTTAACATATAATATTTGTATGGGAACGACGATACAATGCTATTGACCAAGCCTTGAGATTTAATTTCTATATTCATCATCTGCTTCTATTTTTAGTTCAATATTCATTTCGTTTCGAAATACATCGTTTGCTTTATGTAACTAACCTCGCGAGTGGAATAAAAGAATTAGATTCCGTTTGGATTTAACGAAGTTAGTGTTCTATATTTTATCGTTTCTATTCATACCAGCTTCAACAAAATTATTACGAGGTCTTTTACGAGACATTAATTTGATTATTAGTGACCCTTCTTATGTGTTAAACAAATCACCAATACCAAGATCATTAACTACAAAAATATGAATTCTTGCTTACCTAATATTTTCCTCAATAAATAATATATGCTATAAATATTGCACTCATGTCCAAAATTAAGATCACAAACATAAAATCTATGAAAACTTATGTACTGAAACTTCTGTATAGCCACGAAATTTGGCACAGAGACATATTACAATGTCAGAAAGAATATAGCAACCTAACAATATGGAATAGATTTCAATTGCGAATTAATAAACGGGGTCTTATCAAAAAGTGTGAAAACATGAATCAGAGATAAAGCATTTACCTCAGGAAAAAGTCTGTCTAATATAGATTGTGACCACTGTGAATAACTATACAAACCTCACAGCGAGCAGCTATACTGTTTATGAGGGTGTCAATAAGTATTTGTGGCAACAAAGCCCGTTTTTTCTAAGCTGGGACTTTTAATTCTTGGGAGGGGAGCTACACTCAGAAATAATCACGTGTTAATTTTACTTATAATTAAGAAATTAAAAGCATATATAAATTGATTGATTTAAACATCTTACATTGTAAACTTCGCGTTAAAAACTCGTCTTTCCTATTCTATATTTAATTAACATGCTTTTGTTGTTAAAAATACCACCTGTCTGATGATGTCAGATCGAGGTGTACGAAATTCATCGCGGCAAACAGCTACATGTACGCCTGTCGTTAACTGTAACTTTGAGCACTATGCAGTTAACAGTACATTTTAGCTCGGTTTCTCCCCAATTTTGAGGTAGAACACACTAGCGATGGTTAGGGGCCTCCCATCTCTCTTCCTTTTCCACCAACCTCACGAGAGGACTTGCGGCTCGACGGCTATTTGTAGTACCCGCATGCCGCAAAGGCACTATACATTTACAAGCATCCATGCCTACTCCAGGATCGGAATCCAGGCCCTACGACTTAGCAGTTAGCGTCGTTAACAACGGTACTGGATAGGCGACTTTTAATTAATATTAATATGTTTATAATTAAAAGAGAAATATAATTGTTGCACTTATTTTGGTGGGGGGAAAACTAATGGATTAAAAAAATTAAAATAAAGGAAATTTCAAAAATAACTAACTTTTTACTTACATTTCGGGCAGAGCTATGTAATATATCGTAAGGTTGATTAAAAGTAGTACAAAAATTGCCACACTAATGTTATATACGGTCTGCAAATGATTCACTTCCATCAGATCTCTAGAAATAAAATAGTAATTCGGTTAGAAAAGTAACAAATAATACACCACATTCTAATGCCAAATAAATCGTTTAAAGGCTTTCAAAGGAAAAATTGTCCTTCTTACAATATTATAAATTTGCAAACATCTTCAGTTCCTTGCTTCAGCTGGGATATTAAAAAAATTATAAATACTTAAAGGCTTAGATTAATTTTGCTTTTAATCCCAGCATCTGAACCTTTTATGGTTGTGGTGTCCGTGTGACCATGATTGCGAATACAGTAGAACGTCGTTTATCCGAACGTTTATTATCCGGAGCGTCAAATATCCGAACCAAATTCCAGATCCGTTTTCGAACAGTGCAATGCTCAACATTTGTTTTCTGTGAGGCCAAAAGTGACGGGAAAACCCAAGGAGAGGGATATTTGGGAAATTTCAGCTGTGTGATTTGGTAAACATCTGCGTGGAATATTAGGTCAGTTTGTTTCCAAGTGAGTGGGTGTATACGTGCCCTTTTGTTGAGTTTTGTTGATGTAGAAACCTGGATGGCATGTGATGCAGAAAACTGTTGATTTCAAATGCTAAATAATGACGAGATTGTGACTTCCGTGCAAGAAGAATCCGACTTTGTTGACGATGAAACGGAAGAAGACGGGGACAAAAACAACGAAAGTAGCAAATACTGACGTGTTTCTGCGTTAGAGACTACTATGGAGTGGTACGAACAACAATCAGAGTGCTGTTCTACTCAACAACTGCTGCTGAAGATAATCAGAGAAAAACGAAGGTGTACAATGGTACAGCGAAAAATGAGTGATTAATTTCCACAATCAAGGTAAAATTGCGATATTTTGCACCTATTTGGCTTTCTCTTCAAGCAGGTTTCCCGCATGTGATGATTTCAATATTTGTATAGTCTCCCATATCATATACTGCATGGGTTGCATTCGGTTTTAGTTATCCGAACAATCTCGTATCTGAACGGTGTCCGGTGTCAATTGATTCGGATAAACGACGTGCTACTGTAGGTGGTCAGCGTTATTTCCATTGTGTCTCTTGTCCTCTAGACACTTTCGATCGTGTCTCTAGTCCTGAGGCCAATAGATACCTGCTGTGCATGTGTTGATGCCCGTTAAATGTATAAGGTGTTGCCGAATTAGACCGATAAACACAGAACACGACAATTCACCATAGAACATGGGGTCGCAAATCATGTTTACTCAGAGTAATTCGTAAAATCAGTTATAAAGGGTGTGCATGGAGTGGAACGAAAAGGGGCACTAAGAGGTAAGAAATACATTTATTTGACGTAAAGCCTTTTTCCTATACGAACAATTCAACACAGCTCGACGTCAAAAATTCCCCGACAAGTGATTGTCCCAGGAATTATTCGAAGTTGAGGACGCGTTGGTCACAGCACAGCTGATACCCCAACGGACGAAGGATTATCGGACGCGTTGAAACAAATTCTAAATGCTGGCTGGGTCAGCTGAAGTGACGACGATTCGTGCCGTGAAATCTTCCATTGTAGCTGTAGTGTCTCCTACACAATCAATTTTGGGTGGCCCCAGGAGAAGAAATTCAAGGGATTGAGACCCGGGGAGAGCGGAGGTCAAGTAATAGGTCCGCCGGGTCCAATCCACTTCCCAGGGAAGTAGGATTGAAGTGGTTGTGCATAGCAATCGAAGTATGTGCTGTTGCACCAGCATACATGAACCACACATTCTAGTATACAGTGGCTGGTACTCCTAGCATCAATTCCGGGAGAAGTGAAAAATTTACATACGTGCAAGTTTATTTAACCCTACCCCGGCGTTCCAAATCCCCGTATTCTTTTGGCCACTTCCCTTGTTTGGCTCCTCGTCCTCCAGACGGCTAGTACTATCGTGATTTTCACCGAGTAAACTTGGATTGTGACCCAATGTTCTACAGTGATTTGTCGTTCCTATGTTGTCTAATATCACCCCTCTGTATTTGTTGGTCGAGTTCGGCAACACTCTGTATAGAAGCTTCAAACCCTTACATTGGCGGAAGATTTTGAAGAGTGGTATACCAGCTCAATTGTCCTCACTTGTCCATTGCTTCGCTTACCCTTGATTGGAAACCACAGGCTCAATGGTGTTATAAATTCGGACCAGTGGCGGCGATGGAAAGGAACAACGGAATGGAATATTATTGTATTTACTGACGAATCACGCTTCTGCTTGCAACATCACGATGGTGGGATTCAAGTTTCGAGATACCGTGGAGAGAAGCTGCTGAATTGTTGCGTTATGCATCACCACACTAGTCCTGCACCCGGTATCATGCCATTTGTTATATTCTAACAGGATAATGCACGACCACACGTGGCACGCAATGTGCGAGAGTTTTTCTTTACCCACCAGATTGAATTCCTTCCTTGACGTACACCTGATCTCTCTCCAAACGAAAACGTGTGGTCCATGCTTGCACAACGACTGGCACGAGATACACCACCCGCTGCTACACCAGGTCAACTTTGGTAATATGTAGAAGCCTCATTGACTGCTGTACCTTAAGGGCACATCCAAAGCCTCTTTATTTCTCTGCAGAGGCGTGTGGCAGCGGTTATAGCCAACAATGGCGCCTAAATAGGTACCGATTTCTTCATCTCCACACGTCACAAAATGCTGTAATTTTAATCGCTTGATTTTTGTAAAATATGTTATTTGCCAAATAAATTTCGCTATGATATCTCTGGTCTTTCTTGGTGTTGCATTTTGTGTGGCCAGCAGTGTATAATTTTAAAAAAATAATTATTCTCACTTTTTTTTGTAAATTAATAACTATTTGTTTTATATATTTTATTCATCAATACGAAATTTGCAAGGAAAACAAGGGAAAAAACATTATTCAGGAAACACTATATTTTCCACTTTAAAAATAAAATGATATTAAAACTAATGAATTTTAATGACATTTTCCATTTTAAACTTACAAATAATTTTAAATGTAGTGTATTGTATGACCAACAGTTTTGAACATACATTATACCACATGCATCCTTAAATGTTAATTTTGATAAATTCTGTTAATTTCCTTTGAGTTTTTATTTGAAACATTACGGAAATTAGATTGCCTTAGGTGGGTTAGGCACTTGGTAAAGCCATTTCAATTTATCACCAGAAAATGAGTTAAAAAGACAATAATTTGAAATGCCGAGAGAAATATTTTAAAAACAATATGAAAAAAATTTAAATCACAGAGAAGATGGGGGAGAAAAACTTACGTCAGGACTGAATTTCGATGAGTGTATACTTTTTTTGGTAAAGCTGCTTTTTTGGAATCATTTCTGAAATTATAATCATAAACATTTTATGAGATAAATGCATTGTTGACAGTAACAATTTTATTTTTCTTCTAGATTTATTAGCTTTACAAGAAAAAAAATTGTTGAAGTTCAATTATTCTAACATCAAATATGAAAGTAAAAACATTACTGAGTTTATTTCATTTCGTCAAAACGGATTAATCTAATCTTAAATATCCATGTTTATATCATTTTAATGTTTTTAAAAGGAGAGCAATTAGTTGTTCACATTCTTAAAAGTAAACTTTATACTAATCAATGTACATTGATTTAAATGATCCAAAAGTATTCTAGTGGCATTGCACTTTATATTGTAAAACATACTTACTGATTTTCCTGAGTTATTTTTGTATTTCCATTCAATTCTTTGGAGCTTTTCTTAGAGTGTTTTTCAGATGCAGCGTTATGTCCCATTTTGTTTTAAATATTTTATACCTAGAAAAAAATGTAAGCATAAAATGTTAGTGATGTGGGAGACAAATTAATATATTCATAAAAAAATGTAATTAATATTAAGTTACGAAAAAATGTTATAAGTAGCAAATAATTAACAATAATGTTACTAATTTGCGTGGGTTGAAAGCAGCTGTCGGTTCCAATAGTTTGAATAATCGCAGATTTATTAATGGGCAAATGACGAACAAATGACTACAAGAAAACAAACGACGTATATACACAAAGCAATATTATATCAGATTACTTACATTAGTGGAAAATGCACTCGTTACAAACAAATCTTACAGTGCTCCAGAAATGACCTTCTAGAACAATTTCACTAGTAGGAACACAGACAGAGATAAAATCTCTCAGTTTCATTGCAGACAACGCACAAGCGGATTCTGAACTTGACTGACTTCTGAAAACCAGCAACCTTTATAAAGCCTCATGGGAATTTCCAGAATGGTTCGATCCCAAAGATTTCTCGAAAGTTCCTTGGCTATATCATTTTTCGCCAAATTCGTCACCAAAAGTGACAACATCGACAGCATGGTAACCACGTTCACATCTTTTTTCAGGTTGTCATAATCTTATTTTTCAAGTTTATACTGGGGAGCCATTTCAGGGAAAACAGCATATGTGGCATATTTCAATAATAATTGAGACGACAAACTATTATATTTCAAACAATATACGTATAAAAATCATAATTTGCATTGCTAACTAGATCTAATTTCAACATTAGTTCGGACTAAATAGAGCATAATGAGCAAATGCAAATGAGAATGTGTGCGTGTAAAGAGAGAGAGAGAGAGAGAGTTGGATGTGTTCAAAATTAAACAAAATATGGTAAATTCGGGGTTGGGTTCAATGAAATCTCTCGTTAGTGTATCAATTGTTTATTACTTGGGTTAAGTTACATACGGACAACAAATATCATTACAAAAATTAAGAACAAAGAACATGGATTGCTTTTCATAGCGACCACCTCACTCTCTTGCACAGCACTGAAAAAGGATAGTCACTGGAGGACGCTTCTGGTGTTTGGGGCATTTCAGTGCAGAGTTATTGTGACGAGAATATTATATACATAAATAGAATTTAAAATACATCGGAACAGAATAGTGTCACAGTGTAATCTGCACAGAAGGCGACATGGGAGATGTGCATTAATTTATTTAGTCGTACTTCCTTACCAAGCTTTTTTGTTTTCAATAAAATACTATTTTAAATTGTTTGACTTTCAATTTGACACGATTCTGAGCATTTAGCTGTTAAGCAAGTTCTTTGTAGATTCGAAATATTTTTCAAATCAGGACAGAATTTTTTCTTAGATATGTAAAACCTAAAAAGTGGAACATGCAATTTTATCTCTTCAAACAATTAAATTTTTCCTGCAATCGCATTCGATAATTTGTAAAATAGCTGTAAATTTCCTTTAGAGTTATCTTTCAGTTTTTTTCGTAATTCTTTAAGTGTCCATCATTCTTGAGATGTTTGTTAAATAAAGTCCATTACGAATTCATCAACTTCCATTCACCAAAAATTGATAAATTTGTTGAATAGTGCAGAGTTCCATTGAAAATTATACCTCATGCCATAGATTACCGACCCCTGATCTAAAGCTAAATAAATAATGAATCTTCTGTTCAAACTTAAATCATCTTCACCTGCAGATAGCATTCGAAATGTTGTAACACCTGCTGTGATTTGAAATTCAAATAAATCGAATTTAGGTATCAGAAACTTTTTTTTTATATTTATCCATTGAGATGAATCACGATTTCATTCGGTTTCAAGAAAATGGTTAATCAAGGGGGAAAAAAGAACGAATAGCTGTAAATAAATAATATTAAAAAAATTTAAGTCCATTCCTGCTTAAGTCAACAAAGAAAATTTTTACTTTTTATTAAATAAGTCACAATTAATATAAGTATGTACATACATATGACAAAATCATTACAGTAAGTGATAAAATAGAAAGCGATTTTTCTTTTTGCTTTCTATATACGGTGTTGAACAATTTTTTGTTTGTTTGTTACTATTTATTCATTCATTAAATTTAATTATTCTAATAAAATAGTATAGAAAGAAAGAAACCTCATTCTCAGAAATTAAAACATCTCAGGTGGGATTCGAGCCCGTGATCTTTGGATTAGAAGTCCAACGCGCTATCCATTGCGCTGCAAGGGCTCAACGAACGATTTTCCTTTATATATACTGTTGGACTATTATTTTTGTTTGTTACTATTTATTCATTTTTAATTTAATTAATGAACTATGTTAAGTTCAAGTTAATGAATTAATATTAATTAACATCAAGTGTCATCCACTACAAGTTTTTAAGAAAATGTATTTGAACTTGAATGGATGAATTGAAAGTATTTTATTAACGATTCAAAATTTGAACAACATATATATACAAAGAGAGAGAGAGAGAGATTGAACGAATAGTAGGAATTGAAAAAAAGTGTCCGGACAAGTTCGATCCCAATTTCAAAAACAATGTAATTTTTAAAAATAAATTATGAATACGATCAAAGTTTACCTTAATTCGAAGATAATTTATAATTATTAACATTCCACATCATTAAGTCGAATAATACACACACAAAATGCATAATTATATTAAAGGTTAAAATATATATATATAGGGGGGAAATACATGATTTATATTTTTATATTTATACTTGAAAGTTCTACGTAGTAATCATTCATGTAGTATAACCAATAAATATGAATGCAATGTGATTAAAATGTACAATCATTAAAAAAAAAATAGAGAGATAAAATATTGAATGGTTGATCGACAAAAAGCAGGTTCGAGAGTTTTCACCTGATGATAATGATAGCATTCAAAATGATAAAATTAATCACGTCATTCATGTTGTTTGAGACTAAATACGCTTCCAATCTAATGGATGTGATTCGGTGATTCTTTCACCGTTCTGCCATGCTTTCAGGAGCCATGTCAGAGTCGAGTCACGTGGTAGAAGCACTGGCATGTTTCCACACTGTTGCCAAATATTGCTTTTTGCAGACATTTTTTCATACATACGAGGTGTGATATTTAAATAACCGGATTAGTCTTAAAAATCAGCTTTACTGAAAACAATGTACAAATACCTTTTAATCTCCTTCAACATACTTCTCTATCAATACATAGCTACACATACCAATTTCCCACCTTGCAAAGCAGTGCTGCGTCTCATTAGGTGTAACCATCTTCAGTAAGTCAGTCATTTTTGCCTTCACCTCATCCACAAACTGAAAGTGTGTTCCCTTCAATGCATATTTCACGCTAAGAAACAGGTAGAAATCATATGGTGCCAGATCTTGTGAGTACGGTGGATGCTCGAGCACAGTAATCCGGTTGTCTAACCTAGAAATGTTTTACAGAGAGCGCAATATACACTTTGGTCAAGTTTTTTCTTCCAGTTTTACGCAAATTTTTATCATATGCAAATTCTCTCTTATTGTCTTTGTCAATGTTCGTAATATCTAACATCATCCGAACACTCAAATGTCGGTCTTTCACCCGATTTAACATTTTTTTAAAAAGTTCTCATTAGTTCTTAATGTCGCAGATCGACTGGAATGTTCATCAAGTTCAAAAGCCTGCCACCCACCCGGTGTAGTGGTTAGTGTCGCTGACTGTAGTGCTGCTGGGTCTGGGTTTGAATCCCGGAGAAGGCATGGATGTTGGTGTTGTAATCCTTCTTTCCTTTGTGATGTGTGCTCAAACGTTTACTTCTATGTAAGCCCCCGTGTGATAATTTGTGGTGACCGGGGTTATATAAACGTTCTCAATAAATAAAAAACTTCAAAAGCCTCCCGACTTTCCAAAAATCGCTTGTGCCATTAAAAAATTCGACTACTTGAATTGCAGTCATCTCCAAACACTTCTTTTAACAATTTAAAACATTAACTTGTAGTTTTTTTCATGTGGAATTTCAAATGTATGCGCAGCTTGATTTTTAAACTTATCATGATAGCTGCACTTCGACACAGCAACGTCTTTCTCAATGGAAAACGGAGGTATGGAATAACATGCCACCAGCCCCAGAAGAATCAATGTCAAATATATTTCATTTCCACTCTTTCACACCAAACCTAATGGCTAAGGTATGCTCAGTCCGGGTTGAAAAAAATACCGTTTGATTTATTGTTATAGTATAATATTTATTTTTAATTTTGAAAAGCATTAAGAATCTTTGTGCTTTGACATTTTTATCCGATTAGCAAATTTAAAGTTGTATCTGGATTTTATAAATACAAGTATAATGTCAATTTTAAATTCAAATGAAAACGAGTGCTTACAATTTTCATGTGACCATCATAAATGTAGCCCAGTGAGAATTCGCATTTTTCTCTTATTTTATATCGTTAAATATCTCCATTCTATTTCTAGCTCTGTTAATTCCATAGGCAATTTTAAATTTAATACTTTGGTAATGATATAATAATATCAGAATTTGCCCACATTTTTTTCTTCAAAATAGCAAAAAGCATTTCTTTTTAATGTCGCTTTAAAATCAAATGCTCTTTTAAACTTAAGTGCGCCAATATTTTAAAAAAAAATAATTGTCTTTTAAAGAAGTTTGTGCATAAAGAAAACATCGGCAACAGATAGCCACACCAATCAATGAAATAATATCTCTACCAGACTAGTGTGTCCAGTTTTAACTCTTCTCTGAAATTAAGTGGGGAAATTTTAGTTCAGAACCAAACTAATTCGATTTCAGATCTGTCACCCTTGTCATCCAATCAGTTGACGTTGTGTGGAAGTTTGAAGGGGGTAAATTTTAATCATTCATTCTTAATTATTATGTAATAAATTGTAATGGTTTTATTTAATCTCATATGTTAAATAACCATATTAAAAATACGTAATTAATTACGATAATTGCGATGGCACAACAACAAAAAATTACATTTGTAATAATTTCAAGATGTAGTTAGTTTACATAAAAGTAATCCGTACATGATAGTTAAGAGATTCACATTAATATAATATAACAATAGTATAATTTGTAAAGATTTTAAAATACTTAAATGCGTGGGAAAAAATTTCTAATAACATTTGGAAGAATTGAGCTCTTTCTTTCTGTGTGGGTTTGAGTTCCAACTCAAACTATATCAGTAATTATTTCTAGAAATAATGAAATAATTTGTTAGATACTTCAAGAAACATCAAAATAATCAGACCAAATTTTCTGTACGAAACACAGTGGGTTACCTAAGATAGAGTTCCCCAACGTTCCCGATCAACGTTTCATAAATCTGACCGCAGCTTTTTGTAATCAGGGGAGACGTTAATTGTTTTTATTTTGTATTGTTTTGATTTAACAATTTTATTTTAGCTTTATTTACACCTGCCTTCAGAATAAAATACAGACACGCCATAAAATGAAAATAAAGTGATTGAATAT
Source organism: Trichonephila clavata (assembly GCA_019973975.1). NCBI lineage: Eukaryota > Metazoa > Arthropoda > Arachnida > Araneae > Nephilidae > Trichonephila > Trichonephila clavata. Next base: position 131,150 of record BMAO01006178.1, on the reverse strand, counting down.
GGAATATAAAGTGATTTCCTTAGAAAGTCGCACAACCCCGAGATTAATACACCACAGTAAATAAAAGATGAAACGCGTTTACATCCCTTCTACCCTGTGACCCAGCTAAAGGTGTGGAAGGAACTAAAGGATCATACGACATGATGAATTCCAATTATTTTATTTATCACTATAAATAACTCAAACACAAATACCACTATGAGTAAGAAAATTCAATTCAGTAATAGAGCGAGAGAGAAACGAGATTCGCGTTTGGGGAGAATATGTTCAATACTGCCGCTCTTGTGCTTTAATATTACTTTACTCAGAGTTTACGTATTTATTGATTACACTATTAGAGTTTAACACTCTAGACATCAACTTAATTTAAGATTACAGTACCTGAACTGATGCAGTCTTTTATTTAATTCAAGTTGACTTTAACACTTCTGGTTAGCGAATCTTATCACTTATTGATACCTACACTTCTGGCTTTCTTACTTTTTGTTTACATATACACTTCATGGCAAATTCACTTCACTTCTAATCCTACTCACAATTTACTAATCCTCAAACACGCGAAGAAGGAGAATATATATATATTAAACTTAATTTGTATATCACGTTTTCTTCTTTTAGGAGAAGATTGGTTAAAATTACTGGCCCAAAAGAATTTTCAAGAGGATTAGTGTAAGGACGCGTATAGATCCGTCACAAAGGGAAATGATTCAATGTCTCTTGTGCGGCCCAGTACTATTGAAATCGCGAACCAGTACCGGTTCACGGCCCGTGGGTTGAGTGAGTGAATATTAACGTCGCACTGTTCAGCTACACGAGGGCTTTTGGCGACGGACCTCTCTAAGGCATCCTTCTGCTCATTCCCCTGAAATTGACTCCCAACAGGAATTATTCACAAAAAATATTCAAGCAGTTCTTTAAAAACATGCCATCGCTAGTTATTTCATAAACTCTTTTGGTCAGAATATGTTATGTTATTAATGCCACTTATTTTGACCCAATGATAGAACAAAACAATAGTATTTGCTTGTTTGTTTTTGCCGAAGGCACACTTACGCGAAAAGAGATTTGTTCACTATTCATTTTTTCCAAAGTTGTAATAGATAAAAACAAAAAGGGTTATGCTTCGTTAGGCACGAGTAATCACAGAACAATAATAAAAAAGAAACTGATGCGAGCAAACAGTGCGTTAAGAAAGACATATATTGGATAGTTTAAGAGTAAATACTCGTATTTAAAGTGATTTTAGATACTGATTAAAAGGTCAATAGATTAGAACGAAATGGGATGTGAAATCGAAAGTTTTTCGCTTCATTACCTCTGCTAGGGGATTAAGGAGGTTGGATTGATTTTTGATCTGATAAAGCGCTTCGTTTCCCATGTGTAAGAATATAAATCCTCATAAACATAAAAATAAATATTTGCGTAATTTCATAAATACTATTTATTTCTGTCCCATCCACAAATATTTGAAAAAATGCGTATCTATTTAATTAATATTTTTAAATTGTGCACTATTTTTAAGAGATTTTTTTTTTTAAAAAAAATTATGAAAATATGAGTAGAAAAAATTTTTAAACGAAGAAATTTGAAACGATTTCCGATTTTGGCTCAAGTATGAACTCGAAAATTATACAAAAAAGAAGAAAAATCATATTTATAATAAAAGTTGTTTTTTAATGAAAAACTAAACAAGTCAGTCTTTCATGTCAGTAATAATGTCAGTAACAATGATAAACATAAGAAATTTTTTTCAAAAAAATACTTAATAAACATACGGTGACTACGTTCAGGAATAAGGACATAAATGAATATTTTTTTTCATGTTAAATGTCTGCTGAATTAGAATATACATACAAAATTGTTTTAAGAATGTTATTGCAAGAGAAAATTATTTAAATACAATTTTTTGGCAAATAATAAAGAATGACATATGAATTTTTCAAAATTCCAAGTTCAGTCTCTGTTTAAAGTCATAGCTAAAAATACCCTAAATATTATTTTTTTCCAAAGCTTTTTTTCATAAAAAGAACGCTTCATTTGTCATCCTTTCTTAGTTATTTGCCAAAAAATTGCTTTGAAATAATTTTTCATTGTAATAATGTTCATAAAGCAATTTTATGTGTATAATTTTTACTCAACTGTAATACAAAAAATTATTCATCTTTATGCTTTTTTCAAGATCACGGTTCCGAACGTATTCAGTCACCTTAAGTTCCGCCATCTTAGTGAATTTAGAAAATATTCTATAAAAACTGAATGTGGTTCTCCCTTCTAAGACATGCATGTTTAAATACTCCGCATGACGTTATTTTATTGTCTTCTGATGTCCTTTATTTCTACACGTCTACAGCTAATTCCGCGAGGATCATACTTTTAACGCCTTGAGTACCACATATAACCTTTAATTCTTAAACTGTGATCCGCAGACCCCTGGGAATCCACAGCGCCTGTCTTGGGGGTTCGCGGAATCTTTCATGTGACCTCAAGATTTCTCTCTTTTACATACACTGAAAGACCTCGTGGAAAAATTGAAAGATATGCCATACTAGAATATATTATTAAATAGTCCCCAATGGAAAAAAAAATCTGTTAGAACCTGATTTTTGATCAACAATATTAAGTCGGGGAGGGGTGTTCAAAATGCTGGGGGTGCGCGATATCATGCTAATACGTAAAGAAGGGTCGCGACGAGATCGAAAGTTTAAGAACCGCTGCTCTAGTGTAAACATGTGTAGGAAAAAATCCCACTGTAACCTCATGTGGATTCATGGCTTATTTAGGTGTACAACCAATGTAACAGCACAAGAAACATTACAAGGTAAATTTTCTTTTATTAGGATTGTGTAAAATGACAGAAGTTAAATCACAAAATGTCTGGGTTGCAAACTTTTTTTTAAAAAAGTAGGAAAATTTAAATTTAAATAACAAATATTTGTAAAATTGCTCGAAATGTTCCTTGGAACAAAAACATTCCTTCGAATATGCGTTACATAAGTGTATTGTCATTTTTGTTTATTACTTCAACTTCATCACAAATAGATAAATCCGCATCGTCGTATTCATTGGTTTCAGGCTATTATTTTGATTCAGCATCACTTCCGTTGAAATGCATATGGACAAGAAAAAGTAAAAATAAACATACCAATAATCTTTAGAAAGCAAAACGAAACACGAACAAATGTGCACCTTAGTCAGCGTTAAAAGGAAAAATGAAATGTGCGTCGTGACGTCAAGGACAGTATGTCCAGAAATCCCAGATGTCTGGAGATACAGTAGAGCGTCGTTTATCAGAACCAATTGGAGCCTGACACAGTTCGGATAACAGAAAACCGAATGCCATCCATGCAGTATATGATACTGGACACTATACAAAGATTGAAAATCATCAGATGCGGGAAACGTGATTGAAGAAAAAGCCAAATAGGTTCAAAATGTCGCACTTTTACCTTGTTTGGGGAAAAGAATCATTATTTTTCGCTGTACCATTGTACATCTACGTTTTTTCACTGCAAGGTCTCTAATTCTCTCCAGCAGCAGTAGTTGAGTAGGACAGCACTCTGATTGTTGTCCGTACCACTCCATAGCTGTCTCTAACGCAGGAAAAGCGCCAGCATTTGATGGACCCTTGCTAATTTGGTTGTTGTTGTCCTCGTCTTCCTCCGTTTCATCGTCGACAGGGTCGGATTCTTCTTGCACGGAAGTCACTATCTCGTCCTTATTTAGCATTCGAAATCCACAGTCTTCTGCATCGCATGCCTTCCAAGTTTCTACATCAACAAAACTCAACAAAAGAGCACGTACACACCCCTCACTTGGAAACAAATTGACCTAATATTCCACGCAGATGTTTACCAAATCATGCAACTGAAATTCCCCAAATATCCCTCACCTTGGGTTTTCCCGTCACTTTTGGCCTCACAGGAAACAAATGTTGATCATTGCACTATTCGAAAACGGATCCGGACTTTGGTTCGGATATTTGACGCTCCGGATAGTAAACGTTCGGATAAATGACGTTCTATTATACTAGCAAGAGCAGCCTGGTCTGCAAGGATTAAATCCCCCCCCCCCACATAATGATTACGAAAGAAAATTGTATCCATTAAAGGTGGTTTCATAATTTCTTTGCCATTGAAATCTAAATTTCAAAAAACTTTTTGATTCTGAGGCGAAAACATAATTCCCCAAGTGAGTCAACATGATAGGATAAAGATGAGAGCTGACAAATGATCCTTGACTTATGTAATATAACTAAACACCACGAATTCTTGTCAGTCATTATATAACGCGATGAAATTTTTATCGTACATCGCGAATAAATATTTGACCAGTGTGCCATTTTTTTTTTTAAAGCTAACTACCGGACGGATTTAAAATGCATGGGGACAACATTTAAATTCTCTGAAACATGTTAATTTCACTGATAGTTTTTTCTATGTATTTGTGGAGAATTTTTCACCTCTAGTCGTAGAAGAAGCATAATTTCTTCAATTAATATTTGCCAATAAACCTTACTCGGAAGCGAAATGGGTGAACAGGATCAGCCATGTGCGCTGCACTTTTGTTGTTTACTCTATTCTACTCGACTTCGAAAAAAGGATAAAAGAAAAAAAAAGAATTCTGTACCTTTCATTATACTAATGATCTGGAGGTAAAGATTATTTAGAGTTTTTGTATGACTCCAACGAGAATAAGAATTGGTTTTAATAAGCATATTCAAGCATCCAAATATCGGTGTTATAATAAGGAAAGTCACTCACAAAAATGATGTGTTTACTATACAACACTGTGACGGATCTATACGCGTACTTCCACTAACCTCTGGGGAATTCTTTTGGGCCAGCATTTTCAACCAATCTTCTCCGAACGTGGTATGCAAATTAGGTTTAATTTACATATTCTTTTTTCGCGAGTATGGGGGTTAGTGAATTGTGTATAGATTAGAAGTGCAGTAAATGGGCAGTGAAATGTATACGTAAACAGTGTAAGAACCCAGAAGTTGGAATATTAAGAAAGTGATTCGATTAAGGTGGGAGGTGTTAAAGTCAACGTGAAAGAAATAGAAGACTGCAAGTGTTCAGGTACTGTGATCTTAAATCAAGTCGATGTTTAGAAAGTTAAACTAATAGTGCGGTCATTAAATACGTACGCTCTGTATAAAGTTATATTACAGGCGGAGCTGCATGATTGAATATATTCTCCCCCAACGCAATCTCGTCTCTACTCCGTTCTATTACTGATTAAGTTTATCTTGTTTAAGTGTTGTTTGTGTCTGAGTTGAATAGAGTGATAAATAAAATAATTGAAGTTAATCATTTCGTATGATCATTTAGTTCCTTCCACACCTCTAGCCGGTCACAGGGAAGAAAGAGCGTAAATTCTTTATAACATTCAGAGACATTTTCAGGCATGAATCAGGGTCCCTTCTTAAAAGTATGGGGCCTCTCATCTATTTCTCTCTCTCAATAAAATCAGGATTGGAGTAATTTTAATCATTTAATACTATTCCTGGACATACCTTCCAAAAAATTGGGAATTTTGAAATATATCCCAATTGTGTGGCAACAGTGGGGAGTATATTATTACATCGCGTCCATCGTCAACGTCTAAGACTAGGCCTCCCCTCCCATCATACACCCTCCTTACAAATTTAGTCTAAGGGTGGCAGTCGGTTGAGTCAATTTGTGCCTAGGTGTGTGAAATTGTAAGTCATGCACGTTTATTTATTACGTATTTCCGCTTGTATGCGTATTGATTACCTAAACTATGCACTTCCCAGTTTAAAGGGTCGTGAGGGGGCGTACTTTTGCATTGAACCCCAGAGCCCCAGGAAGTCTTAATATGTCATTGACAGCAGCCACCTATTAACTATCCTTCAGTTCATGAACAATACATGTAATCTTGCAGTCTTAATAGTGAAATAACTTGAGTTACATTCCACATTTGAAGCTTCCTGTGATCTCACACAAAAAAGATCTTGTGCGCGATTTGGATCAAATAAGAAAGCCGTACAAAAATTTGCGCTCACTTGAAAGTCATTTCCATTCTCCTAAGAATGCAACAAGTTGAAATTGTTCTTATAAAAGTAGAAAAGGACGCATGGCCTTAATTCAAGGATAGTTTTCTAGAAACTAACAAAGTTACATACAACAGTTTAAAATAGGTTGAATAATTTCAAAAACTTGAGCTGTGTGTTACATGTCATTAAAGTTTCATTTTTTACACTATCACAAGACAGTGTGAGAGCGTTGAGCATGGTGAATGAATGACTTCACCAACAAATATCTATTATGGAGTAATGTTATCGATCGCAATGGAATAGTTTATTGACTGCTATTGGTTCATCAAGGGAAGGTACTGAACAACAGAAACTAATGTACGAAAATTAATACACTTATACATGGTGAAGCAAATAAAAGTGTCCCGGAAAACAAAGTTATGATTACAAAAAAAAAAAAAAAAAAAAAAAAAAAAGGAAAAGAGAGAGATAATTTGTTAGTCTGCTTATAGCAGATATTGAAAATGACCACCATTCATCTCGTCATACCTTTGGACCCTGGTCAACAAGTTGCGGAAGGCAGATCGAGGCTGGACTGCTGCAGTTCTTGGACTATGAGGGTTGTTGCAATACACCTTAGACTTGAGGGTTTCCCACAATAAGTAATCGCACACTGACTATGGATGGTCAGCTAGGGCCGATATCAGACTGATCTCTGTTAATAACTCTGCCAGGAGTGAAGATTGTGTAAATGTGATCCGTGCTTCGGCGGGATGCATGGAAAGTTGCACTATCCTTTTGGAAGTAACTCTAGGTCTTTTCTTCCTCGGTTAATGTTGCCACAAATGGATTGCCACTGATTAAATCACGCTGACACTTCCCGCATTAAAATCTGAACCGTTTCCGATCACTTTGTGTGCGTTTCACATTAATTTCCAATCGTCTGGAACGCTTTTATTTGCCTTGCCCTATACTATGTTCTGCTGTATAATATATATCTATACAAATAAATAAAATTGAAGTATCTGTTTGTAATTTCAAATTACCAGCTTTTTACTAAATGCATTTAAAGGTATATACGGTACTTATATCAAAAAATCAATTTTTAAAATTTTTGTCTGTCTGTCTGTCTGTCTGCCTGTTTGTTTGTTCCGGCTAATCTGGGGAACTTCTGGTCCGATTTTAAAAATTCTTTCACCAATGGAAAGCCACATTATCAGCGAGTAACATAAGATGTATTTTGTCTCCATATTCCTACGGGAACGGGAACTATGTGGGTAAAACGTTGACGTTACTTACTCCCCGCCAAGTTAGCGCAAAATTATGCATTTGGTCAGTAATGGAAATTTTAATAAAAATTTTCTCACATTTGTAACAAACAACTGAAACACAGTGTAATTTAGCATCTTTACAAAAAGCAATTTTTTAAATGGTTTTTTATTAAATGTCTAAAGTTTATTACGTTACGTTTGTTACAAACTTTGAGAAATAACACCAAGTTGGCTAAGAAGTTCTCTATTCCGACAATCCCAGATATTGTAATGCAAATTTTCTCCCACTTTTAAAGAGGGAAACGAAATAATGTTTTAGCAAATTGCTCGCGCGTGATATTAAAAATTCTATGGTAATATTAATTGACAGTTTCATAAAAAGTTTTGATTACTTTAGTAATTTTGATTAGTTTGATTAGTTTTGAAAGTATTTATTACTTTGAATTTTTTAAACCTAATTATACAATATTCATATTTTGCACAAAATTTTTCACTTAAACTGAACCTAGATATTTTACATGGAGATATTACTTTGAAGATATACTATGGAGGCATCCATACAATGTCATTCGCCAAATAAAATTAGGGAGCTTTACACAGTACTTATTTCATCTTCGGATTTCATTTTCGGAACAATGATATTGTCCATAAAATCAACATTGAAAATTTAAACGACGTGCGGGGAAGGGGGAGGGAATTGAAGAAATATTTATCAATGAATACAATCACGGATAAGGAACAAAGTACTTCATATCCCACGGAGTTCTTAAATTCGCTTGAACTTTCGGGTGTACCCTCACATAAACTTCAATTAAAACTAAATGCACCAGTTATCCTTATGCAAAATCTCGATGCTCCTCGACTATGTAAAGGAACGAGGCTTTGGATCACAAAACTGATGCAGAATATACTTGGTGCCAATATTTTAACATATGTCATGGAAAGGGACCTCGAATTCCAAGTATCCCCACTGACCTACCGTTTCAATTCAAACAAGTTCAATTTCCAGTTTTACTGTTGCTATTAACAAAGCTAACATTTCAGGTAGCAGGGGTGCATTTGGAAAAGCAATGTTTTTCCCATGACCAACTATATGTAGCCTGATCTGTGTGTCCAATGCCCAAATCTTCACATATATGCAACTGACGGAAGAACATATAATATATGGTATACAGTAGCATCTTAGAATTATATTCTGTTTTGAGTTCTTTTAAAGAGGAATTAAATATTAAACGTAGAGATAATTTTGATTTTTTAAAATATTAATAGTTTAAGTTATTGAATATTTGTTGTTAATAAAAAAATTATTTTAAAAATGCATAAATGAATAAATTTTTTGATGTTTAGTGTCACCTGAATTAGAATAAGCATATAAAATTGTCTTAAGTATATTATTACAATAAAAAAATTATTTAAATGCAATATTTTGATAAAAAATTATCATAGAATTACCTATTTTCAAAACATTCTCTTTTTATGAGAAATGCTTCGATGAAAATAATAATAGTTTGCTTATATATAGTTAAGACTTCTCTAGTGAGCCTGAACTAGGGCTTTTCAAAAATTTATATTATTTTCAGAGTTACGATTCATTGAAGTAATAAAAAAAAACTGATGTGCTTTTGTTAAAATTCATTTATTCTGATGTATCAAAATGTGAATAAATCCATTTCTCAATATTATATTACAAAATTCCATGTTCAGGCTCTGTATAGATGTCTTAGCTGTGTATAGGCAACATATTATTATTATAGAAGCATTTTCATAAAAAAGAATGTTTTGAAAATATGTCATTCTTTCTACATTTTTTGCCAAAAAATTGCATTTAAATAATTTTTTTTCTTATAATAACGTTTTTAAAACAATTTTATATGTATATTCTTATTCAAGTGATATTAAATATATAAAAAAAATATTCCTTTATAAGTTTTTTTTAAAACGACGTTCCGAACGTAGTCGGTTACCTCAATGTATAGTCTAACAATGTCCTGTAACACCCAACGGATCAGCCAGGTAATTGGCTAGCAGTCATTATAAGTAATTTCCTGTCCATTGCAGGGTAATGTAATCTTAGAAAATAGTAAAGATGAGTCAAAGATAATCAAGAAAGTGACTCCTATCTAAAACATGATTAATATTTATCAATGAAAAATATTTTTAGACTGTAGAAGTCCAATTGGCTAAATATTCGTGGCATTTTTTGAATTTGATAAAAGGGAAATAAAAAAAGAATAGTCTGTGTTAGTAAAAACTGTTATAATATCGAATATACATGTGTAAAGGTACTTCCCATCCTTACTATCAAAGTGATAAGATTTTATAAAGATTTCATTTAAAAATAAACTTGGTTATCGTCACATAATATCTAATCTAACATGTGTGCCCTTTAGACGTTAAGCAACAGGTCCATAATGGGATGCAATGAATGTAAAGTTGGTCAGGAGACAGAAAGATTGCTCAAAGATGGAATACTTGCCAAACAAAAAGCGAATATCATATTGCTCTACATCAATTAAAAGCTTGTTTTTGTATACTATGTGCTATTTATAAACATTTTGTAGTTTAACGCAGACTTTTCTGATTTGACTAATTTTTTTTCTGGATTTAAATCAACACACATATACATCCATCAAAATCAGGAAAAAATTATAAAAATGCATAACTTGAATTTATTTTTTAAAGAAAGAAATAATTTTCTTAAATATTTTCTTATTTTTAAAGCAATGGCGCTTTCTTTTATCAGTAAAAAACTCTTACACAATTTTAACGTCATGTAAAAAGATGAAGGGAAGAAACATTAGTTATAAAGTTATGAATTAAATAGTGTACTCAATTCTGCAATTTTTAAATCAATAGTTCTATTTAGTTTTTTAATTTTTTTATTTATTTTTAATGGAGCTGCAGATTGTGCTGTTTTACCATTATAAACCTAGTACATCCACTGGGAGATGGTATCTCTTTTTAGCGTCGCAAAAAACGCATAGATGGCATACCAATCACCGCAAGTAATTCAAAGCCTTAATTTCTTTCCCTAGAGGGAGATATCTGAGCTCTGATGATGCAAAATGGTACTTGGAATTTAATTTTGACCAGAGCTCTCAAGCTAAACAGGCACTCCAGGGATCTTTAAAATGCCTCATAATCATACGACATGAACGCTGTCGATTTTCTGCATCATGAAAATCCCCCGACTTGGGACGGGGTCGAACCCGTAACCTTAGGCATAGAAGGCCAACGACAAATCAACTACGCCCCCCAGCCGGTTATTTAAAAAAAAAATGTTTTCTCGAATCTTTCTGTTGATTACCACTTATTAAACATTGAAAATATATTTCATCCTTAAATAAATATAAAATATTTTACTTATTCCAAATGGGACTTTTTAAAATTTTATGTCGAGTCTCTTTTTTAGCCACGTTACCCGAGAGGTCATGGTCGCAATCCTGTGGCCAGTCTTGCCGAATCGTGGGTTTGAGTCCTGGCGGTATTGAATGCTAGTCGTGCAGAAGGATGAATGCCTATTAAATCTGTCATGGCTCAAAATCCTAATGTTGGCGTGCTGTGGAAGCTTAGAGAGTAGGTTACCAGCTGAGGTGTCATCCTCGTCACTTGAGCACTATTTCAAAAAATGTTAGCAGACATCCTAAAGAGATCGTATCAAAGAGATATTGCCACAACTTATGAAATCTTTTGCGACTAATATTTGGCTTGCAGTTAATCTTTGGCGATAAATCCCTAGTATGAGGTTGCTAATATGTGCATGGGTATGTACTAAAGTACGGGGATTCAGCACTAAAAAAATATATACATTGCTAACACAAAACTAAGTATCCGTAGCAGAATGAACAAACTTTCCTTAAAAAACAAAATACATGTTATTGTTATGTTAGATGCTGCAACAGTTGTTCTTTCCTTTATTGAGATTCTCGGTTGAGGATGCAGTTTTGAAATTTCTTCAATGGTACATACGTATATAGAGAGGGAGATAGTTTTGCTCAGTAAAATTATTTTTTTCTCTGAGTTTTATTTGAATGAAAATTTAAATTCCGACAAAGAAAACATTACATTAAAACGTTTTTCGTGATTAGTGTATTTTCATTGATAAAATCTCTTGCAGAAAGATTTCTAATTCACTTTTTTTTAAAAAAAATCATTGATATATGTTATCTTGAGAGTGCTGATTATCAGTATTTCAAGAACAATTAACGAATTCTCATTCAGACGTTTTATCAATTGTTATGTATATGAAGTATGAATAAAGCATTAATACTATCACAAAAAACTTTATAGTATTATGATTAAGATTCCTCAATAAATTTGATTCTAGGATTTTTTTAAAATATAAAAAATAACCTAGCCGTTATTTTTAATATAGTCGGATCTCCATATAACGAACCTCTATTTTACGAATTCCCCTATTTTTCGAACTTTTTCCTGGAACCAAGAACATTTTATTTTTTTCTTTGTAAAATAACCTCCAAATAATGAAGTACATTTTCTGTTGGACGAACTTTTATTTTGTCATTCGATTTTTTTCTCCTTATCTTTAAAATATTTCAGGATATTTTTCAAATTATTCTTTTTTTTAGAACATTTTATGGTGTTCCATGTCCTTTAACTGGTTTTACCGGGTGTCCAATTCACATACAGCAATAAAATTGCCGTAATTTTACAAATAAAAAAAATTAAATTAACAGATTTACTCAGCATTTAAATTTAAGGAAGCACGTGATAGAATGTGCTTGAAATTCCTAGTTATAAAATGATGTATGTTTAAAATTGCTTGTAGGTTTAAAATTAGAAAATCTCATTGAAAAGTTCCTTAAATTTAGTATAAAAGTATTTTTTAAAGTTAAAAATATAGTGCATTCCTGAACAATGTTTTTTCCCCTTTGTTTTCCTTGCAGATTTCTTTTTGATGGGTAAGATGTATAAAACTAACAGAAATTTATTTACAAAAAATATACAAATAAATACTTTTTTAAAATAATATATAGTGTTTATGAATTTAAAATTTCTCTTATAGGATTTCTAAAGTAAATTAAAAGATGTATTTCCCTATTTACCGAATTTTTCCCATAACAAACTCTTTTTCTGGATTTAGCGAATGTATTTAATTTATTCCAAATTGTGTACCCTTATTTTCCAAATCTTTTTTAAATAAATAGGATACAGTTAAAAATGTCTTCGATGTTATTCTTTTCTCCTAAAAATGTTTTATTACCTTAAAAAGAGTTTAGCTAAAATATCCATTTCATGTCATGAAGCTTTAAAATACTAGCTGAGACCCGAATCCAAAAAACTCTGTGTTTTTAAAATAGGAATATTTATATAATACTTCTATAAAATAAAGTTATTTAATTTTAATAATCGTTACTTGAGAGAATTCACCATATTTAATTTTTTATGAGAACTAGGAATTATCAATCTTTTAGACATTCATTTAGGAATAATGCAGGAAACTTTATATTGTTAGAAAGCATTTTTAAAATACTTGATGTTAACTACTCTTCAAATACACATCACAGTTAATTAAAAACCTCCAGTTCCTTTCATAAAAAAAGTGTTCTGAATGAAAAAAAAATAGTTTTTGAGCAATTTTTAGTTTATTACAAGGATTCCATAGTCAGTATATAACGTGACTAATTTATCTAAAATTTTACTATTGAAATAAATATATGAATGAATTTTTAATCACATTTTATTTTTTCTTCCTAATTTATATCTCTTTCTTTTTTCATTATTTTTAAGTAAATTATAAAGCAAAAATTAAAATTCCTAATATTGAAGCAGATATATGTGTCATTCACAGCTGTAAATCGCAAATAAATATAAATTTTTAGTCATTATGAACTCATTTATGGCGAATTACAATTATAAATTTAAAAATTTACAGTTTTCAGCACAAAAGTTTGTATTAATAAGAGTGTGTTAAACGATTTTTTTAAATAAAAAAAAAAGTTACAATCAAAGAAATTTATTATTCGAAATTGAAGTAAAAAATAAAGTAAAAGAGGTTTTTTTAAATAAACTCTATTCGCTTTTTAACAAAATATGTTTAGTGTTATAAATAATACAGAACATGATTTATTTTTATGTATATTTTTACTGTCATATATAAAAGGAAAATTTTTTTTAAAAATGTTTTCCAAGAGTTGTGCTGATTTAGAAGCCTGTTACTTAGAGAAATTAAAAATTTGAAATAAAAATTTTTCCATAAAATCTTTTAAGAACATTTTTTTAAAAATATCCAAAAAATATTTAGGTAGATTTTTTTTTATCAAATTGTAAATTATCTTCTATAGTATATATGTTATTTTTTAAAATTAAGATACTATAGCAAATACACAGATACGTATATATAAAATATCGACATTAAAATTCAAGTACAAAAATGTTTTAAGTTAGGACAAAAGAACATGTATGTTATCACAGAGAGAACATATATACAATATTATCATATAGGGAACTATATATATTAACACAGTTGGAACGACTTCAACCTGGAAATAATTTTATAGACGCATTCATTTCTAATAAATTATTTTCTTAAAAAAAATTTTAAAAATTTAATCGAATTATATGAACAGTCAAAACAAAATTCTGAACTAAATCTAAAACGTAATTCACGTGTACAAGTTTAAAAAAACTATTCAAAAATAAAATATCAGTTCAACTGAATATAACACAAATTCTTCAGTAAGATATGAAATATCAACACAATCCTTGATAAAATATTTTTTCATCCTTCACACTTAAAGTATTCTGATTTTCCAAAAGAGTGCAAACCAATATTGTTTTAAATGTTTAGTGTCACTTAGATTAGAATACATATATAAAATTGTTTTAAAAATATTAATAGAATAAAAATTTAATTAAATCCAATATTTTGGCAAAAAATGAACATAGAATTACCTATTTTCAAAACAATTTCTTTTTATGAAAAATGCTTCTATTAAAATCTATATATAGCTATGATTTCCCCAGAGAGCCTGAAATAGGATTTTTGAAAAATATACATTATTTTCAGAGTTGCTACCAATTCAAATAATAATCAGTGGGGTTTTTTTGTTAAAATGTTTTCCTTCTGATGTATTGAAATATCCCTTCTAAGCTATACATTTCAAAAATCCTCGTTCAGGTTTTGTACAGAAGGCTGAGGCAAAATATAATTATTATAGATACGTTTTCCATTAAAGGAGAATGTTTTGAAAATAGGTTATTTTTTGCCAAATATGTTCATTTTTTACCAAAATATTGTATTTAAATAGTTTTTTTTTGTAATAACATTCTTAAAACATTTTATACGTGTATTGTAATCTAAGCGATACTAAATATTAAAAGAATATACGTTTGTACGCTTTTGGAAAATCACTGTTCCAAACGTAGTCGGATACATTAAGCACTTCAACGAAACTGATTTAATATGAAAATGTATAAAAAAACTTCCACTGCCAATCGGTAACTAAACTTTAATTTATAAAATGAAAATATTCTAAGCTAATTTTCATTTTTAATACACAAAGTTTATGGAAAAATGGCTTCGAAATGCAAACAAAATGAAAACCAAACATGTTACATCACAAATACAAAGAGGTAGCTTACTTGGCTGCGAGCTTTTCGATGGATTTCGCTGAAGTGTCCGCGCAGTGCAGTTGTACTCTGTACAACTGATTACAGACTTCGAAAGATTTAGCAATTTCAGATAAGAACCCTCTTGTTTGCACTGGAGAAAGTTAGTACAGCGAATCACGAGACGCAACATTTCCGCCATTTTTTTCCCCTGAAATTTCGAACTGATATTAAAATTTAAATGACTTAGTTTTACGATGAAATATACATGCATACATTTTTGAAATTGAAAAATAATTTAATACACCTCCTTCCCCTACTGTATAACCACATTTATAACGAAATTTAGAGAAAGATTGATGAGATAAAAAAATTAAAGAAAAACATACATACAAAACGAATTCCACACACAAAACATAACAATAAAGAGGTAATTTGAAAAAAAAAGTTTTAATATACAATAACAAATAAAACATTAAAAAATTATAAATACAAATTAATTCGAAAGATAAAAAACACTAGCAAAATTTTTTTCAAGAGTAGTAGTTTAAGGTAAAAAGTCATTTTTTCTTGAGTGAGTGAGTAAATATTGAAGTCGCACTATTCAGCTACTTGAGGGCTTTCGGCGAAGGCTCCTTATTTTGAACTATGGTCAAGTTGTAACCCCCCCCCCCTGTCTACCCTTCCTCCTAAAGCCGGCTAAAGGTGTAGGAGGAAGTGAAGGACGATTCAACATGATAATTTCTAACTATTTATTCAGCTTTTTAATTAACTCAAAAACAATTCAATGAATCAGAATAGATAAGATGTTTACGATTAGCTAGAAGAGGTAAGGAGACGAGAGCCACGTTTTTGGAGAATACTTCTAATAATTTATTTACTTTGTATTAATCAATCTTCTACCTTTATATTGCTTTAAACGATAGATATGCAATTAATTGCCACTTAGACCTTTTAATAATTTAAATATCAAAACGAACTATAATGTGACTAATATCTGAACTGTAGGCAGTCTTTTTATCTTTTAATGCGTAATCCTTCAATCTCTTAATAACTCCAACTTCTAATCTGTCTTCTATCACACAGATTTACTAACTCACTTTCGTATATCTCTTCTACTTATATCTCACTTTGTCACGCTTTAGTTAACTAACTTTTCTAGCAAGTGAACCTGAACTATATATAATAAACTTAATTTGCAAATCACGGTTTCTTCTTAAGAGAAGGTTGTTGTTTTTCATAGCCCAAAGATTTCCTCAAAGGGTTAGTTGAAGGACGCGTATAGATTCGTCACAAAGTGACGAGGATGATAACTGAACTGGTACCTCTTTCACCACACCAATGGGAGGACGTTTGAGCCTCGACAGATTTAGCGTGCATCGGCTGCCTACATGGTGGGTCTTCAGGGGTACTTGGCTCGAACTCCTGACACGCCGGCCATGAGTCCGTTACATTGATCACTAGGTTACCACGGCCACACATTTTTTCTTGATTGATTGTCTCTTTTTTACAAACGTTTCACCTTGGAAAACACGATAATTATTTTAGACTTAATTCTGAACTAAGGACGAATGACGAAGACGACATCTGAGTTAGCCCCTTACTCACTAAACTAGCACACCATCCTGACTTTAGAGCCTCAAAATATTTTGCGTTCATAGGCTTCTCAATACGCGGAGATCTCTTGATTGAAATAGGTTTGAAAATGAGCATTCCATTGAGAAACAGAATTTTTTTTCAAATAGACAGTTTGAAGATTGTCATAATTGAGTATGAGTTTAAATCCAATAAATTTATATAGTTTGAAGTAGTTTAGAAACTACCATTCAATTTCTTAGAGAAATATTCCTTAGGTTGTGTAATGATTGAGAAAAAACGTAATAATTATCTGAGAGTGAAAGTGAAGGAAATTCAAGAGAGAAAGTTTCTCATTAAAATTCAATAACGTAAAATTCATTATACATAAAACTAATATTGAAATGTTCTATTATTATTTTTCTTTTAGGGTGAAACATAAAAATGGCTAATAATTGCATTTTTAAATCAGGAGATATGATTATTTTGCAAAGCAAATTTATTTCACTAATTTCTCTTGAAGACGTGGGAAATTCTTTAAAATCTGATTTCTAACTGTTATTGAGAATTTTAAAGAATATAATTAAAAATAATATTTGTTAAATATTGTTCTTAAAAAATACATAATTGTCAATTATAAATGTTTACTACCTAATCAGAAATAATGGAGAAGTTAAAAAATAAATTTAAAGAAATTTGATTAATGTGTGTGTGGTGTGTTACAAGCATTGAATTATAATTCTTATGAAATTTGAATTAATGCAATTTAAAAAGGGTTTTTAAGGAAATAAGACCTTAAAATAAATACTTTGAAAATCAATCTGTATTTTTTTTATCGTTGATATTATGATAAAAAATATAACCTAATAAATTCGCAACATTTTGATCCAAACCATTTGAATGAAATTTCGTCATTATTTCGCAAATATCAGATGCTAAACAATATAAGTTGAGTAAGAGTTGAGATAATCAACGTCAAATAGATAGTTTTATCTCTAGTGAATACACTCATTTTAACTTGCATCATACTTGGATATATAATCAAGTATACACTTAAAATGTTAAAAAAACACTTGTGAAAATATTTTGAAATTTATATATAAAACGTATGATAATGTATAAATACACAAAATATAATTTGTACATTTATGCATAAAATCAGAAAGTTTAAAATCTTTTAAATTATTAAATGATGGTATCTAAATAGCAATTTTATTCTAAAATAAATCACATTTTTTTGTACCTAAAATATCATTTTGTAGAGGCAGGTACAT
This sequence comes from Trichonephila clavata, assembly GCA_019973975.1. Classification (NCBI taxonomy): domain Eukaryota; kingdom Metazoa; phylum Arthropoda; class Arachnida; order Araneae; family Nephilidae; genus Trichonephila; species Trichonephila clavata. The sequence continues at coordinate 113,460 of BMAO01006178.1, read as the reverse complement.
AAAAATCTCAGATATCTAGAAAAAGACTGATTTTTATTTTTACGCTAAATTTAACTTTTCTCTTTACTTCTTAAGTTGCACCTTCCTCTGCATTTTCTGTACGCCTGGTTAGGCTTTTAACACTTCATTGGGCGCACCTCAGAACGAAACTTAATCAGACGCACTCGGTCTGAGAGGTCACAGACATATTCTGACCTTCCCCCTCCATCCTAATCAATTTTAATTCAAAACACTGGAAAAGGAGGAAGCACGTACACCAAATTGTAAGAAACATAACCAGTTTAATGAACAAAATGGAGCTTAAACCAAAACAACAAATATTGCTAATTTGGCACAAAATGCTTTTGCTGGTCTCTCAGGCAAACTGCGCCCGACGGAGGGTTAATTTATAATATTGCTTCCATTATATTTGTAGGGGTGCTAAGCAATTAAAAAAGACTACCTTTTCTCCTTTTCATACAAAATTTCTTCCGATGGCTATCAACACTTTTTAGCTCCATTCAAGCCAAGAACGAAAGACAACTATTTCTGGTTACAAGATGTCCTATTGAGTATTGCCCGCAGTTGCTCAAGGTAAATAAGTTGTCCAGATCAACAGTAGAAATAAATCATTGTTTAACAGCTTATCTTTATTTCCCAATGGGGTTACGGATTAGTAGTTTAACAGTTTGCTGGATTGTAATTCTTAGTCATTAGTGTCTTTAAAGTCTTTCAAATTCAGTTCACAAGTATACAGGGTGATATGATACCAGACCGAGAAACTTGTAGATTGTGTAGGATAGTGGTGGGGAAACTTTTTTTAAGACGGACCATTTGTAATAACTAGATAATCGTAGCAGGCCAAAGAATAATGCTTAATCGTTAAAAAATTTATGTGTTCTATAAACATATACATATATTATTACATACACTTATTATTTTAATAGTAAAAAAGCAAAAGGTAAGAAAATTATAAGCACAAAATATAAAATGAATTTAGCGTAGTTCTTGATGTGAAGTATTATCACTTTCTTTTCTGGTGTCATTACTGGTTGATGGTACATGAGAAAAATGAAATTGAGACTGTTTCTTCAAAATTTCATCATAGTCCGGTTCCATTTGCGAAACAGAAATTCTTAAAACTGATGAAAGGTGCTCATCTGTAATTCTGTTTCTTAAAGAAGTTTTCCTAAGCTTCATTGTTGAAAAGATTTGTTCGCATATATAAGAAGAGCCGAACATTGTCATTATCTTCATTGCATGAGTAATTAGATTTGGGAAATTATCTGGACTTAAATTTTTATAAAATTCTAGTAATGGTACTGTATGAAAAGTTTGTTTCAGGAGAGTATTACAGTTCAGTTCTATTAACTCAAGTTAAAATTTTGCATCAACTTCTTCGTAATTAACATTTAATGGGGTCGCAAAAATACTAAACTCTGGTTCCATTTTTCTAAAGTCCTGAAATCTCCTTTCAAATTCTGAAGATAGTTTTCTCAAATTAATTTCGTATTTTTTAATCTTATTGTTTGATATAGTGAATTTTAAAGATTGTATTCTTGGAAAATAGAAAAATCAAATTTAGAGATCTGATTAGCAAATAATAATAACTGCAATTTGAAACTTTTCAGGTATTGCCAAATATCGTGAAGAAACTGATTTTTCCCTTGCAATTTGAGATTAATTTTATTCATGTGTACGAGGAGGTCTGTGAAAAAAGCAAAATCAGAAAGCCACGTTTCGTTTTCTAAGACGTCAAATTGATTATAAATGCCTTTATCAAGAAGAAAATTCACATACTTCAAATACTTTCAAATACACTTTCAAATACTTTTCCAGCACTTAACCAACGAACTTTTGAATAATACAGGATATCGGAATGCTCAGCATGTACGGACTGCAAAAACTGTTGTAACTGGCGATGTAATAATCCTCTGGAACGAATCATATTTACTAGTTTTACAACAATATTAAGTATATGGTCAATATCTAAAGCCGATTTACAGAGAGCATCCTGATGTATAAGGCAATGCAAAAAAACAACATCATTTTCCGGATACTTAGAATTCAATTTCCCAACAAATCCTTGATTGATTCCAACCATATTAGGAGCACCATCTGTAGTTACATTACATAACTTATCATTAGGTAAACGAAGTTTATCGATGCAATTTTCAAATCCACAAAATATATCGGCACCAGTCGTTGTTCCTTTCATTGACTGCAGCCCTGCAAGTTCTTCTGTAATTTCAAAGTGGGCGTTGATTCCTCTTACAAATATGAGTAACTGCGCAGTATCGCTGATATCTGTACTTTCATCCATGGTAATTGAATAAAAAATAAATTTTTGAGTTTTTGTAGTCAGTTGTGAAATTAGATTTTTATCAATATTTTCAATTCTCTCGGTGATTGTTCTTCTTGAGAGAGACAGTGACTGTGTGAAAATCATTTTTCTTTTCAGGGCACATAATATCGCATACATCTATCATGCACTGCTTTATAAATTCACCATCTGAAAATGCTTTATTAGATTTAGCAATATTATAAGCCAACACATAGCTGGCTTTCGTAGCGCATTTTTGAGAATGATTAGCTCTCTGAAATAATTGCTGTTGACTTGATAAATTTTTTTATTAAATCTTTCGATTTAATTTTTTTCACCTCTTCACTTAACGATGAGTAGGAGTGGTTTTCATGTTTGCTCTTGAAATGGCGTTGAATGATATATTCTTTTAAAACTGCAACAGTAATTGTAACAGTAAAGTGTATTGCAAAGTAAGCACACGGGTTTTTCTTTTAATAAAGTAAAGAAATATTTCCACGTCCATTCTCCTTTAAAAACTCGACATTCTGAATCCACTTTTCTTTTTTTAACATCCATTTTAGACGTTACCTACTACGGAGAACAACACACAGAAACGCAATTGACGAAAGCTTACTGCTAACTAATGCTCTTGCGCGGGTGTTTGTTGAGGCAGTGGGAGTTTCGGGGATTATACACAAACAATTACTCGAGTCACAGTGGGTCGTTGCATATGACTGACTAAGTCACTAACTAACTGATCTTCGGGTGGCCTCGCTTGTATTTATAACTACCTGCAAGGATTGTTCGGGAATTGGATTTTTCCGGTTCTTTCGAGAAAACAGAACAATGAATCGAAAATGAGAGAGTGTCTGGAAGTTTCAAGCGAAGATGAGTCATCTGTTTAGGTCGGATGGATTTGTCCAGAATACTATTGTGTTTTGAATATCACCGCAAGTAATTTTTATGCGGGTCGTCACATTACGAAGTAAGAACGCGTTCAAACATTCTCACGACGGCACTCTTAAACGGGCCAGATTAAACCTTTCCGCGGGCCGTAGTTTCCCCATCATTGGTGTAGGAGGTGCAGGAGATGATTCAGAATCAAATTGGAATGCAGGGTCGCAAATGCCGTAGTTTGGAGCTGTGGTGCAAAAGAGAAGAGAAAGAGAACCGAAACAACAACATATTAATGGGACAGAAAACATTTTGTTGAAGGGTTGTACTACAGCAGGTGTGTGTGTGCGTATGTGTGTATGTGTATGTGCGTGTGTATGTGTATGTCCGTGTGTGTATGTGCGAGTATGCATGTGTATGTGCGTGTGTACATGTGTATGTGCATGTGTGTGCATGTGTGCGTACGAGCGTGTGTGCAAGTGTGTGTATGTGTGTGTATGTGTATGTGTGTGTATGTGTGTGTATGTGTATGTGTGTGTATGTGTATGTATGTATGTGTATGCGTGTGTATGTGTATGTATGTGTATGTGTATGTGCGTGTGTGTATGTGTATGCCCATGTGTGCATGTGTGTGTATATGTGCGTGTGTGTATGTGTGTATGTGTATGTGCGTGTGTGTGTATGTGCGTGTGTGTGTGTATGTATGTGTATGTCCATGTGTGTATGTGAGTGTGTGTGTATGTGTATGTCCATGTGTGTATGCGTGCCTGCGTGTGTATGCTTATGTCCGTGTGGGCCTGCGTGTGTGTGTATGTGTATGTCCGTGTGTGTGTGTATGTGTATGTCCATGTGTGTATGTGTATGTCCGTGTGTGCGTGTATGTGTATGTCCGTGTGTGTATGTGTATGTCCATGTGTGTGTATGTGTATGTCCGTGTGTGTATGTGTGCTTGCGTATGTGTATCAAAAACACTCAAGAGTGTGATGAGAAAATAATTTGCATGTGCTTACAGATTTACTGAGGAAATTTATTGAGGAAGTTTACCAACGGTCAAAAATGAAGGTCCAGTCCACCCCGAAGGGATCCTTCAAAAAATTTTAGGGATTCAGTATTCTGCTCACAAGATTAGCAATAATTCCTAAAAAGGATTACTCCAATAAGAAACCGGAAAATGTTCTTAATTAAAGCTTCTTGCTTGACTCCAGTTTCAATTGTGATATAATTCTGGAGCTAAATCCTTTTATATAAAAATATTCAATAATTTCATCTCTAATGCAGTCTTTTTGCTAGTTGAGTGAATAGTAATGCAGCACCTATTAATTTCTTAACAGGTGCTACTATCTCCTTTAATTAGGGATTATTATAATCATTTTAGTTCCTTGCTTTTTGCTCAATTTCTGCTTTTTGCTACTGCGAGATACATACCTTTAAAGACATCAATGGATCCATGAAGTTTTATCAAATTTTAATTGTGAATTAAGATCTTTCTATCAAATTACCAATGTGTGATACACTTCTCCTTAGCTAAAAAAGACATCCCAAATTATATTTAGTGACCAAAAATTTTGCATAAGGATTTTCGCTTTGGTCAACATGGTTTCAGTAACCTAGATATAAAAGACGGAACAATTATTTTGGTAGCATCCTCTATTTCTGAACCAACTAAGCGAATACCTAAAACAGTCTGATTTGGGCCTTCAGCACTTTAACGGCACAATTAAGCGGTCAATATTTTTTTGCCGAAAATGCTCCAAAAAAGGAATATTTTTTATTGGGTACAAATGAGCATAATACTTAATAGAATGCGATAAGGGAAGAATTTTATTTTAATTTTCAATTTTAAATTTTTCATACTATTTTTTTATTTTATAATTGTGGAACCCAAAAACCTCTTTATGTTTGCTTTTTATAAGTACACTCAGCCTGCTATGGACAATGTTTCATATATCTTAAAAGAATTTCTCTCATACTTACAGAAAAATTTCATGTTCGTACCTTTTTTTCAAATGATTTGAGGATTATGTGTGTGTGTGTGCATATATATATATGCACACTCGATTTGAAGTATGATGTAATACTAAATCTTACATTACAATGGGGACAGAGATAACATCGGCTTTTTTGGATTATCTTTGCATTTCCCTTTCTTCTCAAGCAATAAATTGCACATTGCCTTGCCAATCCCTGTTCTTTATCGAATTTTTTCAAGAATTTAAATTCCTGCCTTCTCGCCTTCACCACAAAGAAAATCCTACATGAGAAGTATTTCGGTACCATGGACAAATTGCATCTCATAAAAACACTAGCACTAATAATTTCACAATAAGAATTAAAAATATGGGCAAATCAAAAAGAAGAAAATATAAGTGCCCGTACAACGTGCGGGTAAACCGGTTGTGGTCAGTTTTTGGTAGCCCGTACGTTGTATGGGCAAACCAGTAAGGGGGTTAATTTTTTCTTGGATATGAAAGTTATACTCATTTTCGCAAAGTTTAGCACATAATTCGGAATCATTTATGTATAATTTTCGGAGCTACAGCTTTTCAAAATGTTCACTAGCTAGTTCTGAATAGTTTTAGAACCTTGTAGATCATTTCCTTCAGAAGAACAATTGTAAATATTCTTAGGATTACTTAAAGGCATGAGCCAACTGGACCCAGGGGAGAGGGACCTCATCTCGTTCTCGACTCTGCCTCAATAAAATCTTGATCAAAACTATTTTGATCGTCAAATCTTATTCTCGGACATATTCTCTGAAAAAATGTAAATTTCGAACTACATACCAAATGGTCGCAGTGGCATATAATTTATGGCGTCACAGTGGTGTATGATGCCATACCCGTCGTCATGTTCATGCTAGTAAAAATGAAATGTTAACAATTGATATTGAATAAATTATTAATGACTTTGAGAATTTGAAATATAGAAAATGAGTTTCTAATAAGACTTCATTATTGAATTAATTGCGATTAATGTAAGTCTTGATGCTATCATATCATATAATTGTGTGATTTGGGGGAGCTGTGGATTTTATCGCATAGCAGCAGTACACTACAACATCTTAGTAATTGGTCCTCCGCAAACGATGAAACCAGCGTTTCTAGTTTACTCAAAGTGAGGAAGGTTTCTCAGACCCACGATGTCCACCTCCAATGAATCCCCTCACATGTTAACATTAGAGGTAATGAGATTGCTGATAAATTGGCCAAAGAGGGTAGGGAGAATGAAACGGCTATTGGCATTTCGCTCATTTATCAAGAACTGTCCTCTAATGCAAGATCTAAACTAAATTTAATATGGTCGACATATTAATGGGGCACATCCCATGGCTCTCTGCTTGAAATCAAATATGACCGTGGCTCCCAGACTCTTCTAGTTAGAGTAACAAGTAGCCACAAGAAGTATGATAGTGGCAGAAAAATCCAACCCAGTTCTAAGAAATCCTGTAACCATCCAGCTTCAACGGATCACATTCTGGAACGCATCGGACTTTCTAAGGGAAACTTAACATCCGATACCCTTATTATTATACATTTTTTGGTAGTAGTAGTAGTTTGGTTTCTGGAGTTGATCGGACATATGTCAGATCTTTCGATGATATGAAACAACAATAAATATGAATTGATTTTGTTGAACTTTACACCAATTAAAAGATCACATGGTTTTACATATGGGCCTCAAGAAGTCTTAAGATGCCACTGCATATATTGTTACGTGGCGGGTCGTCTTTCAGAGGTAGGAAAATTCTTTGCAAATAACAGTAATTTCCTCTGAAATAAAATCGTATTTTATTTCAAAAACCACCTCGTAATTATAACAGATTTAATGAAACGGTCAATTGCTTTCTAGCTTCAACTCTCTTCTTGCTTCTCTGCATCGTCCTTAAAAAGGCTGGAATGACTTTGAAGTGGCATGAGATTTTTCCAGATAAATCTAGTTTCATTTTCTATAATTGAAATAATTACCTCCTTCGACGCACATATGATCTGTGGACGCGCCACTCTGGTGGTCATGAAAGGGCTAGTGGCTGCCATGCGATGAATTCGAGCCTAGTGCCGCCGAAAACCCACCCCGTAGAGAGGTAAACATTAAATCTGCCATGCCTTAAAGTCCTCCTGTTGGCGTGGTGTGGAAGTTTGGAGAGGGGTGGTTAAAGCTCATGTATCGTCCTTGCCACTTGAGCATTGCTTAAAATTACGAAGTCCTTTGCCAGTATCCTTTGTGCAACCTTACAGTACGATGTTAAGAAACACATTCGTCCACAAACAATCTTTCTGCCAAAATACTGTCTCAGCAGTGAAGCAAAAAAAAGGGGGAAATTTTCTTGTAATACACTCATGTCCATCAATTAAGTAAATTCAGAATAACACAGAAATTGAACTCTAAAATAAAAAATTCACCTGTAGAATTATCACACACATCTTGAAGAAGAATATGCAAATTACAGGAAACCACCAGATGGCGCGGATAGTACGTCACAATGACGAGAGTGTAAGAGAGGGGTATATAAGGAATGGTGGCAAAAAAGTAAAATTGTTCACAAGCACTTTAAAAGCCTTTCAGTGCAATAACCGCATAGTTATGGCACAAAGGAAGCATTTGAATGATTTTTTACGTGGTAGAACTATCGGACGACTGGAATGTGGACGTACCCAGCTGGAAGAATACGAGGAACTTGGAATCGCCCAGAGTGTCATCTCCAGGCTTTGGCAACGATTCCAAGATGATGATAATGTGAGTAGATGTTACAGCACAGGTCGACCTCGAGTTACAACGCCGAAGTAGGACCGGTATTTGGCAGTTACTGCCAAAAGAAACAGACAGAGCACAGCATCAGACTTGTCTCGTCAGCTCTCTTATGCTACCAGTACGACAGTTTCAAGGCAGACCGTGTACAGATGCTTAGGGCACATTGGTCTATATGTTCGTAGGCCTGTCAGATGTGTTCCCCTTACCGCAACTCACTGACGATTACGATTAACCTGGAGTAGAGAGCATGCATTGTGGACACCGCAACAGTGGTCTTGTGTGATGTTTTCTGACGAGTCCAGGTTTAGTTTGCAGTCTGATTCTCACAGGACTTTCATACGGAGAGCGCCAGGTACCCGTTACCACCAAGAGAACAGCATTTAACGACACCGTTACGGTGGTGCAGGATGGCTCGTTTGGGGAGGAATTATTCTTGGTTCCAGAACTGACCTGCATGTTCAGAGTGTAACGATGACAGGCCACATCTATCGGGATGTCCTTCTGGAACAACATGTACGTTTGTTTCGGGGCGCCATGGGTGCCGAACTTCTGTTTATGGATGACAACGCCCATTCTCACCGTGCAAACATTGTAGATGAATGCCTTCAATCGGAGGATATCACCCGTATGGATTGGCCAGCATACTCACCGGACTTGAATCCAATAGAGCATGTGTGGGATATGTTTGGCCGACGAATTGCAGCCCTTCAACCTCCTCCCACCTGTCTACCGGAACTTCGGAGGGCATTGCTTGATGAGTGGTGAAATATTCCCCAAGATCAGATTGATAATTTGATACTCAGCATGCATAGGCGTTGTAAGGCCTGAATTGCATCGTCCGGGAGACATACTCCGTATTAACCATCATACTAACCATGTTATACTGTTTTTTGTAAATATGTTCTTTTTTGAAATTTGCTCCAGGGAGTAAAAATCGCAATTTTTATTAATTATGTCAAACATATAGCATCTTTCTTGCTCTGTACCTTTTGTTTAATAAATAGACTTTACAAATAAGTCAAATTTGTTTTGCTTCTGTCTCTTTCTTTGCCTGAACTTCATTATCCTTAATTTATGGACATGGGTGTATTTTGTGTAACATTTCCAGCATTCAATTTAGGGTTTGCAGCCCCGGGAACCAGGTGGTTTTTTCAAATCCCGGGTTTAAAATAACTAATCCCTAGATTTAATTTTTGTCTGAATTATACATTGAAGTTTTTTTTCAAAGTATCATGAATCTGGTATTACATTTAATGTATCTTATTTACTTTTTTTGTACTGTATACGTTTAATATCAGTTTTCTTACGTGTTAAACCTTGAAGGGTTCGAGGTGGGTGTGTATGTTAAGCTGCGAAATTTTATATGTTTCCTCTTATTTTCTTCCGTAACTCCCCATCGCGAGTGGGATCAGAAAGTGGACATTTCTCCCACCCTCAGGATATCCGGTGTTAGCTAACTTGGACAGAGGCAATTAGAATTTTTGAAAGATATCTAGTAGGGTTTCAGTCCCGAAATTCCAAAACCCCGGGATCCCTGTTTTTTTACCAATCCAGAAATCCTGGGATTAAAATAACTAATACCGGGATTTAATTTTTGTCTAAATTATATTTAAAAAAAGTTTTCTCATAAAAAAATTTCTAAGAGTTTAATGCTTTAAAAATTTATATTTTGTTTATGAAATATGTACGTAGAACTTTTTTGTGCATTTATAAGTGCTATAGGTAAAAAAAAATATGCACAGCTCTCATTTCTCGTATGGGAGAACATCGCACAGATCTAAGTGGCTCACTGCAATGCTTACACAATAATATAAGCAACATCTCAAGAACAGATTTTGTCACAGTTTCTTCGTCAATTAAATGCCACTAAATAATAGCGGACCTGCTTGGAAGACTTCAGACACTTCAAATTCCATTGCATTACTAACAGCTAATGTAACTGGATCTTCAATTTAAAATGAGGTAACACTAGAATTTGATTCACATTCCGATTCAATAACAGGATCAATTTATATACAAAAACCATTAAATGTAGCAGAAGAACTATATAAAGTTATCAAAGAGGTATATGCAGCAATGCAGTCTATTAGATTTGAGACACTGTTATCGAAAATTCAAAAAGAAATGTCTCTTTTTTGAAAATGGAGGGAGACGGGGTGACTAAATGAAAAGACCATACTCCTATTTAATGACGATAATACCTACTAGTAAAGAATCCGAAGGTGCATTTTCTTCAGAAGGACAATGTGTAACACACAAAAATAAGAAGCCGTTTCAACGATGAAACGCTAGAGGAGCTGTGTTTCTTTAAGCTTATTTATAGAAACAGAAGAAATGCTTGTTTTTAAATTTCATTATGAACTATTTTTATTTGTTTTTTATGATGAATTAATTTTTTATTTATTTCATTAAAACAATATTAAATCAATTTTTAATTATATTTTCAATTTTATTATGCAATTTCAACTATGCTAATACGTAAGTATTTTTAATAAATAGATCAATCCTAATCCCGGGACCGATCCCGGGATTTGAATAATGTAATCCCGAAATCCCGGGATTGAAAATATGTGACACGAGATTGCAAACCCTAATTCAATTACATTGAAACGGAACAAGGAAAATTTAATCATGTTGTAAAGAATTTTAAAAAAATAACTGAAACTCAATGAAACAAGTAAAGATAGTAGCCACACATTCGGAAAAAGGTATCCAAATGTGGAATAACAAAAAATTCTCTTAATTTTCCCCGTGGAAGTCAGTGCTGAAAAATACGAGTACCACCATGAAACAGAATAGGAAGGATCTTTAAATGGGCGGAGGAAAATAAGAAATTAAAATGCAAGGGGTGTGGGAAAAAATGGTAAAGGTAAAAATTTTAGGCTGGAAGAATAAATTATTAAGAAAGAAATTAAATACTAAGAATTACAAAGGGAAAAAAGGAACGGATGAATGTGGAATGCTATGAATTCGATTTCTTGATTATCCCTCCATAAACAATTTACCGATCATCTCAATCAACAGAACGTATTATTTCAAGGAATTTGAGCAAAGAACTTTTTTATTGAAAAACAAACTGTACAAAACCTGTATCATGAGATGTATCTTTCACATTTTCCCAGTTAGTTGCACAGGGAAATATTAACCAAGAACGAAAAAATAAAAATTATCCGAACAAAGAGTCCTTCAACCCTTTAACTGGTTTGCCCGTACGGGCTATCGAAAGTTTACACAACCGATTTGCTGTACAACGTACGGCCGCTGACATTTTCTTCTTTCTATCATTGATTTGAACATATTTTTGATTCTTCTAGTGAGATTATGAGTGTTCGTGTTTTTAAGTGATGCAGTTTGTCCATGGTACTGAAATACTTCTCATCCGGGATTTTCTTTCGGGTGAAAGCGGGAATTTCTCATTTAAAGCAGGAATTTAGATTCTTGAAAAAATTCGATAAAGAACAGGGACTGACAAGGCAATGAGCAATGTATTGCTTTAAAAGAAATGAAAATGGAAAGATAATTCAAAAAAGCCGATGTTATTTCTGAGTTCATATAGCAATGTAAGACTTAGTATTACGCATTGCTTCAAATTGTTTGTGCACAGACCTTTGAAAAAAAGGTACGAGCGTGAAATTTTTTTTTGTAGGTGGGTGGAAATTCTTTTAAGATACATGAAACATTCATCATAGCATGCAAAGTGGACGAAAAAGCAAACATTTAGGGGATTTTGTGTGTTCCACAAATATAAAAGAAAAAATGTGTGAAAATTTTAAAATTGGAAAATTAAAATAAAATTCTTCCATTTTCGCATTTTGTTAAGTGTTATTCTTAGTTATATGCAATAGAAAATGGGCCTTTTTCTGGTACATTTTGGGCAAAAAAATTGACCGCTTTAAGAGTTTAAGTTATTGAACTTTCAATACTTGGCAAAACTCCAGTTCTCTAAAATGTCTTCTTTCATCCATGTTCCCATTCACAGCAAAAATTCAATTTTCACTGTGATAAAAGAAAACATTTCGTTCAATTACTCGGCTATGACTTCTTGCACTAAGTTTTGTGACAGGTACTGCGATGTTCTAATGGCTTCAAAGACTATCTTTGCTTCTGTGAAGTTTTTTCTGGTTCTTATCTTGTACCAGATAGGCAAGTAACATTTCAAAATAACAGTCTAATTTCATCAATAAGTTTTTCTAAGCAGAATTCTAACCACCGTTGTCAATCCTCTAGGACAGCAGTCGTCAACCATTAGAATTTCGTGGACCACTATTTCATATTTGACAGACTACTAATACATGATTTACTACTATGTGGTCAACCACTAAAAAATTGACCACAAAATGGTGGCTCACTATAACCATACTGTCACTTATTTACGTCTCTATAGGCAGATTCTAAAATCATGGAACAAATTTTGAAGGGTGGTAGAGCTCATAAGTATATATTAGTCTCTTTTTTAAAATTACTGTTATAATGTAGAATTATCAATACCAAATCTTTAAGGATTTCCGTTTTCGTCTTCTGTATTTGATCAACAACCTTAAGAAACTCCATCTTCATTTCAAAAGAAATAGCTGCTTTCTTTCCCCTTGAACTCATTTCTATTGTGCTCGCCAAAAATTCTTCTAAAATCGAATGCGAACCAAACTCACTGATTTTTATTCAAACTGTGATGTACCTGTCAACTAATTCCAAAGTAAACTGATAAGAAATGAGATGTTTCTCTGTGACGTTTGTAAGGGGGAGGGGAAGTGAAAGTAACTTAGACAGTGGCGTAAGATACACCTCCACAACACCTGCACCGGGGCAGAATTCTAGGGTGCTCAAAGCCTGATTGATACTAAGTACATACCTTTTGTAAGAAGTACATACCTAAGTACATACCTTTTGTAAGTGGGCCTTTTCGGGCCCAAAACCTGAGTTTGCCGGGGGAGGGGGGGGGTCTAATATACTCCGTTACACCACTGAGCTTAGATAAACAAAGTTGACTCGTGTCACAGGCTATTTCGAGGGTATTTCAAAGTCAAGTTAGCCTCCTTTCTACGAAACATGTGAAACCACCTCTCTTTCATTTCATACCCTTCTGAAATTTCACCGGCGTGCCTAGTGTTTTCCGTACTTTTTTCCTGCCCAGAAAAGAAATTTTTTCGTGTTAAACGATTTTCGTTTTGAGTTAAGAGAAAAAAATGCATGGCAGTTTGTCGGGACCGTTGTATTATTTCCTGTGAACCGATATTTCTTCTTAAGCGTTTTAGCAATTAAACTTATTTCACTTTATATATAAATGTCAGATGTTTTTGGGATTCAGATATTTCTAAATATTTTTTTACTGCAAATGAGAAACTTGTTAACAAGAATGATCATTTTACAAAAGTTTCAATCATGTACAGGATTTCTGAATGCTTTTAAATGCTTATAGTATATTGAAGATTTTTTCAAGAAAATAAATTCAGATTTTTTGAAGGAACAAGCAAGAGAAAGATAAAAAAAAAAATGGTGGACATCTAGTTCAGTATTTAGGAAAGCTAATCTTTGACAAGAAAGTTATATAAGCATTGTATATAACTTGCTCTGTTTCAAAAATAGCATATGCTTAAAATAGAAAACACGAAATGAGAAGTAATGATTGGTTGAAGAAAGATAAGCCAGTACAATGACTTAAGGCTCTCGATATTTTTTTCGAGAAAACATTTTGTAGAGTAAGGGTGATACATGTTTGCATAATAGAAAAAAATGACACATATTGATACAGTACTCTATTAGATAATATTTGTAATGCAATCAAACGTTTTATGTAAGCTCATAAATAGAGCACTCGTTTTTTCCCTTTTTTCTAACCACTTCATTACAACATAGGGTGTGTATTTGTAATTAAACTTCCTATTTAACATTTTTTTAAACCAAGTGCAAGAAATGTATAACGATCAAATGCTCAATAAATTTTATTTCAACTAATACAGTGTACATGAAATTGGTTAAAAATGTTCTAAAGTCTTCGTCTTACTTAAAACTCAAAACTTGTCACCGCTAACAATATCAAACATCGAATTAAAATAAAGTTCAATTGCTGGTGAAACAAAAATCACAGTTCAAAATAACGATCTTCACTTGTTGAAGAAAGAAAAGTTTAGGCAAAAAACATTGCAAAAATACCCCCACCAATTTTCCAATATCTTTTATAGTACAATGAAGACAAATAAGTTAAAGAGTTTTGTAGTAACAGACGTTTAAGCTTAAAAAATACTCGTCACGAAAGGAATTTCAACACACCGAAATTGAAAGCCGATTTTCGCTGATAACCCAGAGATAAATTCAGTAAAAGGTCTTATGCGATGTTCAGTTAATATCCAGTAATAATTATAGAAACAGAAAATAAACATAGTTAAATTAAGCTCATTACGGTTGAAAGCAGGTTTTTAAAAAGTAGTTATCAATAATTAAAAATATTGCTCTCGGGGGGGGGGTAGAAAAAATATACAATACAATTTTGTGATGTTAAAATCAAGCACTTGAGTTTTGTTTTTGGAGAGGATAAAAACTGTTTGAAGTCTTGAAAATAAAGTCTTGAAATGTGTTATTAAATATATAATCCGAAAAGAATTAGAAAAATCATCTAACCGTACAAACGTACATGTGCATTATTTTTAACAATTAAAGACTTATATTAAATTATAAGTTATCCTCACTCTTCTTTTTTTTTTTTTTTTTGCAATCACAAAATGAGCATAAATTTCGTTGAAAAAAAATGAACATAATATTTAAGTTTTATAACATCATTACTCAAAAATATATTTTTTTAATTCTTAAAATCTGATATAAATCTCTCTCAAATAAAAAAATTTTAAAAGTGCTCATTTGGGAGAGATATTTTTGATAATATTTCAATTCTTTATTTTTTCCAAGAAAATGATTTGAATATTTTTATTGCGTAAAACTGAGATACATTTCATTGTACTATAAATACAAATATTTGATAAACTGAATTAATCTTTCTAGAATTACTTCGTTCCTTTTTAGGTATTTTAATAAGCGTGATATGCTCAGTATATATTTGTAAAATAGAAAATCATGGCTTTAAATTTCCTATAAATATGCATCACAGTACTTTTAAAAAAAATCTTCAGCCAACTATTAACTTATTAGTCAGAAATGGAAATTTTCTTCAAGGTCACCTCTAACAGATGGGATCAAGGCAATGAAGAAGTGTAACATCACAATGTGTTGGCATTTTTTTCCTGTAAGAGCTTTCCAAACAATAAAATAAAATGACTTCCCTGTTCATATTTACCAATCCACTGAGAAAGTTACGTCCTGTTTCTGAAAGGTCGAAAGGATTTTCAGATCGTTGGCCAATAAAATATAATTTACATATTTTTCTAAGGGATTACTGAAATTTTGAATAATAAAAGCACATCTCTTAAACTAATAGCTCTCATTTCCCTAATAATGAAAATTAACATCGAACTATTTTATTTTTATACGCATAGCAAAAGATAAGATCAGTGTAATTTTTTTGAATTTTGAGATTGTTTGTAAAATAGAGAGGTAATGGAAAGGTTTTTACTTGGTTGCAATTGAATGATTGAAATATCTATGTACAGACACGGAAATTCTAATTCAAACAAATTATTTTCAATTAGGATTTCTTTAGTACTCCTATTACTGTTTGCGGAAAATAAAATAATGTGTAACTGAGATGACGTGTTCATAATTAAAATATCTTTCGCTAGCTAAAATTCTAGAAAAATAAAATTATATTTAAAAATATTCTAATTGAAAAAAATGAATATAATAAACATTTCTTTCTGTTCTGTTTTTCATTATAAATTCTATTTAAAGAAATTCTTATACCGAGTGAGTAAGTGAATATAAACATCGCTCTATTCAGCTACACAAGGGCTTCTCGCCATTTTGACCCACGGTCAAGGGAACTCTCTCTGCTGAGATGAGAGTAACTAACGACAAATGAAATCCCAGACGTGTTCTACAGGCAGCATATCTGGAGGAGTGAGAGTAATATTAACGTCGCAATATAAAGCTACATGAGGGACATTCATTTAAAACCTGGGACATGAGGAGAACAATACATAATCTCTGGCACTCCCTTCTTCTAACTTCCACATTACACAAACGGGAGGGCGTTTGAGTCTCAATAAATTTAACGCGCACCGTCCTCCTCTGCACGGCGGGTCTTCAGCGGCACTAGGATCAAACTCGTGACACACGAGTCTATGACTTTCACCATAGGTCTACCACGGTCACTTCGGGAGAAAAAGTCATTTAGTGAAGTAACTTTATCTATTACGATGGAAAAAAGCCTTGAAAATTCCTGGTAATATATGAAGGATGGTTTCCCTGTTGACCTTTAGCTCCAGGTGCGCGTTATTTCGAGCTCAAGAACTTTTACCAGTTATTTTTGAAATTAATGCAGATATTAGCAGCTGAGACTGTCCGACATCCAATGGCACCCACTTTGTATGGTGTTGACCAACATTCAACGGAATAAGGTGTTCACCCACAAAGCGTCCGACTTTGATACAGTCATCATTGTATCCTAAGTTGAGCAGGATCTAATGAAAAAGACGACTTGATCGGCAAAACAGAGCTGCTCAAACAAACCTGTTGTTGGCTTGAAGATATCAGTGGCTCTTAAACTGTGATCCGCAGAACCCTGAGTGCCCACATGGTTTTTCTAGGGGAGTCTCTCATGGAACGTAGAGATTTCCCTCTATTTTACAGATTTTGAAAGACGTGGAAATATTGAAAGCTGAGACATATTAGACCCGATCACTAAATAGTGCTCAGTAAAAAACTCTTCTGTACTTTGATCCAGAATATTAGGTCGGGGAGGGATGTTCAAAATCTTGGGGATTCCTGATTTCACGCTGTTACATAAGGAGGGGAGTGGTGATCGAAAGTTTAAGAACCGAGGTTTTAGGTGATCGAAATCATGTACAAAGGAATCTACACTATCTACATTGCAGTAGATACCGGAGAATTGTAGCAACAGATAATGACAAATTGCAGCAGCATTCGAATGTTAAGATGAGACATTGCTGACCGGGGAAAGTTTGGATTACCATTGTTCACGCATACTTTGCAAGGGCCAGACGAAACTCGTAATTTGGATCACTAAACGAAGACATCCCCTAAACTGACCTCCATGCCAACAACAGTACTTTGAGCCGCAGCCCTCTTACACGACTGGCACTAGGAACCACGACTGGACAACACCGGCCACGAGTTCGCGTTAGTGGTCAATGTAGCTACGGCAAAAAATTAATAAGACACAAATAGTATGCAGCCGAGCACCATGTGGTTAGACAAAATTAATCGACGGTAACAAGCGTAAGTAGCATGAAATCTTAAATGGCTAAAAAGCTTTTAAACGTGATGGATTACTCTATTTACTTTCAATGTTTGAATTTCTTCTGTTATGAAGATTAGTAAGATCTACTTTAAAATGAATTTTTATTCAGACTAGGTAAATGTTTAAATCCTCTCATGTTCCATGCACGTGTTTAAACACTTTTATATTCCTTTTTTTGCGATCAAGTGCTTAAAAAAAGCAAATGAATTCAAAAACGGATATCATTTCCCTGAAAAAGTAAAAACGCAAACTTCGCTTAAAATTTTGTTCAAGCAACTCTGTACGAAGAGCTCTGTCTTCAACAAGTTCTTGCAGCTCATTAAAATATAAATCGTTAAAAGAAATATGCAGTGAAAATCGTTTAACACGAAACTGTGGGGACTGAAATATTTTAATATTTTTTCGGTTTAAAATAGTGTCTTGTTAAAAGATATATGTATATATACAGCTGGTTATAAAAATAATGGAAGCAGCTGTATATAAAAGTGACATTTTTTAATGTACTCGTAAGCATTAAAACATAAGAACTTACAGGTTTTTTTATATATAGAAACGTATACATTTTAGTAGTATGCGGAAGCTTTATTTTTCTGTGAGTCTTGGATTTTTTTTAAAGCGTAAAATGATGGACCTTTCAGATTTTTTAAGAGTCTAAATTGTAGGAGCTTGTCTTCCTGGAGCAAGTGTGACTGAAACATGCCAACTTTTTGGCTTATCTAGAAGTACAGTGTCTAAAGTCGTAACCGCATACACACAGCGTGGCAAGAGAAACTCGGCAAAGCAAAATAGGGGGTGGAAAGAGAGCCTCAGTGAAAGAGACCGACGGGTATTGAAGTGGATAGTAATGTGTAAAAAGTGATCACATCTGTCAGCATCTGGATTCTCCAGTGTCAATGATTGTAGTTAAAGGCACTTTCATAAAAAAAGAAGCAAAAACCTCGCATAAGCTCCACCCCTTAATTTCCAGAAAATCAAAACAAAGTAATTGAAATAAAATGTGTTTATCTACTCATTGATCCTGAAACCAATCCTGACCTACGCCTCCCCTGTTTGGGGGCAAGCAGCAAAGACCCATATAATTAATCAGAAAATGTTCAAAATTTAATTATCAGTCAAATTCTTAATGCTCGCTGGTTCATGAGGTGTGTAGACCTCAGAGCTGCGAGTAAAATATCCACTATTAGACAAAAGATCACGAGAAATGCCACCAATATCTTTTATAAAATTGGCAACTCTGAAAATAAATCGATCACTAGCATCGAAAAATATACTCCTGATCTAAACTTTCAAAGACCCAGATCAATCCTAATTGATTCTGCTTTTCATTAATTCCTCAATATATTCTCTTTTATTTCATTATTTATCTATTTTACTTTTATACTTAAATTCTCTCCATTCTTGCACACACACACACAGCTCGACTTGCTCAAGCTCTTAACTACTCAGTGATTAGTTGAGCTTCTCACCTAAACTTCAATGCAAACATAGAAGACCTCACTGGTCAGCCAATCATAGAAGCTCCAATCAATATACCAACACATTTTAACTTTTTACATCTAAAATATTTCTCTCTTCAACTCGGACTCCTTTGCTGTAACTGAATGGTAAGGCATCCCCCCACCCACTTCCACCACAAAAAATTTTCCAAGTCAAGATTTTTTCATCTTTTTTTTTAAAATTTTATTTTATAATTGTAATTTTACTCATATGAAAATAATTATTTCTTTTTATTATTTACAATGGCTATATTTTAAATATTATTTATTAAAAAAGGGCAATTTTTTTTTTTTTTTTTTTTTTGAAAGCGCTTTAATGTCATCTAAAATATCATGAACGAATATGAAGATTCGGAAGAACTAAGTGCTCCCACCCCACAGGGATGTCTTAAAGCATGGCCCAGGGCCTCGATCTCAGAGGGGATCTCGTCTCGTTTACAACTGAGCCTTAATAGGATCATGATTCTAATGATTTTAATTGTTAAATGTTATTTCCGGTTGTATTCGCTGAAAAACTGGGAAATTTGAACTCTATGTCAACTGGTAACAGTGGCCAGACTATTATTATGTGATGACCGTCGTCCATGTATAGGTCTAGGTCAACCACCATACCTCCTCATTACTCATTAAGTCGAAAAGCGGCAGTAGGACGAGCCGATTTCAGCGACTGTATGTCATGCACATTTGCTTGTTACGGGTTACTGTTTGTACGAGTATTTGACAACGTATATACTATATACTGCCTACTTTTAAGAGTCATAGGGGGAGGGGGCCAAGATTTGTGTGGTGACCCAGGGCCTACTCTTACTTAGGGGCTCAGAGCCTCAACAAGTCTTAAGACGTCCCTTCCTCCTGATAAAAATACAAACATTTCATATTGTCAATTAATTTGCTTCTAAATTTTGTGTTTTTGGAGCCACATATCTTGGGAAATATTAACCCGCTTTTATAAGTTTCACTTGTATGTAAAGGAATTTTTGAACTCGATTTTTACCCACTTTAAAAGGTCAGATTAATTCGAAATTTTGCACACTTGTCAAGGACCAATAACAATACAATAATTTCATAATTTTGTTCCATTGTCCTGATCAGGATCATCAGAAATAACGATTTCCAGATTTGGCGGTTAGTTCCATATATCTCTTCGATATTTGGTGACTTATTGCATATACCATTTTCAAATTTGGCGGCTAATTCCATATACCATTTCCAGATTTAGTGATTTAAAGATTAAAGTGCAACCCTAAAAGCAAATACACTTGTGGTTAATACAAATAAAACAAACAAAAAAGTGTTCTTTATGTGAGAAAGGGGAGGGTGGATGCGTCAGCAATTTCTTACCATAATATAAGCAATTGTATAGTTTTTCTGAAAACGGAAATTTTAAAAAAAAGACTCGTGCATGTGAAAAGAATAATTTATGTTGTAACTTCTAAATATTTTTAATTTTTATTAAGCAACAAGTTTAGAAATGATGATACGAATTAACATTATAGCAATAGGTTTAAAAGGGGATAATACAATTGACACTTAATATTTCTTTTTAACACACTTTTATTATTTGGACCTGTACCTATAGAGACGGAATCTTTAAAATATAACAATACGGGACTCACCCGAGGCCCGTAAACGGAGAGAATAAATACCTTTCAGACCCGTTTATTAATATCCATTGAAGAGCAAGACTAATTCCGACTCCAAATATCAAAATCAAGTACAAATTCAACAATGAATAAATGATAGTTTAAAAAACTAAAAAAAAAACTCTTTTGTTGTAGGTCGAACTAAAAAAAGGAAAAATAAATTATAGTTTTAAAAAAAACTAAAAAACGCGCTTTTATACTGAATCCAACTAAAAAGTAAAAAAATAATTCTTAATATAAGAATCAAATGATTAACAAGAAAATTAATGCCATTTTTGTAAAAGCGTGGGGTGCTTTGCTCTACATTCTTACACTAACTCAGCATTTCGCAATAGAACTAGTAAGAAATTACAACAATTAATGTAGAGCACCCCACGTTCTTACCCAATCACACATTAATTTTCTCATTATAATCATTTTATTCTTTAGTAAGAATATTTTTTTTTGCTTTTTAGTTCGATTCACTTCGATAAAGCGTGTTTTTTAGTTTTTTTTTTTTTTTTTAAATTGTAATTTTTCACTTAAATACATTGGCAGGACGGCAATAAAATGTTTATAACTGTGTAATTTGCTCCCTAAAATAATGGAGTTTTTCTTGCTTAAATTTAGATTTTAACGTTGAATCTGTTGATAAGTCGATAAGCTGTTCATTTTCTCTTATTGACAAGCTTTCTGATTTATCCATCCAAGCTTGGGTTTTTCTTCTTTGGAAAATATTATTTTACAAATATTAGGTGTCTTTTTTTGAAAATGTTTTCTTGTAGGGATTTTCCTTCTTTATTTTTACAAATGAAAAAAGACGTGCTGTACAATTTTTAACAGAATCACCTTAATCCAATTCCTTCCACTGCACTCCACTCAGTTTCTGAAAACGTAAAACTTTGCAATAACGAGTATAAAATTATTTTGTGCAATCCAGGATCATAAACAGAATATTCATAATTTACGTAATACATGTATAGAAAAAAGTTTTTAATATTCTTTTTTATTACATTATAATAAAAGTTTCAGGAAATTACTAAAAAGAGAAGCTCCCCACCCCTGTTGGATGTGTGCCCCGAGCTAGGATACACGATTTTAGATACTTGTGATCCTACAAACTCCATATAGAACGTAAATCTACTTTTCGTGCTCTTTTATAATTTTCCTTCTGAATTTTTATTTTTACTCGTGGAACTCTAGGGTTTCGTGGTAAACAATTTAAAGGCCGCAGTAGCCAAGTGGTCAGGGTATCGGATCATGGCTAGCGTGTCATGAGTTCGAGCCCAGTACCACTGAAGACCCGCCGTGTAGGGGCGCGATGCACGTTAAATCTCTCGAGAGCTCAAACGTCCTCCCGTTGGTGTGGTGTGGTAGTTAGGAGAGGGGGTGCCAGCTCAGGTGTCATCCGCGTCACTTGACCATGGTTCAAAATGACGCGGTCCGTCACCAAAAGCCCTCGTGTAGCTGAACAGTGCGACTTTAATATTCACTCACTCACTCACACAATTTAAAAAGTACTGTATTAAATGAATCCGCACTAAGATAAACATTATTTCTATAGGAAAATGAGCAATTCGTTCCTATCAACTTTTGTTTCGCCAGCTGGGTAGCGTAATAGGTTTGTCGCTGGGATTGTACGCCAGAGTTGGTGGATTTTCATGATTCAGAAAATTGACAGCGTCGATGTCGTATGATTAGGTGGCACGTAAAAGATCTCTTGAATGCCTGTTTGGCTTGGATGCTTTCGGCAGAATTAAGTTCTTTTGGCGGTTTCGCACCGTTAGAGCTCAGGTGTCGCCCTTTTCGGAAGAAACTGGGCGCTGAAATATCTTGCGGTGATTGGTATTCCACCTATATGGTGCCACACTAAAAAGAGATACCAGCTTCCGGGGAATGCACTAGGTCTGCAATGGTAAAACACTAATCTGCAATCCCATTAGAAATAACAGAACTTTTCTTTCAAACAAAAATATTTGTATATTTATCTATAAAATTAATAAAAAGGATATATATATACATATAAAGTAAAAATATATAAATTAATTAAATTAATTAACTAAATTAATTTTAAAAGCATGCTTTTTTCCATGAATACAATTAAAATAAAGATTTAATTACTAAAAAGTGTTAATTCCTGTATAAAATGAAAAGTATGTACTAATTTCCTTGAAAGTTGAATAACTTTATAAAATATTAATCTCTCATTATCTTACGAAAGCGAAAAAATATTTTTCGAACATGTATTCGTTTCATTCTCGTGTTTCAGTAAATGGAAGAAAAATATGAGGGACGACAACGACTAGAGCGTGGAGAGAAAATAGACCGGTGAGGTCGCAGTAACAGTTACACTGAAATCGTTACATCATTTTCAAAATGTTTCTGACAAATGATCTATAAGTAGTTTTCATACATAAGTTTCATTTCGAAATACGCTACTTTTGAAAAAAGAAATTTTCATACCGTTTTGTTATAAAAACGTACATTCGATTCTTGAAATTAATGTTCGAATTTCATAAGCGATTTTTGCTTTTTATGCTACGTTTTCCCTGTCATTTTTTAAACTTTCCAAATAGAATAAATGAAACTTTACACTTAATATTTGATATCTTAAAGTTTTTAAAAAAGTAAAGAGGGAGAATTTATTTCGTCATGTGAATTTTGTGGTTATAACAGTCTATTTCCTTTTAATTCGATTGCATTTGTATTCTAATTCAAATCCAATCGTTATCTTCTGCGAAACCATCCTTTGTCTAAGAACTACGAGAAAACTTTCCTCGAATTGTATTAAAAAGAGTGCTGAATAAATTAGACATATTTAAAATATATTCTTTGTGCAATAATTGTGTACCTTAAAGAGTTATTTAAATTACAGACCGTAAATCTGTGAGTATATGGAAATTATTTCCTTATCACACTTTTGAGTGTTTTTGATACACAAGCGCACGCAAATACACACCCATTTACACACGCACCGTATACATAGAGGACAGTAGGGTATTATGGAATACTATTTAGATTTCTAAAACTAACTTAAAAAATTTTTGATAAAAAAAATCATTAAAATCATCCCGGATATACAGTAGAACCTGTTTTTTTGCGGTCCCTTTTTATTCGATTTAATTTTTTTTTACGATTTTTTTATGCGATCTTTTTTATGCGGTATATGAATTTCAACGGCTTTGGCAACACTTAATGTTTTCCATCAATGTGCACACATACACTTCAAGACGCTCTGTTCATCGGTTATAAACAGTCTCTCAACAATGCATGTTCATTTGCTTTCTCTCAAAGCACTAGCAGCATGTACTTGATCGAAGATGAAACTGCAATGACAGTGACATTATCAATAACTACAATAACTAGATAGATTATGAAGACGGACAAGAAGAACCGGATTCTTTGAGAGTGGATAAAATATATTCTAAGATCTAGCTTTCCAACAAATCGAAAAAGCATTTTCTTAAAATAGATACCAATTCCGAAAGGAGTTTGAAATTCCAAAAAGAGCTTCCATCCTGCATATGACGTTTTCAAGCAACTGATCAACCAGCCGTCGTCACAAAAACTTATCACTTACTGTATGGTGCCAAAAAATAAATCAATTGAAGTTGTATCTTCAAGTGATGAAAGCGATTTTGAACTAATTCATTTCGGGAAGATGCGTGCTTTGGATTACGATGACTAACAATGATTTCTGTATGAGCATTTTGAAAATTTCTCCATGTAAAGAAATTAAATGTTTTAAAAATGTTTACATATGGAATTCAATTGTTTGTTTTATTTGGAAGTACTTTCAAATAAATTTCGTAAAAATTGACATATTTTTTTAGTGCAACTTTTTTGTGGTCTCTTTCCGGCGCATAAAAAAAAGTTTTTTGTAGTATGTCGACAAAGTTGTCAGTTATAAGCGAAAATTCACGAAGTTTTCGCCTATTTTTTTGTGCGATTTCTATTTATGGGTCCCTATCTACCGCACAAAAATAGGTTTTAATGCATACTGTAAGCAATTGTAAGGAATTATATATATATATATCACTTGTCAAAAGAAACAAAATATTTATTTTGTTGTTATAAAAAATTTACTTTAAAGGAAAAATGATAAATGGTTGGTGTTATGGAATTGGCAGTTTAAATTATTGGAAAACTAGTAATTAAGACTGCATAAAACGTAGCTATTTTTTACTGTAAAAAAGTCATGTTTTTTAAAATACGTGAAAGTCATTTCTGTTTCGAATCTGTTTACGAAAGTCAAAATTATAATCTTCCTCTGCTCCAGTACAATCAAGGTAAGACCACAGAAAACAGTAGAAGCATTGAACCCAAATTTCCACTCGTTATCTTCGGGGAATTTTCCGTTACAGAAGATACATTCAGCGTCTTTGTTTTCTTATTCTTTAGTTCATGGCATGAAGTCTGTTACAAAGGATACATCAGAATAGAACGATTCATTGCTACACGTTGGATATTATTGAATACCTGGTATTCCATAATACCCTATACGTCATCTTGGAAAATGAACTTTTAAACTGAAAAACAAAACATTCTCAGCTAAAGACCACAGTATTACAAACTACAATTCTTTTAGTGTATATTATGCTTAACTTTAATGTCCAAGTCCCTTGAGAACTAGTAGGTTAAAAGGTCTGAAAATTTACCCGCAAAAACTTTTTAAAATCGCAAATCACACTTTGTTTTGTAGCGAGTGATATAACAACAAAAAGTGACTTTTACTGCAATGCATCATGAGAATCTTTCTTCAGTACTTCAAGCTTTTTCCACGCCTTAGCAGCTGAAAACAGAGCCAAAACCTTGGTATTCCATATTATTTGACTCTCATTTATACTGGGTGGTGCCAAATTCATGGTACAAACTTTAAGGGTAGATATAGGACATTATAGCAATTATTTATTGCATAGGAATGTATGAGCGCAAGTGACACGATGAGACGCAAACAGGGGAAATAAAAGAAAAGAGAAATGGGGTTGTCGGTTGGTTTCGTTGCCGGTAGGGGGCAGTAGATATCTAACCACCGTTCAACATGATGCATGTCAGTAGGAGAAAATGCCATTCGCAGTTCTACTGACGTCTAAGATGAGAGACTTGAGGTATGCAGAAAATGCAAACATGCATTTCATGTACGGTAGAGGAAATGATAACAGCAGAGCTACGCTACGAATGTATTAAGCGCAGTTTCCTGATCGGCAAATGCCGGATCACAGAATTTTTTCAGCGTTTACATCGTCAACTTCGTGAAACACATTCATTCCATTTCGCCAGACATGATGCTGTACTCAGTCCAAGCCTGGAAGAAAGCATCTTGAACGTTGTGGCTGATAGACCCGAGTAAGTACAAGAGCTGTTGTTCATACGTGTGAGTCATCAGACCGTTTGTAGAGTGTTAAACGAGAGATCTCTCCTGTCTTCTAGCTAGAGATAGCTAAGAAGCTTGAAGCTTAGAGCTATTGAATTCAGTAAGTGTATTAAGTATTTAAAGTCTTCTCATATCTCGCATACCTCGTTAGTTGTGCTCATATTTATTAATTTGGTGCATCTCTTAACTTTGGTGAATCGAACTTGTGTTGTGGTTTGTGCTGTAAATAAATTGAATTATTTTGAAATAGGGCTAGTCTTTCTTCCGACCTCCCCACACTGAGGGAAGAGAGAGCGCTTCCCTCAGACACCTATAAATTTGAAATTTGGTAAGCATGTTCTTTAGTTCAATGGAGGTGCGCCAATAACGGATTTTACGGAAATCGACTCCAAAAGGAGATTCCGGAGGATTATGGGAAAGTTATATGAAGTATTACATCGAAATACTTGAAAATAGGCAATTTTTTTTTATTGGGAAGATATCCGCTATGAACAGGTTTTCCGGAAAACAACTCTCAAAAAGGCTTGCAAAGGCGTTATAGACAAAAAAAATTCCATTTTTGAAAAATTACACCTACAGAATTGAAATGCTAATTTTGTCGAGAAGAGATGTGCTAAAAATGTGTCGACTCCTCTGGTGGAGGGCTACAGGTCGTGAATGTTAAGATAAATATACTTCTGTTTTAGAAATTCAATTTCTGTATTTTTAGATCAAAAGGTGAAGGCTATAAGAATACTTTTCAATACAATTAAAAACTTAATCCTAGGACTTAATTAACAATGACCTTAAAAGGATGTAGTGTTATAATGTCATGAAATACCCGGCGAAGCGGGTGGGTAACAGCTACATATACACATAAGCCATAATATGAAGTGGTCTTGCGGTTTCGATTAACGCTGGGGAATGTGTGAACGACAGTAGCGCACACAAAAATTTTCAAGAGGGGTGTCCATGGTCAAAAGTCCTCCAACTCGTATCATTCGTCCAGACAACACCAATTGATTTTTCTGATTTTGTCGATATTGTTAACAAAAAACAGTAAAAAATAAATTATTGAATTAATAATTAGCATTAGTTAAGAAAATAAATTGTTAATGACAAGAACTAAATGAAATTTTTCATTACGTATATTTATAGGATTATCATCAATAAAAAAAACTCAAGGGCTTTGGGGGGTGTCCATACCCCTAGGACACCCCCCCCCTTGTGTGCGCCACTGGTGAGCGATATTTATTTACATATTTATTTCATTTTATCTCTTCGAGATGAAAAAATTTGACCAATTTTAAGTTCCACCAGTTACAAAATTTAGATCACGAGTTTAAAAAACCTCGATGTCCATTTGTTTCCCAAAGGAGCATTTCGTCAATATTTCTGAAATAAAATTTTAATTCTAAATTTATAATCCACCCATGAAAATTCAAGTGCGTAGTGCTATATTTGAAGGAAGAAAAGCTGTAATAAAGTTATTGTTTTTAGAGGTTATCAAGGAAGAAACAGAATGCATAAGAAATGTTCACATTTTCTAAGAATACTTCGAATCAATTAACAGCCAAACCACAAAATGACTTCTTTTTCGTCGAGACAACAGGGATATAATAAACGTTGTTTAAACTTCTGTTTGTTACGTAAGAAACACGAAAGAACGATGGAAACCTGCGAAAAAGAGCGGGCTATCAAATAAACACGGACTCCCTCATGCATAACTGATTCCAAAAAGCGTGTTTCAGAACAGATATACCTGAATAATCATACCGCTAACTCAAGCACGTCCTAAAAAGATGAAAAATTCCTCCGTTAACCATTTGCGACATGTAACAAGTCATTACTATCCATAACTAGCTTTACCACTAAGCCATCAAGCATTTATTTTACAATAATTTACAATAAAAACATCTGTATTTCCTTATGTTACTAAAAGGGGGGGGGGAGTATGTTTCCCTGCGTGTTATTATACCCCTTAAAGTACTTTTGCTGCTGCAATTACGAAAGACCGAGAAGGGGAAGTGTTCGGGGAATATTTTTAATGGAATTCTGGGATGCATTGAATATAATAAACTACTTTTTGAAAAACTCCATCGGAAACTCAACTCTTCTTTCCTCAAATCACTGGACCGTAGAGGCCAAGGCTACGTTTAAGCGATTGCGTCCGATCATTCAGCATTTGTGGCCAAGATTCGAAAATAGGTAATTTGATTCCGTATTCTACTTTTCTCCAGCATTTTAGTCACAACTTTTCCTCTCGCGGTATGTAACACTTTCCCTCTCAATCGTCTTACAAATCGGTCAACGCACAGAACAGGTGCTTTGCGTCACTGGTTGTTGAAATTGTGGAATGTCGAATCAGAAGAGTAAGATGTTTCATTCTGCAATTTTCTTTTCCTCCTCATTCAATTGTTGCTAGAGACAGTTTGGTCCGAGTGTGGAAATAAGAGGTTTTAGTATGCAAACAAATATTTTAAGGTAATATTATTTCGGCAAAGTCAGGAGGAGTGTCTGGAGGTAGCTTCAGGGAAGGCGTTTTGAATAAAAAAAATATAAGGTATTGCTATTTTATATATTTCAATAATTATGTAAAATTTTAATGAATATAACACATTTTAGAAATTATTATATTATTTCTTTCTTTTTGTACTTGAATTGTTTTTGTTTTTTTAGTTTGATCTAAAGCAATTGGTTAAGGTATCCGAACACGTTGAAAATGACCAAATTCAGTCAAGACAGATATTTTTGTTTTTTGTTTTGTCGAATAAAGCTATCTTTTGACTTTACGAAACATGTTTTGATTTGTTTCTACGCTACCTAGAGGCCAAGTTACTATCAATTTTATAAAGTTAGAAAAACCGGAAGTGGGGTTTTGATGTACCAGAAGTAGGCATTTATATAAAATGCTCAAAATCTATCATGGCGAGTCTGATAACTCAAAATATTACGAATGTATTTCTATATAACTTTTTGAACATGATACTTATGTTATTTTCTAGAGAATGGACTAAAATATTTCTTATTGTATGAATACTTTTTGAGTTATGGCTTGTTATTTAAATAATGGTCTCATAAAAAATGTAACATTTCTTATGTTTACTCAATCAGCTCTAAAATTTTCAAATTTTGGTAAAAAATTAAAATTTTAGTACATTTTCTAGATAAATGCATCTAATTTGTTTTCGTAATACTTTTACTAATATATGTTTATTACTTTTTTCTCTGACTGCTTTGAAGATTTTCAAAAATATTGCTTAAATTTCACTTCTAATTGTGATTTTTGTAAAATTCAGGTAATTTATTTTAAATCTAGGTAGTTAAATAGTAATATTTATTGATATTGAGTCCTAAAAGAACATTTATAATGTTTTAGTATGCTATTTTGTTAAAAAAAAGTACTCCGAACGTGTTCGGATACCTTAAAACAAAAACAAGAGTAATTTTTATTGAATGCTAAGAATATTCTATGAGATCTATATTTAGGAAGACAAATTTTTCTACCAAAAATAAAAAGAAATTACGATTAGCGAATCTGATTTAAATTTTCGCATCCGACTACGTTTAGAACTTAATTTCAAAAAAGCGCATAAAGGAATATTTTGTTTTATATTTAGTGTCATTTGAATTAGCATACACATATAAAATTGTTTTAAGAATGTTAAATAAGAAAATGATCTATATATTAATGCAATTTTTGGGCAAATATTGAAATCATATTTTGAAAACATTCTCCTTTTAATTGAAATGTTTCTTTAATAACAAAATTTCACCTACATATCGCTAAGACATTTTTACAGAGCCTAACTAAGATTTTTGAGATATATAATTTAGAAGTACATTTATTCATTTTTTAATACATCAGAATAGAGAAATTTTAACAAAAAACACCGGTTGTTATTTAAATTGATAAAAACTCTGAAAATAATGTGTGTGTGTTTTTTTTTTTTTTCAAAAATCCTAGTTTAGACTGTATAAAAATCTTAGCTGTGTAAATAGGCAATATTATTATTTGAGATGAATTTTTCACAAAAAGGGAATGTTTTAAAAATATATCATTCTTTCTTCATTTTTTGATTAAAAAAACTGCATTTAAATCGTTTTTTATTATAATAATATTCTTAAAACAATTTTATATGTGTATGCTAATTCAGAGGTGACAAACATCAGACAAATAATTCATTTACATGCTTCTTCAAAATCATGGTTCGGATACCTTAACTTGAATTTAATTGACTTGTAGGTAGGAAACTTATTTAAAAATTATTCCCAGAAAAGAAATATAACTGAATCTGAGTAAAAGAATTTACAAACAATTTTTGTTGCATAATTTATCTATTATTTTTCTCCTTCAATACATGTCATAAAAATTATATTTTAAATAAAACTTACTCTTTACCTTATACTTCGTAAATTTCAGCAAAATAGAAAATTTAATGCCACACACTAGGTTATACAATAAATTATACAGCAAAAGTTATTTAAGGTATCCGACTACCCTAAAACTGTGAAATTTGCCAAAAATTG
Source organism: Trichonephila clavata (assembly GCA_019973975.1). Lineage (NCBI taxonomy): Eukaryota > Metazoa > Arthropoda > Arachnida > Araneae > Nephilidae > Trichonephila > Trichonephila clavata. Next base: position 83,165 of record BMAO01006178.1, on the reverse strand, counting down.
ACAAATTTTTTTTATGATTTTATTTTATGGGTCATCTTATTAGCTTTATAAAAATACCCAGTTTATCATTTTACGTTTACTAAAACAAAACCACAAGTGTTTTAGTAAAAGCAGATGCAATTACTTTAAGCATAATGTCATACTTTAAAACGTTTGCGTTTGCGTAACGCGTTTGACTCAAAATGTGATTTTTTGAAAATAATCAAACGGGGTCAGCGATTGCTAAAAAGTTTTGAACATAATTAACTGAGATTTTTTCTGTAAGTTCTGTATGTAGTAGAATTATTTTAACATTCAGATTTATCCATCACTGTTTTATTACAAAATTTACAGTCCCTTATGTGAATATAATCACTGTCTTTTAAGCATTTTCATATAGTAACCGAGATAAAGTGCACTAATTTTTGTAAAAAAGAAAATATCTCTTATTCTGAGGTCATTTCAGAGTTTAATAACATAGCAACACATAAGAATCGAAAAATTGAAAATTTGTTCATAAACCTTTGGTGGGGGGCCGCGTTTATGCTATTTTTTGTCAATTTTTACTTATTTTTTCAAATTTTAGTAATAATAATTTCTTTTTCTCTTCTTAATTTTAGCACATTTTTCTTAAAATGCAATAAACAAATCTAAAAATAACAACAAAAAAATCCCCATATCTCCTTTTTTTAAAAAAAAAAAAGTTGTCACACCTACCTTAAGGTGATTAGGGATTGATACTCAAAAATTATTCTTTAAAAATACTCCAAAACATAAAATTTTACAATAATAAATGCATAATTATTGCATTGTTTGAGATAATACTTATAAGTGTGTTACTTATTTTTCTTTTAAAAATTCAAAACTATTATATAATTTAACTTCAAATATTCCTAAAAACCAAATTTCAATATGACATTTTCTTTGCCTTTTTTAAGAAATGTCCTATGGCAGTGATTTTCAACCACTTTTGTGTGCCACCAAATTACAGAAGTGTGTCGTAATTTTTTTTTTTTCAAATTATTAATTATACTCTGAGAAAAAATAAAATCTGTAATTGAACCATTCGGACGTTTTTTATAATTAGTTATAAAAATAAACTAAAGTATTCGTGGTTTATTTAACTTAACCTTTTGTAGATAGATGGATATAAAAAAACTTGTTTGGGCTCCTATTCCATTTGTGATAACGGATACATCTGCATGTGAATTAACTTTGAATAAAGCGAAAAACTAATTTAGCTCTGTAATAATCGAGATTTAATTTCAAATCATTCGAAAGTGTCTATTAATTCATTTTGGATTAAAATTAGAGGCGATTATCTCATAATAGTCAAGAAAGCTTTCAAGATATTATTAAAATTATCTACGTTTTTTTTTGTTTTTTTTTTTTGTTGTTGCATAAATTCAGATTTTTAGCATTAATAAATATAAAATAGAAAAAACGATCGAAACTTTTACATGCAGATGATGAAATGAGAGTAGTCTTATCATTTTTACGAAAAAATATAAACGAAATGATCAAAAATCTTCCAGCTCAAATTTCTCTTTAAATGTATTATAACTAATTTGTTATCAGTTACTCAATAAACATTTTGTTACCTTTGTCGTTCACATTATTTTATTTAACTTTGAAAATTATTACCATATACTACTTTGCATACTGTATTAGAGATAAGTAAAATTCTCTTAAGATATCCGCCAACTTTTTTTTTTTAAAAAAAAATTAAGGTATGGGGATTTTTGTAGTTGTTGTTTTTAGATTTGTTTAGTACATTTTAAGACAGATATGCTAAAATTAAGAAGAGAAAAAGATATTATTACTAAAATGGAAACAAAATTGTAAAAATTTATAAAAATAACATAACCGCGGCCTATTCTGTACCAAAAGTTGATGAACAAATTTTCAATTTTTCAATTCTGATGTGTTGCTATGTTGCTCATTTTTGAAATGACCTTTAGGATAAAAGATATTTTAATTTTTACAAAAACTAGAGCACTTTATCTTAGTTATTATATAAAATTGTTTAAAAAAACAGTGTTTATATTCACATAAGGGGCTGTAAATTTTGTAATAAAACAGTGATTGATAAATATGAAGGTTAAAACTCATCTACTATTATACAGAACATACACCAAAAATTTCAGTTAATTATTTTCAAAACTTTTTTATCAATCACATGCCCTGTTTGAGCATTTTAAAAAAAAAACACACATTTCTAGTAAGACACATTTTAAAGTATGACATCTTGCTTAAAGTAATGACATCTGCTTTTATAAAACACTTGTAGTTTTGTTGTAGTGAGCGGAAAATAATAAACTTGGTATTTTTATAGTGCTAATAAGATGGTCTATAAAATAATTCATAAGAAAAATTGTCAATTTTTGGAAAAATTCACAATTTTAGGGTAGTCGGATACTTTAAGCTTATTTTATTGTTGGTATACCACCAAATTTTGAAATTGTTAAAAGTGTACAGCAAAAAAAAAAAAAAAAAGGTTGAGAAACTCTCTCTCTGTCCTATGGTATCAAAATGTGTAATTCAGACTGATTGAGCAATATGACTCAATTTATATACGACTCGTTTAGGGGCAATCAATACCAAAGAAAATTATTAATATTCAAGGAAACGTGTTTATATTTTACCATGCTTTATTTTTGCTTAGGTTTTGGATGCATTTTGATTAAACACAACAGTCAGAAACCATTGCCATTCCATAAGTACAAATCTTCTCCAAAATATATGAGGATCGCATGGGAATCGCTAAGGAATATTTCATAATGTTGATGATTGTGGTGGCATGGCTTTTGCTGGGATTTTGCAGACCCGTGACTCCAGCAGTGCTACACGAGGGAGCAGTGACAAATGTGACTACAGTTGCGCCGAAGTCTGTGCGTGAGATCGAAAAAGACATTGAAAGCATCATCACCTCGGTGACCAAAATGCTGTTGCCGTACTTCGTCAGAAATTCTGACTTGAATATATCTGCCCCGTGTATGTCCACGTTCATAAAGATTTTCATGGATCTAAGGAAACTCAAGTTGCCCGCGATCAAACGTGAGTGATTGTTTTTATAAAATTACTTGTAGTATGTATATTTTAAGTTTTAGTAACACTGAATTTCAATTTGCGGAGAAATCAACTAAACAAGAAACAGGCATTGTATACTTTTTAAAGTTTTGATACATGTAGAGTATAAAATATCCGATTTCGAAGAATTAAAGACATAAAAAAAATCATATAAGAACAATATATTTGACCTGATATATAGGCATGCATGAGGTGTCTAAAATGTTTAATTCCTTCTTAGCGTCAAAAAATTGAGAATGTAATTAAAAAAAAATTTCTTTTAAAATCGGATTTTAAAAGTTTTTGCATATTGACAATCGTAATACTTGACGTTTGTAGCATAAAGGTGGTGTATCACAATGTTTAATTCCACATCCTTTCAAAACATAAAGAATATACTTATAAAAGAATTGAAAGGATCAAACTTAAATATGACATATTTTTTGTTGCTGTTGACCCTAATCTTTTTGGGTGGTATATTCCTATCAAGTGCATATTTTTAAATCATCTCCAACGATATTTATCTATAATAAATTTAAAAATCAATTAAATAACTTTATTTATATTAATTTAAAAACCAATTACAGCACGTGGCATGTCCATCTCTCAACTAAATAATTGCTTGAAGCTGAGCAAAATTAATCGTACAACAAAACCAGTTTATAAATCAACTAACCGTTACCCACTCGCTTTGCCGGGTATTTCATGATGTATAAATATATAACTGTTTGTATAAATATATATAAATTATTTAAATCTAAGTCCTGAATTAAGAATTCGATTGTAGTGAAAAATATATTTATACCTCTCCTCTTGATATAAAAGAGACAGAACCTCTAATAATCTCTAAAAGTGAAGTACAAGGATTTTTTGCACTTTCGTAACCCAATAACCCAGTGGATTTCCTCAAAACTGATTTTCAGCCGATCTCTACTCCATAAAATAAACATTAAGTGCCAATATTCAAGTCTAAATCTAATAGAGCAAAAACGGAATTTTTATTATCAATACGACTCGTAACTCCGTTGAGAGTCGATTTCCAAAGAACCGTTCTTAGTGGATTTCAATTTAACAATATAAACATGCAAACCAAATTTCATTATAATAATCCTAGTAGTTCAAAAATGGTAATTTTTTTGTCAATACACCACAGTAACCCACCGCTTCCTCCAGGAGTCGATTTCCGTAAAATCCATTTTTGGTGAGTCTCTATTCAACAAAAGAACCATGCTTAACATATTTCAAGTATATAGGTCTAACAATTCAAAAACAGCTATTTTTTTTCTTTAACTCCCCTTCACTACTCCCCTTGGTGACCTATTTTTGCAAAACTCTTTGGTTGAAGAACTCACTTCTATGAAAGAAGCATGCCTACTAAATTTCAAAACTGTACGTCTTATAGTTAAAAAATGGAAATAATTATCTATAATACCACTTAATCCTCCTCAAAGCCATTTGGGGTCAGTTTTTAAAAAAATCATTTTGTCACAGATCTCTACTCTATAAAAGGAATCTCCTTACCCAATTTCAAGACTGTAAGTCTAATAGTTTAAAAATGGAAATATGATTATCTATAAGTCCCTTAAACCCCCGTAACGCTCTTTGGGTTTTAATTTTCGCCACACACACACACACACAAATCTGTTCTTAGAGAACCTCTACTCCATGAAAGGAACCTGCCTACCAAATTTCATGTCTTTAGGTTTAATAGTTCCAGAGATATCGTGATGAGTAAGTGAATGAATGAGTGAATCATTTTACTCCTTTATATATATAGATTATATAAAATAATTAATTATCCGTTACTATCATAAACTGATTAGTAACGGAATTGATAATTGAGGATATGCTGGTTAATTTTGATTCTTTATTGAAAAAGATAAATGATAACGTCACTTATTGGTTGAAAAAATCTGGTAAATGTGGAGATAAAATCATATCAGAAAATACCAAAAGTCAGTGGTCCTCAACCCCCGAGCCGTGAACTTACCGGTCCGTGGATCAAATGGTACCGGGCCGCCCAAGGAACATTAAGTTATTGCCATTTTATTTACTGCGGAGTTTGAAAGCTACTTCCTAAGCACAAAAACCTCCACAAACTGCTAAAAAATGGACTCACAGTCAATTTGTTAACAAATCAGGTAAATCTAGCATGTATGTGCAAGAAGATCGACTGTTGGAGATTGTAAATGACGGTGACGTTAGAACTACGTTCGAGACAACAATACCGGTGTTCTGGATAAACGTAAAGGTGAAATGCCATCACAGTAGTTAAATCACCATTAACATTTCCATCAGCCTATATGTGTGAAGGAGGATCTTCAATGACAGCAACCAAAACAAACCAATGGAATAATCTGGACAAAAATGATGGGGGGGGGGTACACTTACTTACACTTAGAATATCATTGTTTCCTACTACTCTCAGATGAAACCTTCTCGTTGCAAAGAAACAAACATAGGGTTCTCATTGATTTAGTATTCTAGGGAGTGTTAAGTCACACTTTATATTCATTTTTGGTGCGACTACATTTTGTTTTAAAGCAAGTTTAAATACAATAAATTTAAAGTTATATTAAATAGAAAAAAATCTAAAATCTAAACAATCAACGTCTCTTCTCACTCGACTGTGGTACAATTATCAAACGTTGACAGTTCCGTGGCAATAAAAAGGTTGGAAAACGCTGCCCCAAGTCATACTATACAATGATCTTTCGTGGAATGCGCGCCTGATCGGCAACTCTTCCTTTTCTTATCGGAAGCTTTATCAACCACGCAACGGCAGTTGCATATGAAGAACGGATGAATGAATTTGGGAAATGTCAAAAATTAATCCATAGCTGATTTGAAGGTCATAAGACAGCTGATTTTGTCTTTGATATTATTTAATACTCTACTAACCGAATGGGCAACGATTAATTATAGATTTGGCAATACGCATTTTTCACTAAAGATTTGTAGTAATATTACTAGATGTAAATGCAATGGCAAATGAAATTATATGCGTTTATCATATTAATTACTTGGAAATATTGATGTACGTTTCTTTCGCTTTCTTCTCGACATCACAAGTATACTGTAACGTTTTCCCGTCATGCAACTGCTGCAATATGGGCTCCCTATGTACATAGCATTACGCAGTTCACATCGACACGTGCACCCCTAAAATATTACGGGGTCTTTTCATCTGATATCCCGCCGACAACCGATGGCCATGAGAAACCCAACCGCTGGATTCCACATCTGCGAGCCGGAACCTCGAGTGTAATTGGAAGTGTAAGAAGCAACCACTCCCACTCCAAGAGAGTGGAATGATAGTCCATTTTGGAAATACTCGAAAGAAAGGTTGTATTTTCCTCCTCCTTCACAAATAAGATATTCTGTAGAATGGAAATAGTCAATAGTTTGAATAACTTGTAACCAAATGTATGTATAGTAATTAATAGCTGTGGACGTAATAAACCAATAATTTAATTTCTTACCTCTCACGCTACCCATCAATTTGCCCAAACGTCACAATACAGTAATTCCTTTTCTTGAAACATTTTGCTGTAATAAATTCATTCTCCTCCCAGAGGAGCTATTGGACTTTTTTCGATCGAGGAGATTCCGCTCTCATGTTTAGAAAACCCTTAAATAATTATATCTAACCAGAGGTATATAGAGAGAGAAATAACTATTAAGTAATTATTGGTAACTAAATTATTGAGTTTCTACTTATATACAATCATTGTGCTTCAACTATTCCTTTTTGAAAAATTTAAATATTTATAAATGCATGGTTTTTCCTTCCATTTCTTTAAAAAATGTTTGAGATTTTTTTTAAAATTATTTTTTTCTATTCGTTACTCAGAAGCATGTATGTATTAAACCCACTTTTGAAATGTCTTTTCCTTTAAACTTGTAATTGTATTGATAAATATTGTATCTGAAATTTATTTAATTTAATCAAGTAATGCAGATTAAAATAAGCATTAATGTTTAAGTGGATGGATTATTATCTGAATATTAATATTACCTAGCATCAAAAGATTATTGGCGACGAACTTCGTAATTTTGAGCTACGCTCAATCAGAGTCCACTCATGAGCTGTGTAAGATTCCACATCACGCCAACGTGAGGAGAATGAGCTGACAGGACGGACACATCACGTGCATCCTAGTCACCCAAATCTTTGACTAGGGCGACTAGGATCATATTCGTCAAGGCATGCCTACATATACAAGATGTGATAAATTTCCGGACTGCGCATGCCCTAACGATTAAGCTTGATGTGAAGGAATGGGAATAGAACATGGGGGGTGAACCCTTATTGATCAACGTGCATCTTTTTCTAAAGAAAGGTTTAAAGAGGTATGAAAGTGTCGTCAAATAATTTTGACTTGTAATTACTGGGAAAATAACAAAATTAAAACTGTAGCAGCTATGTTAACGCACCTAATTCTTTCTTAATGACGTTTCCTACACAATATCGAGCAAAAATAGCTAAACGTGCAGATTTAGCTACGTCAGTACTTTCGTCAATGCATATCGATGTAAAAAAGCGAAGTTAATGTCATTTTGTTTTGTTGATATGTTGCATTTTCGGCCAGTTTTATGATTCTTTCTTTTATTGCGTTTCTAGAAGGAGGAATTCCTTTGAGGTGCTGAATTATCTCATCTTTATTATTAAAATCATCACAAAGAGTGAGGACGCGCATGTTAACCAGGCTTTCTTCAAAAACTCTCTCTCTTGAAAAGATTTACTTTGTCCAACAATGACATTTTCAGCCGAGTAACTTGCCGCTATCGTATGATAATTTTTGAAAACATATTTAATCATAGACGTTTATATTTCTGTCTTTTATTGCACTTGCGATTAGTTCTTTTTACTCTGGTTCGCTTTTTTGACAAAAATATTTGTGATTTGTTTCAAAATGCCGTTTTACAGACGATGCTCTACATTCCACTGTTCCAGAACGTAAAACACACACCGCTTTGTCACCTTTACTAACCATGCCATACTTCTCGATCCACCAAGTTTGAAATTCTCTGTTACACTTACTATCTTGCTTTTTTTTTTTTTTTTTGACGAACTAGCCATGTTAAATAAACGAAATTGACTATGCTATATGCTTAGACAAACTTTACATTATTAGTAATTGTAGTCCACGATGTAACTAAGACAAGACAATGAGTGTGCTCCCCGCCATCCCGCGCACCGCGACCGATCCCTCACTTTTGCTCGTAATGCTTCATAGGTAAACTTTTTTATTTTGAACTAAAATGCAAACTGTTTTAATCAGTCACATGCCCAAAATATTGTGATGCGTTCCCTCAATGGCATTGGTTCGCCATCCCTGGAATAGAATATATTTGACCTTGATCCTTCCGAAGCTGGTGGCACGTTATTCCATCCCTCCATCTGGTTCAGTTTGTTCTTCATCCTCGTTTGAGCAAAGCGCTGTTGTGTTCAAGTGCCGCAATCATGATAAACTTAAAAATCAAGTTGCGCATAAATTTGAAACTTTTCGTGAAATTAAAAAAAAATTCCAACTGAATGTTATAAATTGTTAAAGGAGTGTTTGGAGATAATTTCAAGTCAGATAGTCAAATTTTTGAATGGCACAAATGATTTTTCGGAAGATTGGGAGGCTGCTGAAGATAATGAACGTTCTTGTCGATCTATGACATCAAGAAAGGGGTGATTTTCATAGTTTTTGTTCGATATTAATGGCATCATCAAGACTGAATGGGTACCTCAAGGCCAGACAATAAAACAGAATTGCTACATTGAGATCCTGAGAAAACTTAGAGAAAGAACGTCCGTCACCAATAGCTTCAGAAAGTGAAGTAAACTAAAATCAAATCAAGTCTGGAACTTAGGGCTCGACAAAAACAATACCGATTACATTATTAATGCCTTAAAAAAATCTGCATTACATAGCCTAAAGACCTTCTCTCAAAACAATATCACTTAGTTAAAAAAACGAAATACAGTCGGACTTTTATTTAACAAAGTTGCTAAATCCCGAAAAAAAAGTTCGTTATGTGGAAAATTCGTAACATAGAAATTTATCTTTTAATATACTTCATACACCGCATAAGACAAATTTTAAATTCATAAACTCTGTATATTATTTAAAAAAGTAATTGTTTTCTCTTTTTTGTAAATTAATATCTATTTATTTTATATATTTTACCCATCAAAACGAAATCTGCAAGGAAAACCAGAAAAGAAAAGAAAACCTTGTCCAGGAACTCTAAAAAATAATTTGATAGTAAAATGACATTTTCTGATTTTAAGCCTACAAGTCAATTTAAACATACATTATTTCATAAGCATTAATTTTAAGCATACATTATCACATGCGTCCTTAAATTTACAGATAAACTTTGCTAATATTGTTTGGAAAATTGCTGCATTATTATTGCTCTCGGGGAGTTAGGACCTGGTAAAACCAGTGCAAGGTCACTGATCATATAAAATGTATTAAAAGAGAGAATAATTTAAAATGTACAGAAAATACTTTAAAAATGGGCAGAAAAAAAATCGAATCTCAAGAGAGAAAAAATCGTTATATAGAAAATGCACGGTTATTTGGAGGTTAATTTACGATGAATATAGTAAAATGTACCTGGTACTAGGAAAAAAGTTCGCAAAACAGAGGTTCATAAAAGGAAGGTTCAACTGTAGTTAAGAACATATTTATTAATATTCCATAGTTCCTCTATTATGCATGTGACCGTAAAGAAAAAAATGCAAATTGTGCAAAATGGATTTTGTATGTAAAGGTTAATGAAAAAACTCACTTTTTTCTACTTAAGTGTTGAAGGAATTCGCTAAGAAAAGTATTTTGATATTATTTGAATAATGTATTAAGTGCTCACTTTTATTGACTTTGCCTGTTCTAAATATGCAAGCTTGTCAATCATAAATACGTTAAGGACAAGAAAATCAAGAAATACATTTGATTTCAAGTACTGACAAAACTCGACCTTGAATACCTGAAAGCTTCTTATTTGTAAAGATTTTTTTATTGTAAATATCTGAAAACGTCTCCTGTGATAAATAAAATTAAGGTTACACAAATAAAAACAGGTTTCCTGTTTTAAAAGCTGACGTGTTCAGGTCTTTTGACATCATTTATGCAAAGCATTAAGTGTCTCACAGCTTCGTTTTCTTTTTCGTTTTTTTTGTCAGTTACACACAAACACATTAAATTAAATAGTTCGAATTTAGTGTGTAAGTTTGTTTTGTTACTAAACTTGTGAGCGATTTAACCAAATAATAAATCATAACTCAGTCGCAATTGCAACAAAAATATTCAAAAATTACTTTTTAATTAAAATTATTAGCTTAATATATATATTTTTTTAAAAAGTATAGTGGTTTGAGAGAATTACTTTGCGTATTTTCATTCTTCTTTTTTTTTTTTGTTTTTGTTCTGATGTAACTACGGTATGTTATTTTTTTCTGTCCTTCAAGATAATTTGCTACTACTTTTAAAAAATTTAACTTTTATCTGAGGCTGAAAATAGCATGATTAATAATATTAAAATAAATATTAATATGAATAAATTTTTTCCAGAGAAAAATAATTTAAATAATTAATTAATTTAGAAAAAAAATGTCACCTCCGAGATTCAACTTATAGAAAGATCTTTGTAACATTTTTAATACGCTTATGTATATTTAAACACAAATGAATACTCACGAATTGAGATTTTAAGAAACCGCTGAAGTGAGAAAACTATTTAAACTGGGTGTCCAGCGAAGCGTTTCACAGTTTAGTGTTGACATCCTTACTAATGCGCAATTACTGAATACTTTAGTTACAATCAGTTTTGTTATTCATTGATTAACTAGCCATTAACCACCCGCTTCGCTGGATATTTCGTGATGTTACACGAATATATATTGTTAAAATATATATATTACAAAAATATACAAAAAAATAGTTATAAACCTAAGATAACTATAGTCATGATATATATATACCGTAAGATATCCGGTGTATAACGAGCACCTGTAGTTTCAAGCAGTAATTTTTAGTTTTTAGGTAGATTCGCCGTATTAAGCGCATCCCCTTTTTTACGAAGAAACCTGAAATGTACGTACACAATACTGTTATGTTTTAAAGTCATTTTATTCGATGTATTATTCCAAGTTTTAGGAAAATTAATAGTATATATTTCTAGAGAGCCACAACCCTTTACGTTCATTAAGAATGTTATTTCTTTTAAAGAAACAGTATTTCTCTCGATGTATGCCGGATTTTACGGTATATATGTAAATTATTGGTGCCTTAGCATTAAAAATTCGATTGTATTGAAAAAGCTGTAACAGGTCTATCCGTAATTCCACTAACCCTCTTGGGTAAAATAATCTTTTTAACTGTGAACGCTTTCTGGGAGGAAGATGGGTATTATGCAAATTAGAAATTTTATTTAAGTGTTAGTAGTAGAGTAGGCGCTTGAATGGTTGAAAGTGGATATAGAAGCGTGAGTAAGATAACGGCCAGAGGTCGTATAGTTAATCAAGTTGGAACGCATCCAAAGATAATCCAAGTAGTGGAGTCAAGAGAGCTCAAGTATTAAGATAAGTGTGCTTGTTTCTATGATATTTAAATTAATAAAACGTGATTGCTCCTTGAGTTTAGTGTTTTAAAGTGCATTCTCCCTTTAAGTTGTTTAGAGTTATTAAGTAAAGTGTGTTATAATTACAATGGCTGATCTTTACTTCAACCCGCCAACACCAGCGTCCACTGGGATGTTACAAAGCCAGTCAAATATTTAAATGTATGTGTAATTGCGGGGTTTCTTTTTCACTGAATGGTTATAAATGAAAAAGAGAAAAGAAAACAATTTTTAGTAGGCATAATTATTTTTTTGATAATTCATGGAGGCTGAAGAGCCGCACCTTCTATGCAAATTGCCAATTACTAGCATGTGACAATAAATTATAGTAAATCCTTTTTTAATGTTGTAATGCTTATCGGTTTCTGCTTTCCTCTGATCCCCCTTGTCTACCCTCGGACCCGGCTAGATGTGTGGGAAGAACTGAAGAATCAGTAGACATGATTCACTCTAATTATTTTATTGTCACCAAAATATCAAGCAAGCACAATAATAATCCAATTAAGAAATTTGATCAAATTGTAGAGCGCGAAGGTGAGACCCGTTAGCCTGGGGATAATATCACGGCCCCTCAACTGATTTCACGATAACATATACAAGCTCAATATAAGCTAAGTCGCGCACTAATAAGATAAACTTCTATTTAAATAAGGATCACGATACCTGTACTTTTATGAAGTTGAGTCCTCCAGTTGAGGCCTTGAATGCAATCCTTATACGGGTTTAATCACCGTTGAGTGATCCTCTGTTAGAATTCTTCAAATGATAAACTCAGAATTACACTTAATAAATTCACACGATCCTTCAGTCACCAACTAACTCTCAAAACTCGCGAATACAGAATTTATATAATATACTTAATTTGCATAATCACGCTTTCTTCCTTTGGTGAAAGTTGGTTGGTAAGATTATTGCTCCAGAAAAGTCTCCAAGAGTGTAGTCATAGACCCGTATGGATCCGTCACAACGTTATTGCATTGATTCAAGATAATATATTAATTATGAATACAAGTAGAAATTATGGCACATTGAATAATGCTTAAATAAAATTTATTTTAAATATAGGTATTTTTTTTATGCAAAATCTAAAAAAAAGGACCAGTTTAGGGAGGAGGTTTTTAAATCTCTTGAATACTGTGTTGTTTGAGAAAAATAATGGTAGCGTAATATTTTTTAATTTAAATATTTGATTTATTTACGTTGCAGTTATTAATTACAGTATATACATTGAAATTATTAAAAATATTGTTTAGATCCCAAGAATCGAACTGATGGTGCGGGAGGAGGTCACATCCATTCTCAGCGAAGTTTCCAAACTGTCTCTCTCTCTCTCTCTCTGCCCTCTCTTGGGTTTCGGGATGGTAGCGGTCGGCTTCATTATCCTCGAATTACATCCGGTTCGTGGGTGGAGTGGGGGGTTCTCACCGTGTCAAAGGTTGCTGGGGTGATGACCAAAGACAAGACCTTGCAATATTTTAAGGGTGCATGAGGGCATAGAAGCGTGGTTATCTTATCCAGAAAAAGAGGCCAACTTTCAGCTGTGTGACGGCAAAACGTCACATTACGCTTTCTTGATTAGCCTGCTGAAGGTTAAAAACATCAGACTATTTACTTCTATACTATGCCACTTCTATCTAACTTCTAGATATCCCCAAACTATAAAGCAAAAATGATAAATGAGAGAGAGAAACCACAATTATGTCTTCGAATTCTCTCATTTGAAGTTGGTTGTATAACTATTTGTTTTAAAACTTATTCTACGGGCTAAAAGAAATTTGGAAATCGTTAAGTTAAAAAGGTGTTTTGAAGACCAGAGAGAGAAGTTATGGTTTTTTAAAATAATTCCTGTGTATTGCTGCCATTATATAATTTTTTTTTATTATAACTATTTAGAAAAATTCTTATTCTCTATTCTCGCCTTACATTTGAACCCTGTTGCCAACACGCTATTAATAAGGAAAGAAATTGAAAAGTAACACAATAATAGTAAAGTATACATAAATATAATCAGATTAGATAACCTTTTTAATTTTGAATTAAAGAATAAGAAAAAAAAAGAATTTAAAAAAAAAACAATCCCATTTTTTTAAAGAAAAAATTATTCCTTGGAGAAGAATATTTTTGAAATGGATTGTTTTAAAGTACATTGGTAAAATGAAATTTTTTATACAATGCTCTTTTTATATACATGCGTTTTAGATGTAAATTACATAAATATTTCTCCAATTCAAACTATTTTATCGTGAGAATATATAAATAAAATAACATTATGACTCCTAAAATACTTTTAAAGTCTAATTATAGTTATTCCTGAGTAAGCAAACATTGATGAGGAAAAGGGCAATTCTGTTTATATAGTGAATTCCTTTTTAAACAGTTGCGCTATCTAAGTATTTCATGATTGTGTATTTAAATGTGTCTATATACTTTTGTTTAGTTACCGGCTTATATATCAATTGGCATTCTTATATTTCATTTTAATTCAGTGGATTAAAAATTTTTATAAAACTATGACATGCTTGAAGCAAAATATATATATATAATTATGCACTAATAATTTAGAAATAAATGAATGAAATTATGTTTAGGATCAATGCTAGGGTTGTCGGCAGCCTGCGTGCAAAGACCTACTGTCCCGCCCCTCTAGAGAATTTTTCCTGTTTTGGATAACACTTAACGTGTCGGAGGTTGGAGTAATAAACGCATCTACCTGTATAAGAATAAAAAAAGTAAAACGTTAATAAAATTGCAAATTGACTCAAAAATCATTCTTTCTTCTATTTTGTTTTTCTAAATTGTAAGGCTAATCAACTGAAAATTTTTACCTTCCCCAAATGCATATTGAATTTAAACACTCCTTGTCTAAGGTAATATTAACCATATTAGATATTTTCGCAAAGCAACTTTCTCAAAACTCATTTTTGAGACGCCTTTGTTAAGTATCGATCCACAGTGAGCCCCCAATGTCACTGATAAGCAAACAAAGTATTTCTATTGTGGTATTGCCGGCTCTGCCACGAATTTTGCTATCAAATGAAGGATGTGTGTTAAGAGTAGACTTTAATGGACAAACACCTTGGGCACTAATATTCTATTTTTCTTAAACTAAGCTTGTGATGTTCGGCTATGCCTACTTCCCCTTGTCTACTTTCGGACCCGGCTAGAAGTGTGGGAGCATCAATTATTTTATTGTCACACAAGCACAATAATAATCCAATGAAGATAATCACTATTTAGAGCGCGAAGGTGAGAGCCTGGGGATAATATTACGGACACTCAACTAATTTCTACAATAACCTATACAAGCTCAGTTTTAACTCTGAAGCGTCCTAACAATTTACTCTCTAACTTCTATTTAAATAATACGCACAATACCTGTACTCTTGTAAAGCAGAAGTCCTGCAGTTAAGGCCTTGAACACTAATATCTATCTTGATCAGCTCACATCCGAGTGATCCTCACTTTGGATATTTTCAATTTCCACTTTAATAATCTTAGATTCGCACTTCAATAACTCACAATCCTCACTTTACTAACTCTCGATCCACACATCACTAACCCTCTAAACTCGCGAATACAGAACTTATACAATAAACTTCATTTGCATAATCGTGTTTTCTTACCTTCGGTGAAAGTTGGTTGAATTACATATTTTCCTAAAAGAGTCTTCAAGGGGTTAGTAGAGCCGCGTATAGATCCGTTACAAGCTATACTTTCGGGACTTTTAGCTATACTATGCTGATTTTTCAATAACTATTTAAATTTCAGTGTATTTGTTCGACTAAAAAATTTTATTTTGAGAAATTCAAAGAAAATTTTGCTTGATTTGCGGCCGCAGGCTTGCCGCCCACGTGCGGTGCACGCGCGGTACACCTGCTAGGATAGGTCCTGATTATGGTACATGAGAACATCACTATTCTTTGAATGCGCATTAAAATCCCAGTCGCTGTAAGATGGGGATTTATTTATTTATTTAAAGTTTCTTAATATACTTAAGAATTTATGTGAATAACGAACCGTATACAATTTTTGATGAAGCAAATGGTGTATATCAGCATCATTATATATAGTTATACTCTGCATTCAATACGCAAGACAGAGCTCAGATGTCGTCCTCGTCACTCATTTGAGGTTCAAAATTATGATACCCGTCGCCAAAAAGTCTCGTCTTACTTCGAAATATGGAAGTAATTTACAATTGATTTATCAACGAACATACGAATCTGAAACATATTAAATGTTTAATTCCTTTGAGTTCAAAATCCTTTTATAAAGCTGGATTATAAATCCTCATGTTTGCCTAATCATTCGTTCCTTTCAATCCTACACACGAAGCATTAATCTCAAACGCACATCATACAAATTGTAAAAAAATTTTAAAATTTTTTTGCTAATGTTTATTTTGATTCGTTCTTTCTATTTAATCCTGTAATTCGTGAGAATATTTCATTTCTAATGGCTTTCACAAGCCATTAGAAATGAATTGCGGGATAAAAAATAAGAACTGGGTTAATAATAGCTGTTGTACATTACATAATTGACGAGCTACGAATATACAAAATGAGTTTTGGGGCGCATCTAGGCCAAAATCGCTCAAGTGGATTGAAACTAGAAACCATGAAAGTTAAGAACTTAAATTGGTGAAATGTTTTAATTGGAAATTTAAATAATAGTAGAGAGAGTTCTGGAGCACGTATTTCTTTTAAAAATTTTCTTACTTTAATAAAAGAAAAGTTAAAATTCCTATAATTTTAAAACCGATTTTGCTTGAAAATTTCAAACTGTTTGTGAATATTACAATTAAGTGGGTTTTTTTACATTCACGTTACAGCAAATCGTCACTAATTTTTCAGTTCTCGTGAACTGCGGAATAAATTTTAGTATATATACATAAATGAAGAAAAATATCAACTTCAACATGATCAGCATATTTAGGTTTAAAAAGTGATAAATTCAAGTAGCATAAGAAAAAAGGCACACACAAAACAAAATACAAAAAAGTGATCTATATATTTGTGTTACAAAATCCGTAGCAACGACATTTAATTTGCAATCAACGTAAATGAGTTTTGAAAGTTTCTTATTTGTCAAGAAATATGTTAAGTATTTTTCATTTCCTGCAATCTAAAGTTAAACATATTTAAAAACTGTTCAAAAATTAAAATCCAGTGTAAGAGTCACTCCATCCCGTGTTCTAATCACGAAGAAACTGAAACACTCTAATAAATATTCTTCTACGCTTCACACACACATTCGCATTATTCTTTCCCCTTCATTTCAACGAACCATTTGATGCAATCATGCATACCAAATAGGATTAGCAGCCTCGGGGGGGGGGGGGGATCCCAGTGTTTCTTCATATCCCGAAATCCCGGGGTCAAAATAACTAATCCACGGATTCAATTTTTGTCTGAATTATATTTTGTAATTTTCTTCTCATCAAAATTTTCTTAGAATTTAATTCTCAGAAAATCTGTTTTTTTAAATGAAATATGTACTTAGAATTTCTTTTGTGCGATTATTTTTTTTTTTTGATAAATGTATTGAAAAAATAATCTTACGAAACAATTTAAGACTCCGAGTACTAAACATCTAGAAGCATTTTAATTTTTTGCATTTAATTACTATGGGCTACATTCACAGACAATCAGCACCAAATCGGAGTTACGTAATGTTTTGCACGTGCAACAAGTTACCGTGGAAAATTCTTATACTTAGTTCTTGATATCTCGTGTTTTAACTTTATTACCATATACATACTTAATTTGTACACAAAAGCCATTAAGTGTAGTAGAAGAACTAGATATAAAATTAAAGAGGGATATGCACCTAATCAGCCTATTATATTTGAGATACTGTCATCAAAAATTTTTTAAAAAGTTGTTGTTTTTTTTGAAAATGGAGGAAGACGTGGTGACTGCCTGGTAAGAATGTACTCCTATTTGATGACGATAAAGCCAGTGGCGTAACGTACACTTCCCCAACCCCCGCATCGGTGGGGGCCCAGGTTTCCAGGGGGCCCAAAGCCTGACTTATGCCAAAGTACCCTTTAAAAGATCCGACTTGGAGCCTTAAACCTGATTTTGCAGGGGTGGGGGAGGCCCTAATATTCATCGTTACGCACCTGGATAAAGCCTACTAGTCTAGAGTTCGAACGAGCATTTTTTTCGACAGGACAATTTGTAAGGAGTCGTTTGAACGATGAAACTCTGGACGAGCTGTGTTTCTGAAAAGCTTATTTACAGAAACCCAAGAAAGGAAGAAAAATGTTTGCTTTTTAATTTCATTATATACTATTTTATATTTGTTTTTAATGAGGAATTAAGTTTTGTTTTGATTTGTTTCAATGAATAATAATGCTAAACCAATTTATTAATTGTTTTCTGTTTTATATGTAATTTCAACTATGCTTATGTGTAATTATTTTTCATACATAGTCTAATCCTAATCCCGAGACCAATCCCGGGATTTGGATAGTGTAATCCCGAAATCTAGGGGTTGAAAATTCAACACGGGATTGCAAACCCTAATACAAAGAAGGTCGTCACAGTCAGACATTAAAGTATAGACACATTTTGCCTTTATTTTGAAGTATTTTTTATTACTAACTATATTCACTTTATGAAATTACCTTTCTTTTCCTGTAGTATTGGATGCCATGGCTAAGCCACCTTTCGGATTATTTCGAGGCACATTTAGTATAATGGGTGACTACGATGAGTGCCTGGATGTGTCAGCCAACAAGAGAGGAGATATTCCCAAAACCAAGGAAGATGAATTTTACCACGGACAGTACTGTACCGTTGAGGCGGATTTTCCGCCCAAATTGCTGCAAGCTATGCTTGACTTGGGGAATGGAAATGCCAATCACACAGAGTTCGGGAAAATAGGAAGTGTAAGATTCATATTTTTTCAAAGTTCATTCGAAGCATTTGTGTTAAGAATGTCTTATTTTATGAAAAACATATTGATTAGATGTGTGTGTGTGTGTGTGTGTGTGTGTGTGTGTGTGTGTGTGTGTGTGTGTGTGTGTGTGTGTGGTGTGTGTGTGTGTGTGTGTGTGTGTTACTATGAATATTAATTAAATAACACGCTGAGAAAAATTAAGTTGCTGAATAAATCAATAATAATAAAATTGCAAAATAGAAGTGTAAGAAAAACATATTGATTAGATGTGTGTGTGTGTGTTACTATGAATATTAATTAAATAACACGCAGAGAAAAATTAAGTTTGCTGGAATAAATCAATAATTTAATTGTTGAAAAATTTATTCCTTCAGTGCTTTATTTAATAGTTCGTATGTGAACCGTATATATATATATATATATATATATATATATATATAAGCTGTATTTATAGTTTTCATATGCAAATAAAACAACTATCTGTAATTATTAATATAGCAAAAAAAATTTATGTAATACCATACTGATAAAACGAATTGCTTTACATACTGAGTTCAACTAATCAATCGAAAAGGAATTATTGTATAATTGTAAGCAGTTTTTAATGACAATTCTTTTTTAGAAAATTGAAATAATAAGTGTTTTTTCTTTCCCATAATTTTATTTTACTTCTTACTCGCATAAATATAAAATGTTCAATGAATTACCAAATTAATAAGATTATTTATTAAAATTAAATTAATATAACTGGGATATAGGTTTTATCCTAACAAAATTCCTACCTGATAATGTTTGTATAATGTATCAAACTAGAAAAAATCATTCATTTAGTAGTACTTAAACGTGTTGTTGTTGCTAACGCCACCTATCTGACGGGGTCAGATCAAGGCCCACGAAACTCATCGAGGCAAGGGGCTTCTTGTACGCCTGTAGTTAGCCTTAGCGTTGAGCACCAAGCAGGTAACTGTGTGTTTAGGCTCAGTTCCACCCCCAATTTAAAAGGAGAACACCCTGCCTTCCTCTTCCACTAACCACACGTGAGGACTTGCAGATCTACGGCTATTTAGAGTACCCCCCTGCCGCAAAGGTACACATTTATAAACATCCATGCCTTCTCTGGGATTTGAACCCAGGCCTAACGGCACAGCAGTCAGTCTCACTATACCGGATGTGCGGCGTACTTAAACATACATTATGCAAACACGAATTTTAAATTCAAAATTATCAATTTTATTCCATAGATAAACTTAGATAATAGTAAATTTTCACTTAACTAACCCAAATTGGAATTATAATCATAAATTTATGATCATTGTTTAGTAACGTCACACTCCGAAGAAACACTTGAACTATTGATGATTGACCTCATAATTTTAAACTACAGTTAAGTGATAAGGATAACATCTAAACTGGCATTCCTTTCTCCAAACTTCCACAATATGCCAAAAGGACTGTGAATATTCAAGTTGTCGCAATAGCCCTATATTGGTCATAGTCAGAAACTCGTGGTCGGCATTGTCGAGTCGCGAGTTTGAGTTCTAATGCCAGGGTCTCTGAACCCCCGGGCCGTGGACCACTGCTGGTCCCGGATACCAGGCCGTCAAAGGAACATGAAATTATTTCCATTTTATTTATTTTGATGTATTTCTCTCGGGTGTAACTGTATTTTATTTTGAAAGCATGTTTAAATACACAATAAAACTAAAATTCAATCAAAACAATCAATTCCCCTCCCCCTTCAGCTGGCCACAGTAAAATTATCGACCGTTGACCGGTTCACAGTGATAAACAGGTCCATTTAAGACCCACCGTGTAAAAGAGTCGATGCACGTCAAATTTGCCGTAGATCACTCACGTAAGAGTAGTGTGGAAGTTTGTAGAGTCGAATGGCAGCTCGGTTGTCGCCTTCCTCACCTTAGCGTGGTTCAGAATTACAAGGTCCGTCGCCAAGAGCCCTTATGTTCCTTTGTAGTGTCACGTTAATAAAAGGCTCGCTCTGTGAATCTTGATACATTTAATGTGCAACAACTCCTCCACATAGTGAGTCTGTATTGACACCAGAACCCATAAATCGACAGATGCAACACCGGCGTCCATCATGAGTATTCGGCTAGTCCACAAAAGTTTAGAGTAGGGGTCGGTAACCTTGCAGCTGTGGCGTGTCAAACCAATCTACCAATAGGATTCAGAGAGCCACACTATTGGAAATATTTGAAACAATTCGACCACCACGGCAATGTATGGCAAGTTAGGGAATAGAGAACAAGGATATAGATTTATAGTTTTATTATATATTAGGATGGGAAGGGGGAAATAAATCCATTATTTTTACGTGAACTTCAAGATTTTATTTAACACGTTTTGGGTTACCAATTTTGGGCAAGTATGCACCGTTTTGTTTTATTATTTGTTGCCATTTTGAAGGTAACTTCAATTTGCTTCTCTCATAGAAGTCTTAGTCCATATGGGCAAAAAAACTCTAGTAATCGATGTTCACAATCTTCTCTTGATGTGAAATTTTTTATCACTAGGGAGTCGTAATCACTTGGAGCCAGTTCCAGATTATATAGTAGATGCATCAAAACTTCCCAACCAAACTCCCGGAGTTTCTGGCGAGTTACTATAGACGTGTGTGGTCTGGCGTTGTCCTGAAGAAAAACAACACCTCTCTTGTTGGTCAATTCTGGCAGCTCCTGGCCAATCACTAGGTTCAAACGGCTCATCTGTTAAAAGTAGAGATTTTAATTTAGTGTTTGACCATATGGAAGCAATTCATAATAAATTATTCCTTACCTGTCTCCCCAAATGCTCAGTAGAGCCTTCCAGGTTTGGACCCCGTTTTAACTGCTTCATCATGCTTTGACCATGGTTGTTTTTGCACAATGTTGCCGTATGTCACCCATTTTCTATCCCCAGTCATCATCCGCTTAAGAAATGGGTCGATTTCATTCCATTTGGCCAAGGCTTCGCAGATGTATATTCGATCCATCATGTTTTGTGTGTGTGTTTATTTGTATGGCACCCAAACATCAAGCTTCTTTTTAAAATCCATCCAGCTTTGTGCAAATGATTTAAAACTGTTTTATGGGTTCTTTAGCTCCTGTGGGTTATGCTACGACAACTAATATGCCGATCAACTTCGGTCATTTCTGTGGTTTTAAGGGTATTTTCGACGACAAGCATACCTGAACGGAATCGACGAAACCAAAATTGCACGTAATTGGCTGTTACAGTATCAAACGCTATTCACAATTTCAGAAGCCTAGCTTGCATTTTAGCCTTTATTGCGGAAAAACTCAAATATATCGAATTTTCTCTTTATTGACCCATGTTTAACACACTGTAACTCACAACTGAACGAAACAAACAAAAAACATTTTTAGTGCTAAATGTCACCTTTTTAACGAGCATAAATCTGAAATTGTTTGATTGACTCTTTACGAGGAATCGATCACTACAGCCATTTACCGAAAAAATAATGGATTTCTTTTTCCCCTAGTAATGTTAATTTTGCATCATTTAAAGAAATTTATATTAACACATAAATAAACATAAAATATCATTATTCTTTTCACACAAATAAAAAAAATTTAATTGTATATTTTAATTAGAAATAAGCGACATATAATATATGAGTTCCCCCTTCGATATAGTTAAATAAAAATATTTTTAATGCGAACTTTTTGTCCATGTACCGCTTTACTTTATGATGAAATATCAGGAATATAATTTAAGACTCTAAATTTGACACAATTCTGAACATTCAGTTGTTAAAAAACTTCTTTGCATATTCAAAATATTTTTCACCACATATGAGAAAAGATTTGTTTTAATATATATGTAGAATCAAAAGCGGAAAGAAGAGTTCGTGCCATTTTCTTCAAACAATTTAATATCTCCAGCAATGATATCCAATAACCTAAAATAGTTTTCAATTTATATATCGTTAGAGTTATGTTAGATTATTGTAATTCCGTAAAAGTTGCTTTCTATAATTTTAAAGATATTAGTCTAATGATCCCCTTTTCAAAATTATCCACTTCCATCGACTCACAAATTTATAAATTTGGAGAGTAGTATAGAGGGTGCCATTAAAAGTAAAGTGTATTATAAATTATGGTCAGCGTAAAAAAATCTACTTTTTATAAAAATAATCAAGTTAATTAAGGCATTATAAATTTTCATTTTGTTAAAAGATTTATACTAAAAAGACAAGAAAATTTCTATTTAAAACTCCGTATTAAAGAAACTCTGATACATTGTGTAAGACAGTCTTAAAAATTAATTAATATTTAATCAAAACAGAAATAAATGTATTAATACTCGTACAAGTAACTATTCATTTTTTTTAAATCACGATAAAATGTTTCATTATTTATTGTGAAACATACATTACTTTCGAATTCGCATTGTAAGTAATGTGTGATTTCTTTCTTGGTTTTCTATTTTATTCGATTTCATTTAATATTTGCCGAAGATGGAATATATACCCTTGTTTATTATTATTATTTCCATATCCGAATTAAAGATAGTTATTAAAAGTTTCTTTTGCAGATCTTGAAAGAATTTCCAGCAGCAAACTTTGCCGGAAATTACTTTAAATTTCTTATTGGAATATGTCTTCCTTCCACTTGTACCCAAGCTGATTTGAAAGAAATACTTAAACTTGGTAAGAATACATATATTTCAACAAATATATATACTAAATAAAAAGAACCTACTGATACTGTATAAATACATGATTCATAAGCTAATGTGATTTTTCCTTTTATTTTTGTAATACGTAAAAGAAAAGAAAAATAAAGTGATATATTTCCACTGAAGTCATATGCCTAATTTATAACTAGAAATTTGTAATTTAGTTAGGATTTTAGCTCTTTGATCTCAATAATGCATAACTGTGTGTTTAAAAAGTTTCAATATTTTTGAAAAATTTAAAGAAAATCTAATATTATGTGAATGAAAATCTTTCAAATGAATGAAAGTGAATTGTGGTATTTTAATCATTATAAAAAAAGAAAACGACAGACTCAAATTTTTTCAAAGATCTGTTGTTTCTAATCACATGTCATAGGCAATACACGACCCATAAATTAGAACAACTATAAAATGAAAGGGCTTTTAAAGTAAGAAAAAAGAAAGGTATTTAAAAATATATAAGCTATTTAAAATAATAATCTAGTACATTTTCAAAATATTAGAGTGATTTAATTACGAAAATTTGTCCATTCATTAATATTTAATTCTTAATTAGAAAATTAATTCTTGTTAAAGAATACTTTTTTGATTACGGCTAAAAATATTTTTAATAAATATTAAAGTTAGTTCTTATTGGCTAATTCTAGCAGCATTTTCTTTACCAATTTAACCGCACGCGCATATCATTGTTTCTTATTCTTAATTTAATGCGCTTGTGACTGGTACATTAATTACGATTTTGCATTATGATTAGCAATCAAAAAGATTTATAACTGTACAAAAAATTTCCAAATAGGTTTAACGGTGAACAGCTCTGTGTACATGATAGTAATTATGTTCACACAAAAGCGATTGAATTTCTTTTAAAGATACGGGCCAATAACCCCATTATAAAGAAAAACATTGCTAATTTTTTTACTCTTTATGATGATTGATGCTTTTATGAACAAAGGAATTTTTCATTAGTCTTTTTTTATAATTTCTCATTGACATATTTTAATAAATGCACAAAATACATAAACATAATAAGTAAAATGCGTTTAACGCGAAAACGCTTGAGACGAAATATCGGTCAACACAAAATAATGCAAAGGTCCCAACGATCTACTGTGTATTTTCATGCATTGTTTTTCTCTTAACACAAAAAGGAAAATCGCTTAACACAAAAAGAGGGAATAAGAGTATATTGAAACGGAGTCGACGCTCAATGAAATGCTTGAGAAAGTGTTTGTATTATTGAACTGTCCTACTTTATCATCGGTAGAATTCGTAGCAGTAGACGATGATAATGTGTGTACAGCCTCAATTATGGCAGACAAAGACATTTTGGAGTTTGTTCAAAGCTCAAAAAATATCATTGATGCAGATTGCGACGATGAAATTGAAATGAATAATGTTTTTCCTGTTCCCACGTCATCCGAAATGGGGAACATCATGAAAAGTATGCACAGTTATTTAGACGCATATTCCAATGGTGAAATGAATAACAAAGTGGACGACATCGAACAATTTATCGACAATTTAATGCTAAAAAAAAGTATCAGATTATTTTCCAAAACCCTTTTTTTTTTTAATAGGGATGCGCATTGGTATTTTAAACCTTTGCAGGCCTAGTACATTCCCCAGGAGATGGTACCACTTTTTAGAGCTGAGCCATATAGGCAATACCAATTACAGCAAGCAATTTTGACGTCCAGTTTCCTCCACACAGAGGGAGACACCTGAGCTCTTAGCGATTCGAACTTTGTACTAGGATTTAATTTTGCCGAGAGCATCCAAGCCAAACAGACACCCTAAGGATCTTTCACATGCCGTATAATCATACGACATGGCCGCTGTCGATTTTCTGCATCAAGAAAATCCACCAACTTAGGTCGGGGTCCTGAATAAATGTTTTATTTTACAAAACACTTCTACTAAATTTCATTAAGTTCTTTTGCGAATGCTTTTTTTTTTTTTTCATAATTTTCTTATAAATACATGGCATATATACATAATTATATAAATAAAATGAACTTTAATAAACTTAATTTTTGTAAATATACGTTTTTTTTTCCATTTGCAATATCCATTAACATAAAATTCTTTTAACACGAAAAAATATTTCAGTCTTCTCAGTTTCGTGTTAACCGATTTTCACTGTACTTAAAAACTAGCGTAAAAATATTGAAAGGAGTTATTTTATTTGCAATGGATAAATAAGTATCATAAATATTAATGTCCTTTCAGTCCCTGTTGATTTTATTCCACTGAATGTCCGGCGATGCGAAGATGGAAGATCGAAAGTCTTCAATGTTGACCAGATAGTGTTCCTGTAAGTATCTATGCAGGTTAAATATTATTTCACCCACTGAGGTAGAAGAACAAGAGTGATATTGTGATAAATTTCTGATTGAACTCTCCCATATGAAGTAATGCCTATCTCTTCGTAATAAGTAGTTCTCTCTGAGTTAAACACTGGATTCAAAAAGTTTTTATAAACTGTTTTTATACATTAAATTATGACAGCAAATATATTTTAAGAAATTTTTGATTCTTACTGATAAATAATTAGAATTAAAATCAGCTTTTTAAAAATATCAAGCACAAATAACTTAGTGGATATTAAATTACGATAAATAAAATTAAATTTTTTATAAAAAAAGATTTTAATTTTATTTTTTGTAAAAAAAAACTACACAAGGCTATATTGTTATAAATCAATAACCTTCCTTCTAGGTTTTTTTAAATTATACAGCATTCCTTATAATTGTATGATTATAATTCTTCTGTATCTTTTCAGAACTGTGTTGGCCTTAATAGCCCTTCTCGTGGTAATTGGTACTGTCATAGATGGATATCAACACCTAAAACATAAAGACAGCAAAGGTGAACGAAAAAGTATGAAAAACATTTTTGGTTCGTTTTTTTCTTTTTAACTCTTTTTTTCCCCCGTTGAAAATCATTGTTTCATTTCTTAAATAATGTCATTGGTGTTTTTAACTTCCCCTACCTATAAACTTTTTTTAGGTTTTAAGAATTAAAAAAAGCCACTAGGTGTGCGATCGTGAGAATAGGTTGGATGTGGTTAAATTTCAAAGCTACATCGGCTTAATTCCTCAATCACTCCTCGAGATGAGTGCGCAGGTAGTCAAAAAAATACAGACCTATTTGGAGATCATACAGCGTCTTTTCCAAATAAAAGTATCAGCCAGTTTTTTCAGCACTATGCAGTAATTGGCATTATTGATGTTCTGACTCTTTCCCCTGCAGACTTCTACACTCTATCCTTATTAAGAGGAGATCAGATTTCTTTCCTTAATCATTTATTTGGTGCCTGGGTTTTATTCATAGATTCCCAAATATTACCAGGAGAGCCAGGATATAATTGTTCGTCTCGCTCTTAAAGATTCACATCCCTTGCATAATCACGCTACGGAATCCAGCATGCAGACACCTTTGACACGCGCAGATACCCGTGAATAACTTTCCACTCACTAATGCCGTTACTAAGGCCAATACCATTCACGATTATTTGGATGATTGCTTTTTGGTTTAATAGGATAAAGTCCTTTATTTTCTTCATTGTGAGAAAGTAATTCGTGAGTGAGGTACTTCTCGGATCGTTTTTGCGGGACATGTGCTAGAATGAGGCGCCATATGAAAAAAGATGGGCAATCATTTCCAAAAACAGCAATCGTATCAGGGACGTCTTAACACTTCTTGAGGCCCTGGGCCTCTACGCAAAAATAGACCCTTAACAAATGTAGGCCCTACCTTTGACCCTTAGTATTTAGCATACGTCGTCAAATACTTATAACAACAAATGTGCATGACTTACAATCGCACAAACCAGCTCGACCAATTGCCGCTTTTTGATTGAATGAGTATTGATGGTGTATGGTGTTGTTGTTGTTACTAATGCCACCTGTCAGGCGTAGTCAGATCGAGGCCCATGAAGTTCATTATGGCATCGGGCTAGATTATACGCCTGTCGTTAGCCGTAGCTTTGAGCACCACACAGGTGACAGTACGATTTGGCTCGGTTCCACCCCAATTTTGACGGAGAACACCCTGGGAGTGGTCAAGGGCCTCCCACCTCCCTTCCCTTTCCACCAACCTCACGAGAGGACTTGCGGCTATTTAGAGAACCCCCATGTCGCGAAGGCACTATACATTTACAAACATCCATGCCTTCTCCAGGATTCGAACCCAGGTCCTTCGGCATAGCAGTCAGCGTCGCTTACCACTATACCGGATGGGTGGCATGGTATATGGTGGTGGGTTATAATAGACGATGGTCATCACATGTAGCCAGCTGGCATATCGTCCGAAATTCCCAGTTTTTTGGGGGGATGCAGCAGGAAATAACATTGGACCATTGAAATTATTCGAATTATTATCTTATTAAAGCTGAGCCGAGAACGAGACGAGACCCTAGGCCCGGGCCCAGTTGGCCCATGCCTTAAGACGTCCTTCAATCGTATCATCGTGGATTTGCCGTAAACTTTCAAATGAAGAAACTTAATCCCATTGCGAGCGTTCCTCTTCTCCGTACCGTGGATTACTTCAACTCATGGTTTCCCGAAACCAAACAAATCATCGTTCATATGATTCAAATCAGCTGTTTTACGGCATAATGTACATACGGATCAATTAACATATGGAATATATACAGGGTGTCCCAAGACGACCACATAAACTCTGAACAGCTAAATTCCTCGTTTGGAGTACATAAAAACTGCCCAAAGAAGCGTTCCTGTACGATCCATAGTTTACGAGAAAAATACGAAAAACAAAATAGAGCGTCACTTCCGGTGCAAGAAAAAACACTTTATTGGACATATCAACAACAGTATTTGCATATCTTTCCAGACGATAATGTGTAAAACGTTCGTCGCGTCATGTATACGCACGCCGTGGAATGACGTTAAGCCGCCGTTGAACTGGTATTTAAAAGGCTGCATCTTGTAACCACCAGTAGTATTCGTATGGTGGCCATGCATTCCGTTCGTGACAACTGCGACATGTACTTGCGACATGCCTTGTGACTACTGCGACATGCCATCTCAAGAAACTGGTGTATCGAGACGTAGTGACAACACAAATGGACTTAGTTGCTCGTCTGCATGTTGCTTGTACTTCGGTGGACCCCACGATGTTGCGACATGTGATTCCATTCGACGGCGTGCTCAAGCCTGCCACGACATGCACTGTGGACATTTGGAACATCTGACTTAAATCATGCATATACTGCTCTTGATATGTTCAATAAAGTGTTTTTTTCTGGCACCGGAAGTGACGCCCTATTTTGTTTTTCGTATTTTTCTCGTAAACTATGGATCGTACAGGAACGCTTCTTTGGGCAGTTTTTATGTACTCCAAACGAGGAATTTAGCTGTGCAGAGTTTATGTGGTCATTTTGGAACACCTTGTATAGACTATTCCGGTCGGTAAAAATTAAGGCTTTATTGTGATATCCGTACATGAATAGATGTATTTGTATAAAAAGAGAGAGAACCAAAATTAAATGTGCTGCTTTTCAGTTAAAAATGTTACAAAAGCCATTCTTCACAAAATGGTGTCATTTTAATACCTTTTTGGACAAATTTTTTTTCTGGTTTTGTTTTGAAGCCTATCGAATAAAAAATAAAATAAAATAACATTTTCAAGCAGTGGTTTACATGAAAGTGGGATTTTAAGGCTCTACTATCCCCCCCCCCAAAGACTAACAAATTTTTAATTGTTACCATAGAAATTACACCTCCGCACTTTGGTCAACGTGCTTTTTAGTATATGTAACTCCCCCTTTCCCATAAGAGAGGTCTGCATAAGCTTCTGTTTTTAAAAAATTATTAATAGGGAAAAAAACTTATTTTAAAAAAAGTATGCTTTAAAAAATTCTAGAAGTCTCTATTCTTATTTTTTTTAAAAACACAATAGATGTAGGAATATTTTTTACGAAGCATTTCTAAAAGAAAAAGTATTTTAACAAAGCAGTTCGAAAGATGTCGCTGGTCATTACAAACCGAAAACAAAAACGAGGAAAAGAATTATCTTAATGTTATTTTCTATTCCAAATGTCGAATATTAGGCGTGTTTGCTATTATCTCATGAGTTTCTTTTGTCTTTTAATAGCCATTCTTTCTGCTTTATTATCCCTCTTTTGAGAGAGGTTAATATAAAGTTCTACGAAAAAAACCTTGAATTTTTTTGTTTCGTTTAATTTTTGCAGAATTACTCAGCATTATTATTACAATTGGACTTTCCTCCTCAGTGCATTTGCGTCACCTTTTGTTAACTGAAGCATATTTATTTCCACAACGTGGTGTATGGATTATGCAATTAAAAGAAGGAATTTTCAAACTAATAAAAATAAAGCTTTAATAATTGCTAGCAGTTAGTAAGCAGTAAGTGCTACATATGTCTATTTTTCTGTTTCCAGTCCATACAATTTGTGTAATTGTATTCCAAAATAGTCCTTATTTTTACATTTTAAGAATTTTATTTTGTTAAAAATAAAAAAAATTTAAAAAATTTTAAGGGTGTTTCCTAAGAAATGAATTTTTTAATTTTATAAAGTTGTTTAAATTATTAATATACAGTAGGGCCTCGCTTAACGCTGTTTCGTTTAGCGCTGTTTTGGTTTAACGCTCTTTTATTTGAATTGTGGGATTCCCCGAAATTGCAAGCAGCGTTAGGCTACCCTCTATCCGAAGCAGTTTAAGTGTTAGGAACACAATTAATTCTTAAGTTCTGTGGGCTGCATCTACCAGATGCTTGGCGTTGGTGAAAAGTGATTCATTCATCAGCCAGCAATTTAAAGAAACTAACTTTATTAAGAACTGCCGAGCGAGCAAGTACACGTGATTGCTTCACCCGTTTTATATACAGAGCATAGTGACGTCACAGAACCACTTCACAGTTACAAAAACGTGGCGCCATGCAGCCACTCATTAACACAAATCATTTCTATTCACAATATTAAGTGTGTTTCTTCTTTCCGGCGGTGTTATTCGTTTCAAACATTTGTTGACGTTATTGTAAGTAAAAATTTATATAATTGAACGATTGCCATAGTGACAAATAGTATGATTTTTAGTTTTTATCATGGGTGGGTGCGGTTACCAAAGGGTTTGTTCTAGTATCTAGTTTTCTAAGCTCTAAGTTTTTCATTGCATCGGGGGTTCATTTTAGTATGAATCTAATTTTTCCCCGTATTACATTTATTCTAATCTTATTTAGTGAGTGAGTGAGAGAATATTAACGTCGCACTGATTAGCAACACGAGGGCTTTTGGCGACGGTCCGCGTAATTTTGAACCATGATCAAGTGACGCGGACGACACCTGAGCTGGCACCCCCCTCTCCTAACTACCACACCAACGGGAGGACGTTTGAGTTCTCGACAGATTTAACGTGCATCTCGCCCCTGCACGGCGGGTCTTTAGTGGTACTAGGATCGAACTCATGACACGCTAGCCATGATCCGATGCCTAGACCACTCGCCCACCGCGGCCTAATCTTATTTAGTAAGTCTAATTAATCCATCAAGTGACACGTAGAAAAGGCAGAAAATTGGAAATACAGAAGAGACTGAATGATCTGAAATGTAAACTTATTGACTTAGAATTTTATTTTTTATATGTATATTCGTTTATTATGTTTCTATATTTGGAAGAAATAAATTTTTGTTTTATTCTTATAAAAAATAATTAATAAATTTAATGGTAAAATACCTGACCAATTTTCTACCCATCTTCCCCTAACCCCATTATTTACATGATGAGATAACCTCCTTTAACGCTGTTTCATATTACGCTCTACTTTGATGGAACGCATACCCCGCGTTAAGTGGGGTCTTACTGTACAAGAAATATTCTCTAAAATGCACAGATTTCACAACATACAAAACATTTCACAAAAAATAAAATGTTATATAATGTACATATTCTTATACAGATTTCAAAATCTTAATGTATACAGAGTGATTCGCTACCAGACCGACAAACTTGCAGGGTACGTAGGGGGTACAGATACGACTCGGAATCCTCTAGGAATGCAGGATCGCAAATGCCGTAGTTACGAGCAATGACGCAAAGAAGCAGAGAAAAAGAATGGAAACAGCAATACATTAATGGGACAGAAATCATTTTTTTGAAAGGTTGTACTACAACAGGTGTTCTAAATTACAACCAGAAGTCGCCTGGCAAGTCTGACAGAGGCGCTGCATGGAAAGGTATTCAACCAATGAGGTCTTCAACTGAAAAAAGGGCGTCTCGTGCACCAAAAGCTTCATGTGATCCCAGAAGAAGTACATGCATGATAGGTCCGGTGATCTGGCAAGCCAATGAACCAGACCACCACGACCTATCCATCTCTGTCCAATTACTTTGAGGTGTTGGAGAACATGAATTCTGTAATGTGGATTAGCCCAATCCTGCTGGTACTAAATGGAGTGGCGCAACAACGGAAGAACATATGCTGTGTGAAAAAGTTCGGATAGGACTTGTTGCAAGATGATCAGATATGATCTTCTTAATAATCCTCTTGGGGAAGCTTTGGGGCTAGCTTTCGCGTTAATTCATGGCCATCCCTCAAGAAGAAACCTGGATATGTAGATTAGTTTGACTATATAAAGTCAAAAGGTTTTGTAAATGTAAGATAGAAGGAGCAGAGGAACTGTTGCGGTGATACATAGGTGAGATTTGTTTCATTATCACAACGTGAATTAAGAAAGGAGTTTGCCTCTATAATAAATTAGTAGATTGAGAATTAACAAGCTAAGATATATTGGAGTAGATTAAATTAAACAGATTACTTGCGCTTGTTTACTTAGTGCAGATTTCTCTCTTTATATCACTCCTAGGGTCTCCTCTTATAGTTTCATTTGTGGTTGATTAGTGTGCTCGAATAGAAATAAAATAATAATTATCATGGAAGTTTCTAAGGATGCTTTGTTTCCCCCTGGTCGAATTAGGAATGGTTCGAAATTTTCTTACCTGACTTGTTGTTTCTTAAACTCTAATAGGAAACGCCATCCTTTCTTTTACCTACAATAAGTTACTTATTTCTTGAAAAATGAACCTGTCTGAAAAGAAATTGAATCTCGATAACGAAGGATGGTCACACCCCAACGAGTTTGAAAAAACACATACTGTTTATTTACTCTAAGGAATATTACAACGGAATGCGCAGCGAGCCATCTGTGGACTGTAAGATGAAACACCCCCTCCCCCTTACGTAGGCAAGACGGTGAAGGAACGACTTCAAATAGAAGTCGCTCATAATTGTAGGTCGGCGCTTTCATTTACGCATTTTTTTTAAATACTAACCTCTCCCTTAAAACCTAAAATAGTCTGTATGCGCTACTGGTCATGATTGTGGTAATGACGAATCCACACGAATAAAAATCTTATTTTTTTTACTTATGAATCTAATCAATATGTCCCAAAGATATCGAAAGAAACTCAATATCCTCCCCCTCCTTCTTTTAGCTGACACATGACCTCGGAGGTCAAATAGCCAAGCTCACGAATTCGTCTCTGATGTTTCCGTGAAACCTTGATTTCCGTTTCTAGTGCCAATGAGGACAGGCTGTGTTGAGGACTAACACATGTTCAATCTGTAGAGACTCAAATTCCTCACATTGGCATGGTTTAGCATTTTGAAGAGTTATAGATGCCAGCTAATTTGGCGTACGCGTCTCCTGAGTATGGTTTAAAATTGCGATGAATGATATTAATCGACTCATCATTTAAATTCTAGATCAAATATTTTTTATCCAATGGCGCTGCGGATTGGTATTTTTACCATTGCAGACCTAGTACATCCCCAAGAACTGGTATCATTTTTAGTGCGGCACCATATAGGAGGATGCCAATCGCCTCAGGTAATTTTGACGCCCATTTTCCTCCACAGAGGGAGGCACCTGAGCTCTGACGATGCGAATTTGTACCAGGATTTTAATTTTGCCGAGAGCGCCCAAACCAAACAGACACTCTAGGGATCTTTTATATGCGGTATAATCATACGACATGGCCACTGTAGATTTTCTGCATCATGAAAATCCACCGACTTGGACCGTGGTTGAACCCGCAACTTTGGGTGCAGAAGGCCAGCGACAAACCAACCACGCCACCCAGCCTATAGATCAAATATTGAAATTACAATTTTGCATGAATCATCCGATCTCATTTTGATGATTTTCGCTATTTTCATTTGGGGCATACATCAAAAATTAAACTAGACAATGAATGTCATGTTTATAAATTTGTTATGTGTAATGCATTGCATACTTTGTACGCCATCA
Organism: Trichonephila clavata; assembly: GCA_019973975.1. Taxonomy (NCBI): domain Eukaryota; kingdom Metazoa; phylum Arthropoda; class Arachnida; order Araneae; family Nephilidae; genus Trichonephila; species Trichonephila clavata. The sequence goes on along the minus strand of BMAO01006178.1, from coordinate 49,604 downwards.
CTTGTAATGGGATAACCTATTTTCTATTTATAATAAATAATTCAATATAAGAGATGTGTTAAAGTAATATGGAACCATAATTTTTCTTAAGGTAAGCAAAAGAATCAAGAGAAGAATGCTTCGGTGCACATGCTACCCTGTGACCCTGTTAAAGGTGTGGGAGGAAGTGAAGGACGATTCGACATGATAAATTCTAGTTATTTATTCTCAGAACACTTATTAACTCAAAAACAAATCAATTAATCAGATTAAGTAAGATATTTCCAAGTAGCGAGCATAGGATAAGTGACGAGAGTCGCGTTTTTGGAGAATACTTCTAAGAAATTTATCCACTTTTTATTAATCAATATTTTATCTTAATATTTGATTTAAACTGTAGTTATGTGACTAATTGTCACTTAAATCTCTTTATTAATTTAAATATCAAAACGCGCTATAAATGTGACTAATACCTGAATTGTAGATAGTCTTCTTATCAACTACTTCGCAATGTTTCAATCGCTAGGTAACTTCTATTAAATAGCAATTTTCCACAATATACTCGTAACTATCCATCTCTTTATAATTCTACCTTTCTATCTCTCTTCTCTCCCACTGACTTACTAACTCTCTTCCATCTATCTCTCCTACTTATATCTCACTTTATCTAACTTTATATCGCTTTTTCTAACTCCTAGCAAGCAAACCTGAACTACATATAATAGATTTAATCTGCATATCACGGTTTCTTCGTCAGAAAAGGGTTGTTGATTTTCATAGCCCCCAAATTTCCTAAGAGGGTTAATTGAAGGACGCATATAGATCCATCACACACAAATATAGCCGATCCTAATGCACAAGCGTGAATTTTTTCCTTCCTTCAAAAGCTGTCAGTCACCAGTAGACCACCGATGAGTGAAGAAGTGCAAGTGTGTGCCGCCGAGTTTTCTTTTCTGTGAGTGATAGAAAAACTTGAATAACTTTACTGCTTTGAGCTTTGTGTAAAGATAGGCTATTCTAAGAGACCTGAAAGAACAACAGCAAAAACGGAGGAAAGAAATTTAAAAATGGGGCTGGATTTCGATTTATGGAAGTCATCATGCAGGATTGGATGGACCAGTTGTGTGCCTTGTCAAAAAAGGTCTTCCAGTGAACTTCTAAAAGTGGTAAAATCGTCGAAAGAGAAGGGTAGCATTTTTATATATCTACGTTTTTATTTACAATGTCAGACTACTTTAACGAAGCTCCCAAACTGATACATGTGTTTTCATACAACATGTATGGAGAAGAACATCTCTTGAAATAGTTAGTATATAATAGAGTTGAGTTTTAAAAAAACAGTCATTAAACACTTTGGGAAAAATAACTATAAATATTTTCTTCTCGGGGATGTTAACTTTGTCTCGAGGGATGAACATATAAACAATTTTCAAATCGATATAATTCTTTGAAATTAAGATTAAATAATTCGAATCTTTTACACGTTATTTATAAAGGAACGAGACTTAACAAAAGTGTAAAATTTTTAAAATATAATCATAATTTAAAAAATTAGAAGCATATAAAAATTAGAAACATTTCTGTAAGAAATATTAATTTTTACGTTGCGCATGATATTATCTAAAATATTAACTCTAATTACTAGTAATAATTGCTTTTTGCAACTGTAGCTACTAGTGTTTTACACTGTAGCTATTTTTATATAAAAAGAATAATAAATTATATTTTTTTAAAAATATAAAAATTACATTTTTAATTTTTTTTAAAAAATTCAATATTTTTAAATATTTTGAAGTATTAAAATTAGGTAAAGTTTGAGTAATATGATAATTTTATTATTCTATAAACTTTTATACATCAAGAGACTAATATTTTAGGAAATAGCATGCGAACGTAAAAATTACTTAATATTCATTATAGAATTGTTTTTATTTTTATATATTCTTATAATTTTTTAAATTATGATTATATTTTAAGCAGTGTGTACTTTTTTAAAACCTCATTCCTTTATAAATAGTGTGTAAAAGATTCGAATTATTTAATCTTTATTTCAAAGAATTATATCTATATGAAAATCATTTATTCTTTAACCCCTAGAGACAAAATTAACACCCCGAAACTCTAGGTATTTTAAAAAGTCTAAATTTCGCTTGAATGTAATTTCGTTTGTTAGTTCTTTAGAAATATCTAATTTTTATGGTGTTTTTTGCGTGTGGATAAATAACAATGCCTACACACACTATTCATTTTATATTGTTTCTCTCAGATTGTATTTTGTTCCATAATCCTTATTCTGTATTTCAGATAGGCTTTTGCAATTCTTCGTGGCCTTCTCGTTGTACACTAACACAAAGAAGCTGGTTCACATCGAGAAGAATAGCGGCTCTGAAATATCATGCATCAACGGGATGTATGTGTTAGGGACTGCCTTGGTCGTCATTTATCACACTTACTTCTTGCCCTTCTTCACATTGTTCTCCAGTAAGTGATGCGTTACGTAGGGTAAAGAAATGCATGTCCTTATGGTTTCAGATGAAACGATCTGCATGTATTGAGAAATAGTAATATATGAGCCGTTTTCTTTGAAAGGGGTGTATATAAGTTCATTTTATATTATATGGGGATATTTAAGGTATCCGAACACGTTGAAAATGACCCAATTCAGTCAAGACAGATATTTTTGTCTTTTATTTTATTGAATAGAGCTATCTTTTGACTTTACGAAACATACTTTGTTTTGTTTCTACACTACTAAGAGGCCGTTACAATCCATTTTATAAATTTAGAAAAACCGGAAGTGGGCTTTTGATCTACTAAAAGTGGGCATTTAAATGGCTCAAAATCTATCATGGCGATTCTGATAACTCAAAACATTACGAATGTATTTCTATAAAACTTTTTGAACATGATACTTATGTTATTTTATAGAAAATGTACTAAAATATTTCTTATTGTATGAATACTTTTTGAGTTATGGCTTGTTATTTAAATAATGTTCTTACAAAAAAAAATGAACATTTCTCGTAATGTTTACTCAATCAGCTCTAAAATTTTCAAATTTTAATAAAAATTTAAATTTTAGTACATTTTCTAGATAAATGCATCTAATTTGTTTTAGTAATACTTATACTAATTTATGTTTATTACATTTTTCTCTAACTGCATTCAAGTTTTTTCAAAAATATTGCTAAAATTTCTTATAATTGTGATTTTTGAAAAATTAACGTAATTTATTTTAAATTTTGATAGGTATATAGTAATATTTATTGGTAACGAGTCCTAAAAGAGCATTTATAATGTTTTAGTATGCTATATTGTTAAAAAGTACTCCGAACGTGTTCGGATACCTTAAGGGTTGGTATTTGAATGGTTTGAAAAATATTGGCATACGTTAATACGCTTATTTTACGTTTTTTTTTAAGTATTAAATTGATTTCACAACGGGATTGTTTTTAAAATATTAGTTAAATGAAATTTATACTTTTGATTATCTTAAATGGACTTACACCACTTTCAAAGTGATCAAAATATGAAAAGCATACATTGATGAAATATTAAATATAAGATTTCAGTTGTTTCAAACCAATTTCTTATAAATATGTCGAGTGAATGAGTGAATATTAACGTCGCATTGTTTAGCTACACGAGGGCTTTTGGCGACGGACCTCGTCAATTTGAGCCATGGGCAAATGACGAAGCAAGGGTACATCAAATTCTGGCGCGTTTCTGCGTCAGAGACAGCTATGGAGTGGTGCGAACAACCATCAGAGTGCTGTCGTACTCAACTATTGCTGCTCAAGAGAATCAGAGACCTTGCAGTGAAATAACGAAGGTGTTCAATGGTACAGCGAAAAATAAGTGATTATTTCCCCCAATCAACGTAAAATTGCGACATTTTGCACCTATTTTGCTTTTTCTTCAAGCACGTTTCCCGCATGTGATGATTTTTAATGTTTGTGTAGTGTCCAGTATCATATACTGCATTGATCGCATTCGGTTTTCGGTTATCCGAAGAATCGCGTATCCGAACGGTGTCCGGTCCCGATTGATTCGGATAAACGACGTTCTATTGGAATTCATTGAAAGTGTTCATTGGACTATCGATATAGGTCAGTGGGAGTTTTCGGAACCTCAGTCGGACCTCGATTTAGCGAATTCATCGGGTGCGAACATTTTATTCGTTAATTCGTGATTATTCATAAAATAGGGTTTTAACAAAATACTCATTTTTTCACTTACCTTTTGGAAATTCTATAATAAGCAACTGCGCAAAAAACATCCATTTTGAGAAATTACACGTTTTTTATTCAGCAGCTAAAAATACTATTTGAGAATTATTAACAGTTAATCGGAAATTTTAAACTATTAAGAGATATTTGAAAATCCTTTTGATTCCTGACACGAAAGAATTCGTTTTCGACTTTATGCAGAGAAGAAAATAGTGCGTTATTTACCTCCTGCTACGTGAAATGTGTTTTCACAATTTCCAAACAATTTAAAGCATCAGAAAATGTAACAGTTTTGATAGGAGTTTTCTTATCGATTTCTGTATCGAAATCGCTGTTTATTCACAATTTTTTTTTTAATTCTGCAAAACTGCACGTATAATAATCTTTATTTCTCTCAAGAAAGAGAGCAAATGGTAAAATCTCATAAAATATTTACTGCTTTGTGAAGTGGGAGGAGAGAAGACAGAAATTTCACATCCTATTCAAAACTCACGTGATAGGTAACACTCGTGACTCACTTGCACGTGTAAAGTCTAATAATTCGCTGCAGCCTTTCCCGTCGAAATTTTCTGCCTGAATATGAAAGTGTTTTTCTTTTCCGGACAAAAAAGATGTCGTTTGAAAAGAAATCCAATTTTTTCGAATCTTAACTAATAAAAAAAAACTAATTCGTAACTAATAATTCGTTAATTCGGGATTTATTATTCGTTAAATAGGGTGCCTTCATTTAAATAGGGGAAAAGGAAAGTTCGTTAAATAGGGGTTTAGTAAATTGAAATCGGACTGTAGGTTACTACAATGGTTAAAATTTGAGTAATCTTGCTGTAAAGATTTCCACTGAAAAAAAAATTTACAGTTTTTTTTTTTCCTAATTTATATATTATATTTATTTAGGTAATGCAGCCAATCTAGGCACTTATTTGAAAGATATCGAATTTACTTTGATAGTAACAATGGGAATCAGTATTGAAGCCTATTTCTTATTTTCGTAAGTATTGTTTTCATATTTCATTAAGTGTCTGTGTAGATCATAAAAGAAGGAAATACAAAAGTTTAAGGGGACATGGTACGATTTCAGCAAAAATTTTTAATTTAAGGATTTTCAAAAAAATTTTGTTGGCCTCCTATGTTTGTATACTATGTAAAACAGATTTTGTGCTCAAAATTTCATAAAAAGTTAGCCATTTAATTTTTTAAGGAAAAAACTTGAAATTTGTGAAGTGATTTTAAAATGCTACTCCTCCTGCAAAAATGTAGGTACACACATGAAATTTTATTTACAAGTACGTCAAACTATGCTTAACAAAAGTTGGAATGGGTTTTGCGATAACCTGCTTGGTATTTGTACAATACTTCTTTTTATGAATGCTTATTGAAAATTCCTTAAAAAATGTACAAATTCTAAGATCAATTATTTTTTTTAAAAATAAGTTTTGCTTTGATTCAAAAAATGCGTACCAACTTTTGTTACATGTACTATTAGCAATAGGTAAAAAAAATTCAAAGAATTAGGCACAATAGAAAAAAAGCTTTAGCATTTTAAATGAAGACAAACTAGTTATTTTATCTTTCCGAGGTAAGTAAGTTTAAAGTTTTTATTTGCCATAGGGATGTGAATAAAAACGAACGCAAAAGCTATCATAATTCTATGTTGTTGTTGTTGTTTTTTCAATTTAGAGCTTTCAAATTTTGTCAGGTTATAGAAAAGTGTGTAAAAAATAATTTAAGGTAAAAAAAATGTAATTCGAATTTTTGACCGATTTTTGTCAATTAAATCGTACTGTGTCCCCTTAACAATTATTTTGTCATAGTCTTGAATGGCTTGAATTACTTATAATTGATATTTTGCTACAATTCTAAATATATATTACTACAGAATATGCAAATAAAAAAATTAAAGCAAATATACACATTTATCTAACAAATTTACTAGTTTTTAATATTATTACAATAAGTATCACACACAAGCATTTGGGTATAAGATTAATTCAAATATTCATTAGTATATTTGGATTTCTTGCAAAATATAGATTCAAAACTATATGTATTACATGTTTACATTATATTTATTTCAGTGGTTTACTTCTGGTGTACCCACGATTTAGAAGGAATGAAAAGCACCCGAAAATAAATGTAATCAAAATAATTCTGAGAAGGTACATCAGGTAAGAAATGAAAAATATATAAATAACGCTCGCACGTTAGAAGTAAGTTTTTAAAACTTTTAATCTGAAGTGTTCTTATTTTGATAATCACTCAGTGAAATCACGTGAAAAACAAAACAAAAGAAATTTACTATTTGTTTCATTTTAGGAATAACAAAGAAAAAAATTTAATGCAATTCAGGGGCTTTTTCTGTTGTTACAGTATTTAATATGATATTTTTACCCTACAAATAATGCCCGTTTATTTATTATCTTAAGCAAATTCCCAAAATTTCTAAATTTTTAATATTTTAGGTAGATGATCAAGAAAATACACTTATTCCCCGTTTTGCATGGAACTTTTTTTTCCACTCGATTTCACTTTTGTACGGTTTTCAAAGGGGCCGTGGGTACCCTAGTGGTTAGAGCATCGGACTCCAGACCCGAGGGCCTGGGTTCGATGCCCGATGCCACTAAATACCACCGATTATAAACAGAGTACGTGCTCGTTAAATCAGTTTGTCCGAAAGTCTTGTGAGCGGTCGCAGCAGAAACCACGAGTGCAGGGGGCTGGAGAATGTTTCCCTCCCCTCCAGTTCCATGCCAAAATTGTGGAAGTGGAGATAGGTGGTGTCGCCATCTATCTTTAAGAAGTCCAACATGTCTCACGGGCAATGGCAACTTTCATTCCTTCCCCTGCGGGAAAGACACGACAACAACCACAACGGTTTTCAAAATATGGGATTTAAAAAAGGGGGGAAAAATCTGTACCCACACACACACAATTTTTAATTCGGTTTTCCTGATAACACATTAGCGCTTATATTTCGCTTGTCATTTTTAATTCATTGATATTCTGTTAAAAATTGGTATTTCTCCTTTGATATGTACAACAGCGTTTCTCAAACTGTGGGGCGCTCTCCCTTAGAAGGACATGATAACCCTACTTGGGGGGCGTAAGCATATCGAAAAGTCGAAAATTAGGGATTATTTAAAAATAATTATTAATTTACTGAAAAGAAGCAAAACAAAATGGATTCTGAACTATGAAAAAAAGAACATAATGCTTATCCTATATAACTTAAAATATCTATTACTTTAAAGTAACGTACACACAAAATTTAATAACTATATTGATAATTTGCTTAGATCACAATTAAACTCGTTTTGTAGTCAAAGTACATTATTATAGCATTCAATACATTGTCAGTGAATGACCGGGGTGAAAATTCTCACTCAAAATTGGGACGCCAATATTGAAAGTTTGAGAAGCATTCACGCACAATTAGACTTTCTGTCCAAGTGATTTTGCGCAGTACATTTTTAACAACTGAAAGGGTCGGTAACCTTGTGCCTGTGGTATGCCAAAGCCATCTACCAATATCTTTCAATATGCCGCACAGAAGAAAGTACTTGAAACAATTCGAGTTCCGTGGCGATGCATGTAAAGTTAAGGTATAGAGATCAAGAATATAGATTTAGAGTTTCATTATGTATAAATTTCGTATCATTTCTTAAGATATTTTTAACATAAAAACAAATGACATAAATATGATTACTCCTACAGCATAAATATCAAAATTGTGCATATGTTATGTATCTTTTAAGCATTTATTTATATTTTATAAACATATTTATTAAAATAAAAAATAAGCGAAATATATATATATATAAGTAATCCTTTAATATAATTAAATCAGTACTTCTCAAACTTTCAATATTTTCGACTCATTTTCGATCATAATTTTCATTCCCCCCATACCATACAAGCATGTTTTAAATGCAATAATAATGTACTTAGCGCTAAAGCTGTAATGTGACTTAAATTATGGACTGCACAAAAATTATCAAGATAAGTATTATATTGTGTACAGTAGAACGTCGTTTATCCGAATCCATTGGGACCGGACACCGTTCGGATACGCGATTGTTCGGATAACCAAAAACCGAATGTGACCATGCAGTATATGAAACCAGATACTATACGAATATTGAAAATCATCACATGTGGGAAAGGTGCTTGAAGAAAAAGCAAAATAGATGCAAAACGTCGCAATGTTACCTTTGTTGTGAAAATCACTTATTTTTCGCTGTACCATTGTACACCTTCGTTTTTGCGCTGCAAGGTCTCTGATTCTCTTGAGCAGCAGTTGAGTAGGACAGCACTCTGATTGTTGTTCGTACCACTCCATAGCTGTCTCTAACATATAAAACGCATCAGCATTTGATGAATCCTTGCTACTTTCGTGGTTGTCCTCAACTTCATCCGTTTTCTTGTACGGAAGTCCCAATCTCGACATAATTTAGCATTTGAAATCCATTGTCTTCTGCATCGTATGCCATCCAGGTTTCTACATCAACAAAACTCAACAAAAAAGCACGTATACACCCCCTCACTTAGAAACAAACTGATCTAATATTCCGCACAGATGTTTACCAGATCACTCAACTGAAATTCCCCAAACATCCCTTCACCTTGGGTCTTCCCGTCACTTTTTGGCCGCACACGTAACAACTGTCGAGCATTGCACTGTTCGAAAACGTATCCGGACTTTGGTTCAGATGTTTGTCGCTTCGGATAATAAACGTTCGGATGAACGACGTTCTACTGTACATAGTTTTGTATATGACAAGTCCATGGAAGTCACTAGTAATTACTGAACTTGTTTTTAATTTAGTATTGGTAAATTAATTATCAAATACTTTTTGCCGTTCTGATACATTTATAAATATCTTTTATCAGTGCTATTATGTATTTTATTTTTTTATTATGTCAGAATGTATTTTGCTTTGCTTTTTTTCAGTAAATTGATAATTATTTTAAGTATTTTATTTTCGACTTTTCAATACGCCTTCCCTCTTCCCGTAGGGTTATCACGCCCTCCAAGGGAGGCCCGCCCCACAGTTTGAGAAACGCTCTGTTAAGCAGAAAATAAATATTTTAATGTAAACCTTGTCCAGCGCTCTACTTCATATCATATTCTCAAATGTATTTGTGACTTTCGATTAGACGCTTCTGAAAGTTATATTGTTAAACAACTTCTGTGTAGACTCAAAAAATTTCTTCATATACATATTTAGAAACAAAAGCGAAAATCAGCTGAACACATGCAGATTTCTTCAAGCAATTAATTCTTTCCACCAATGGCGTACAAAAATTTTAAATATCTTTCAATTTATCTCCTTAGAAATTTGTAATTCCTTAAATTGTGTGTTTCAATAATTTTGAAAATGTTATTTAAAAAAGCTCCATTTCAAAATTATCAACTTCGCTCCACTCAAAAATTGACTAATTTGAAGTGTCGTGTAGAATGCTGCTGAGAATTGTGCCAGATTTGGCACGCATGCCAAAGTCTAGTGTTTTTTAACACGCTTTTATAAGTTTCACTTGCATGTAGCGGAAGCTTGGAACTCGACTTTTACTCACTTGAAAAGGTCAGATTAACTCGAAATTTTGCACACTTGTCAAGGACCGATGACAATACAATAATTTCATAATTTTGTTCCATTGTTCTTATCAGGATCGTCAAGAAAAACGATAATCAAATTTGGCTACAATTCCGCATACCACTTCCAGATTTGGTGACTTACTGTATATACCATTTCCAGATTTGGCGACTAATTCCAGATTTAGCGACTAAAATAATAAGGTGTAACCCTAAAGCGAGTGTTTTTAATTTAAAGCCAATTATATACAAATGTAAAATACACTTGGGGGTTTTAAAGATAAAACAAACAAAAAAGTGTTCTTTATGTGAGAAAGTGGAGAGCTGGTGTGTGTTAGCAATTTCTAACAAAAAAAAAACACATTTTTCTGAAAATGAAAATAAAAAAAAGGCTCGTGCATGAGAAAAAAATTAGTTGATGTTCTGACTGCTAAATATTTTTTATTTTTATAAAACACTACGCTTAGAAGTGATGAGACGAATTAAGATTATAGCAATACGTTAAAAAGGGGATAATACAATTGACACTTAATATTACCATGTTTTTATTAACTCTCTTTCATGAATGTCTCTGCCCGGGTGGAATTTTGTTTTTGATTTTAAACTGTGTGACTTTCGATGTGTTAGAGACTTGAAATTTAGACCACAGCTCAGAAGTGGATGACAATGCATGAAAATGTGAAAAAAGAAAGAACTAAAAGGAAGAATCTTATATTTTTTTAGTCCGTTAGAAAACATGGTACATTAAATTTTTTTTAATTTGAACTTTTTCTACTTAACACACTTTTAATTGTTTGACCTGTTCAAAAGAGACGGAATCTAATATAACAATACGGGACGCATCCGAGGCCCCGTAAACGGAGAGGATAAATACATTTCAGACCCTTTAATTAATATTCATTGAAGAGCAAGACTAATTCCAGCAGCCACGAAATTCCGGCTCCAAATATCAATGAATAAATGATAGTTTAAAAAACTAAAAAACACGCTTTTATTGTAGATCAAATTAAAGAATAAAAAATAAATTATAGTTTTTAAAAACACTAAAAAAAACAATTGATATATTTATAGAACACCCCACGTTGTTACCCCAAATGACATTGATTTTCTCGTTCACCATTTTATTCTTATATTAAGAATTATTTTTTTACCTTTTAGTTCGATTCAGTATAAAAGCGTGTTTTTTAGTTTTTTTAAAACTATAATTTATTTAACACAATTTTGTAAGTTTCACCTGCATGTAACGGAATCTTTGAACTCAATTTTTACCCACTTTAAAAGATCGGATTAATTCGAAATTTTGTACACTTGTCAAGGATCGATGACATTACAATAATTTCAAAATTGTGTTCCATTTTCCTTATCAGGACATCAGGAATAACGATATCCTGATTTGGAGACTAATTCCATACTCCACTTCCAGATTTGGCAACAAATTCCATATACCATTTCAAGATTTAGCGACTAATTCCAGATTTAGTGACTAAGGTGCAACCCCTGAAAGGTATACCCACTTGTGGTTTAGAAATAAAACAAACAAAAAAGTGTTCCTTATATGAGCTAGAGTAGGTTGGGTGCGTTAGCTATTTCTTACCATAATACAAACAGTTGTCTAGTTTTTCTGAAAATGGAAATAAAAAAAGAACTCATGCATGGGAAAAAATTATTTATGTTCTAACTGTTAAATAATTTTTATTTTTACAAAGCAATACGTTTAGAAGTGATGATACGAATTAATATTATAGCAATACGTTTAAAAAGTCATGATACAATTGACACTTAATATTTCTTTTTAAAACACTTTGATTTGACCTGCATCTACAGAGAAGGAATTTTTGAAATATAACGATACGGGACTGATCCGAGGCCCCGTAAACTGAAAGAATAGAAAAAAAAAAAAGAAAGATACCCTTTAGACCCATTAATTAATAGCCATTGAAGAGCAAGACTAATTCCAGCAGCTACTTAATTCCCCTTCCCCGGCTCCAAATACCAAACTCAAGAATAAATTCAACAATGAGTAAATGATAGTGTGAAAAACTAAGAAAACACGCTTTCAATGTAGATCGAACAAAAAAAAGGGAAAATAAATTATAGTTTAAAAGAACTATGAAAAACGCTTTTATAGTAAATCGAACTAAAAAGTAAAAAAATAATTCTTAATATAAGAATAAAATGATTAACGAGAAAATTAATATCATTGGAGTATAAGCGTGAGGTTCTTTGTACTACATTTTTACACTAATTCAGCATTTCGGAATAGAACTAGTACGAAATTATAATAATTAATATAGAGCATCCCACGTTTTTACCCCAATGATATTAATTTTCTCATTAATAATTTTATTCTTATATTAAGAATTATTTTTTTTTTTTACTTTTTAGAGCGATTCACTATAAAAGGGTGATTTTTATTTTATTTTTAAACTATAGTTTATTTATTCGGAATTTTGTTCAACTTGATATTTACTGGTTAGTCACAGGCAATTATAATTTGGTGAAGGTTGTTATATAGGATTTATTAAAATCTAAGAGGTTTTACAAAGTCAAAAGAATTTTTTTTTTTTTTAAATGAAAAGAAAAGTTATACTTTTAGAAAGAAAAATTAAAACTGTAGATAGGCTGCATAATGGAGGAAAGTGGCAAATATTGATAAATTTTATTCTATGAATGAACCATAATAAGGACTATACAAAACAGGAAGACTTAAAAGTGTGTCAGCTGGATCTTCTAGAAGTATGAGCACAACTTCGTACACAAAACATGTTGCAGAGGGAAACATGAAGAAAAAAAATTAATGATGAAGCTAGCTGATACCAATACAATTACGAATTAGTTTTATTTTACGTCGAAATAAATCATTGAATTATGCACACTTTAGTCTGTTTTCGATTAACACGTTTTTCTGAAAAACCTGTCTTTTTTGTTAATTGAGGTATACCAGTAGTTAACTTTTGACGTTTTTACTTGAGTGTTTCTCAGTCATTCGACCCGTATCTGAAAAATTATTTATAGTTGTATTTCCAAGTATGAAGTGATATATCGAAAGTGACTAGACTAAAATTCACATGATATATGACCAAAAGTTTTACTCTGGTCACTTTCTAGGAAATAAAATAAATGTTTTGGGTGTCTGAACTAGCTTAGCAACGGATACAAAAGATTCTATGCAATAGTGAAAGCATAGTTGAAAACGAACCTAGTAGGTGATACAAGTGAAACATATGGAGATTAAAATAGCACATTATTCGTACCCGGGTGAAAGAACTCGTTAAAACACGCGCGTTCTCTTCATCTGAAAACAACCAGATAAAAATAGAGCCAAAATGGAAAAAAAATTCAACTTTACCTTGAAATTGAGTGGGACAAAAAATGCATTCTTGGATCTAATCCCGAGCATAACTGGAAACGCCAGCTATGTTGTTCTCAAAACCTTTTTGTGAATGTACCAAGCTGAGACTGCATTAATTACCAACACATTTACTTCTTGATATTTGATACTTATTGCAGTAAAAATAAAAAAAGCTCATATTCCCAAAAAAATTCTAGAAATATGCAATTTTTGAATTATGGGACAAGTGTATATAACCAATTATATTTTGTTTTATTTTGATTCGAAAATTACTTAAAAAATAACTAATTTTTAAAAAGTGTGACAATTTTATTTAGAAATACCAAAATCAAGGAGGAGAGAGAGAGAGATTTTGCACATGCGTATACACACACTTGTGTGTGTGTGTGTGTGTGTGTGTGTGTGTGTGTGTGTGTGTGTGTGTGTGTGTGTGTGTGTGTGTGTGTGTGTGTGTGTGTGTGTGTGTGTGTGTGTGTGTGTGTGTTAAATAATTCACCATTTAAATTTTTTGTCGGTGATTTTATTTAATTTATATGTTCATAGTGGTTTTGAACCCTGCAAGACACCTTGTGACAGTTAATTTTTTACAGTTTACCTAACGGGAAATATCCTTTTAAGTATAACTTTATCTCTCAACAAAATGCCACAACGGCACATTTCAAAATAATATGATGCAATATTGCATCATCCATGGTATGGCCAATCATGGTATTCATTTATGGAAATCATTTGGTTCTAAAAGCTTTCAGTTAAGGAAACTATAAAAGCTGAGATCTCCGGAAAGCTTAACGTCTCCATGTGTCTTTTTATCCTTTTATATATGTGACTGTCAAAAAAATATACAACTAAATTAAAATTCCAAAACGTTTCCACATCCTTTTAATGATTGCAAAAAAATAATGATTATACTAGTAAATTTTTTTTTTAATTCCCTTTAAATCGACACGTATGTGTATGTGTTTCTGCATGCATATAAAAATTCAGCATAGGAAATTATGGTTAGATATCTTTTTTAAGCACGCACACATAAAAAAAAGTGTGGAGAATTATAAAGTTATTTATAATCGTATAAAAATTAAACAATACAAACATTTTAAGCCAACAATAATTTTTTTATACGCATATAATTTAAGTACAAGAAATTTGCCTGACAAGAAGGACTCGTCATAAGAACAACTAAATGACATCCATTCCCAAAATACAATAAATAACGGTGTTAATTCCCTATCTATAGTCCAATAAATTTACTCTAATGTAGATACACACTTACACTCACACATATACAGGGTGTTGCCGAATTCAAGCGACAATTTCAGGGTAATAGTAGGCAGCATGGAGGTGACAAATCATCAGAGGACATGAGATCGCAAACCACGTTTAATTCGAGTAATTGGCAAAAAACAGTTTTGAAGGATGCGATGTCTAGGGTCTCCTTTTGTAGTTTCACTTGTGATTGATTAAGTGTGTTTTAATAGTAATAAAATAATAATTATTATGGAAGTTTCTGGTGATGCTTTGTTCCACCCCCCCCCCCACACACACACAACATTAGGTACGCAAGACAGTGAAGGAGCGGCTCCAAATAGACCGCGCTGACAACGTGATTTGCGATTCCATGTTCATGTTGATTTATTGTCCCCATGCTGCCTGCTGCCACCCCTCTGAATTTGTTGGTCGAATTCGGCAACACCCTGGGGGGGGGAGAAAGGATCACCAACAACTTCCATAATAACAATTAGTTTTATTTATCCTTTAAACACACACTTAAACAATCACAAGTGATACTACAAAAGGAAACCTAGGAGTCATACGTAAAGCGTTATCTAATCTTAATACCCAACTCTAAGTAAACCTGACTACGTGAACTAGATAAGGAGAATAAGCCCTAATGAACCGATAACTAATTCTAATATCATGAATCTTAAATCTTCAATCTAATAATTTAATCTCTAAGCAATTACTTCCTTAACTCGCGCTATGTTTGTGAATGAAATATTCCAATATTCACACTTACGTAACAACTCCCCGGCTCCTTCTATCTTACATTTACAAAACCTAGACTTTATATAGTCAAACTATTTTAAATATCACGGGTTCTTCTTGAAAGGCTGTGAATTAATGGGAATGCTAGCCCCAAAGTTTCCCCATGAGGATTAGTAGGAAAAATATCGCGAATAGATCCGTCATAACTCTGTATATGAACAAAAATTATTTCTTTTTCCAAGCGTAACATAAATGATGAACTTGTGACGGATCTATACGTGACCTCCTACTAATAATCCTCTGGGGTATTCTTTGGGGCCAGCGAAATTCACCAATCTTCTCCTAAAAAGGAAACGTGATATGGAAATTAAGTTTACTATATATAGTCCTTGTTCGTGAGTTAAGAGGGTTAGTGAGTTAAAAGTGAAGAGAACAGATAATAGAAGGCTAGGAGTTTAGTTAACGAGAGGTAATAAGAAAGATACAAGGGGAAGATTACTATAAATGGTTAGAAAGTCCTTGTAAGAGATTATAGTCAGGAAGAGATATAGATCATTTGGATTCTATAGAAGACTGCCTAAGTACAGGTACTGTCACCTTCCTATTACGTTGATATTTAACGCATTAAAGCCGATAAGCGAACATTAAGTACATATCTACCGTTTAAAGTAATATTAAGGAAGAACCATTATTATAAAGTGGTTATTAAATGTATTCTCCACCAACGCGTAACTCTCGTCCCTTCTCTCTATTGTCTGACTGGATCCTCCTATTTATGGTGTTAAATTGATTTGTGTTTGAGTCGATTAAAGTGAAAATAAAATAATTGGAAATTATCATGTAGAATCATCCTTCACTTCCTTCCACACCTTTAGCTGGGTCACAGGGTAGAAGGGAAGTAGGTCCGTTTTATTATCAAAATATTTTCCGACAGTTTTTTATAATGAAATGCCAAAACACTTAAGACATCTTTATTTCGTTTCTCAGACTCTGCCCCTCTCTGTTGTTTATCTTGGGCCTTATAGTAGTGTTGCCACTCGTAGGATCAGGACCTGTGTGGACAGATATTTTCGACAAAGCGGCTGACAACACTCGCAAGTGGTGGTGGACTTACGTATTGATGTTCAACAACTTCCTAGCGGTGAAGGATCAGGTATGCAACATTGACAATGTAATATCTTAGACTATAAAAAAAATAAGTTACTTGCAAGAGAAGAATATAACATTTCAAATTGTTGTCTTTATAAAATGTTATCAAGAATTATACTTTTTAATTAATTTTCAAGCAATTTCACTATCATCATGATCATCAAAAACTCTTTTAGTATCTAAGGTCACATAAAACCTTTAACCCGTTCAGGACCAAGCGATTTTTCCTGTTAAGCCAAACTCCATTTAAAAATTCATATAAAATCATATCGCTAATAAAGTACGCCTAAATTTATAGTTTATAATGATTTAAAATTTTACTTCAAAATTTAGATCACACTGGTATGATCACTGGCCTCAGGACGAGAAAGCGCAACCTCACATATGATACCGTGTTCCCTGAAGTGATCAAATATATGTGATCATGGTCCTAAATGGGTTTATCTAGATCACCAAAGTTCTCAGTTTCTGTAATTGATACTTCTTTAAATGGAAGAAAAATTAGCCCTTCACTAAGCCTTTCGAAGGAAAAACCTGGTTATACCCTCAGGAACTGAAGCTCTCTTTGTCAGGCTGGTTTCATTCGAGGCAATTTTGTTCCAATCAACTCGGTTCCTTTCACGTATCCTCTAGTATGAAGAAGGGAGAGAATTCCCATTTCACACGCGAACACAAAGTTGACTGAAAATAAAGTTCCGTAGCGAAGTTCACAATCACATCGGTACAATAATTGACTCTCAAAAAAAAAAAAGCTTTTCCTTAATTTGCAATACACAAGTGGCCATGGACGAAAAGTGTTGCTTCTACAATATCCTTTTCGTTGAGTCAACTAGTGGGAAAGAGAACGTGGTTTTCGAATGCTTAAGGGAGCAGGAAGTGCCAATTAACCACGTATGAAAGGACCCAGACGATTTCTGTTTAAAATTGGCTTTCAACTGTTTGCTCCTCAAGTTAGGTGCAACACAAATTGACTCATGTTCAAAATCCTTTACTATGCATAAGAGGGATAAAACTCAAAATGAATATAAATCAAATGGCTTAAAACTGCTTTCTATGACTGAATATAAAAGCAATCAAGCTTTATATAATGTATTGCGAAGCAAAGTAAATTGATATTTACCATTAAGTTTTATTACATTCAATCTTCTTCAACTGGATTTATTTTGGATGCAATATCAAAACTCGGATTTAATAATCTAATTATAAATGTATCGAAGAAAAACTCATCACAAGATCTCCAGAATCATTAAACCTATAGACTTGTAATTCGATGGCTCGTTTAGTAAGTATCCTCTGAGGGCAGTTTTTATGAAACTCTCAAGGCTGTAAAAAAATGATCTGTCTCCATATACGAGGTCTGTAAATTAAATAGTGGCAACTTAACCTATAAACTCGCAAAACAGCGGGCATGCGCAAAGAATATATGGAGGTGGAGCTGCTATTGATGCGTAGGGTACAAAAAAAGTCGATCTAGTTAGAAGGGTAGTTATTATGTGGCGTTAAAGAGAAGAGTTTCGTTTCCATCGCTCTAAAGCATACTTTTAAAAGGTGCTCAGTCGTCGTCGTGGTTATCGGTGACAAAAAATGCAGCAGAATGTTATCAAAGCTAACTGGAAGCCTCAGGCGAAAATGCATTACCGTGTAGGATGGTTGCACAATAGGTTAAAGCGTTTCGTTCGGGCTATAATGAGCGTGAATTAAAGCGTCAATCAAATGAATGACGTCACCGAGGTTCGCCACGCCCACAGAAATTTCGACAGGAACTCAGTCGGGAGAAGGTTTTGCTGACTGCTGAATACCATTGGGAGGGTGCGATTCTTATGCATGCAAAACAAACTGTCAACGCAAACTACTATTGCCGATCTCTACTGCAACATCTGCGTCCGGCTATGCCTTGCAAACGCCCACGTTTATTGCAAAACAGTCTCCTTATCTCGTTGCCATGTTGCAAACAATGTCAGTCTGCTATCTTGGAACACCCTTCCTACTCACCTGGCATGAGTCCTAATGACTTCAATGTGTTTCCGAAGTGGAAGGAACCTTTCCGAGGTCATCGATTTCTTGACGTTTCATCTGTACGCCGCGCACTAGGGCGCACTGTTGCTGACATCAACAATCAACACCTTGCCAATGGTCCCCAACGACTTCCAGGCATTTGTGATATAAGGTTATAAACTTTCTGGTGATGATATTGAAGGAATGTAATGCAATTGTACTTGTAAGTTTATTGAAAAGTTATTTATGCCTATGTTGCCATTACTTAATTTACAGCCCTCGTATATAAAAGTGACACACTCACTCACATCAGGAGATCTCTGGAACTATTAGACCTACAGACTTGAAATTTGGTAGGCATGTTTCTTTTGTTGGGTAGAAGTCCGCTAACAACGAGTTCTGTGTCACCCCCAGTGGCATAAAAGATAATATTTATATAGTGACTGACAGATGAACCTGAGAAATACCGGGAAATTCATCTCCATTTATTTTTTTGACTTTGCTATCTTATTTTCTAAACCGTTCTTTCCATAGAGTCCAATTTGCTTTGTACTAAAAATTATTCAAAATATTCATTTAATTTGGAACTCCTTAATTTTTTTTATCGTGTTCCATCTCGATTGTTAAATTTTTTAATTCCCCCGTGCGAAGAAGTTAAGCTGCTAACTAAGCTAGTTAAGTATAAAATACACCAGTTGAGAGAAAATGTTCAAAAGAGTTGTTTAACAAATATTTCAAAAATATAACCATTTTTACCCTTAAAATTGCCTTTTAAAGATTGGAAGAGAAAGAAATTATGCAGAAAAATAATGCTGCAAGCCCGCCTTTTTTCTCATGAATACCTATTTAAAAAACATATTCTTAAATCTAGAAATTAAAGAATAGAAGACTTTGAAGTGTTAATTTGAATTTAATTTAAAATTATTCACATAGTAAATATAGTGATGTGCTAGTAGTATTGTTCAGTTTAAACCAATATTTTTTCCTGTTTTTATCATTTCCCTCATTTTCAGACTTTCTTATACCTGTGGTTCATTCCCTGTTTGATGCAGATATCCATTATTGGCGCTTTTCTTGTGTGGTTGATGGGAAAGTATGTATTGGGTTTATTTGTTTTGCAGTCACAAGATTTAAAATGAGTTACTTAACAATATCATTATTTTATAGATGCCCCAAATTCGGGATGTGCATCGTAATTGCTACTGGGGTCGCGTGCAATATAGCTCTGGGAGTTTTAACAGCTTTAAGAAATTATCCGCCTACGTATGCGATATATTACTACCACAACAGAGAGTAAGTTATTATATTTTCACTTCAGTTCTATTAACTTTTTTGCTTTCTAGTTCTGTAAATACCCAACAGAAATATAATGAGCAATTCTCATGTGATTTAAAGATAAGCTTCAGTGAAATGAAACTTTGTAACCGTGAAGTTATCCCAGAAATATTATAACTGTTTGCGTGTGTTTACATATAATACACAGTTACATTCAAAAATACACAATCTAACGAAGAAATTCTGCTTAAAAATGTTTTTAGAACACAGTAACGGATATTAGAAAGTAACATTTTGCCACCCATCCAGTACAGTGGTTAGTGGCGCTGACTGCTATGCCATTGGGCCTGGGTTCGAATTCCGGAGTAGGCATGGATGTTTGTAAATGTATAGTGCTTTTGCGGCAGGTGAGTACTCCAAATAGCCGTCGAGCTGTAAGCCCTCTCGAAAGGTTGGTGGAAAGGGAAGAGAAGTGAGAGGCACCTGACTACCCTCAGGGTGTTCTCTGTCTAAATTTGGGTGGAACCGAGCCAAATCGAACTGTCACCTGTATGGTGATCAAAGCTACGGCTGACGACAAGCGTACACGTAGCCCTTTGCCACGATGAATTTCGTGGGCCTTGATCTGTTGTTACTGTTGATTAGGTGGCACAAGTAACAACGACAGAAAGTTTCATTTTAGTATATGAAATAAAGCTTCTAAAAAATTTAAAACTTTATAATAGGAGCAATAGTTTTTGAGAAATTATGTAAATGCCTAAAATATAAAGTAAATTATACAAGAGAATGGATCGATTTCTTTTTCGGAATTTCAAAACCTACCTATGCGAAAAAGGTGTTCTCTAGTCTATAGATCGAGGGGAAAATAAAATAAAAGATAATTCATTTTAGTGTTAAGTGCTGCCACAAGGGGAATACTTAATATTAGGTATAGGAGCTTTTTTATGGTGAAAATTCAAAGTAATTCTTGTTAAAGAAGAACAGATATTTTAGTATTTTTTAACATTTATTGCGATGAAAAGACACCCGCTAAATAGTTACAAGAAAAAAATATATAAGGTAAAATTAACAGCTTCTTTAATATTAAATTTTTTTAAAACTTACTGTCGAAATCACAGTGCAGAAGTTAAAGCGGGTTATGAAATTTTGCAATGGACACATTATTATATAATATTAAGAAATCATTTAAGAATAATCACCATTTTTAGTTCTTTATATTTAAGGAAAATATTTTTATTTTGATTCTAAAATCAACTAACTTAAATAAAGCCTTTTGCCATTTTGTTCAAAAACTCAACTCCTTTGTGGCCATATTAAATTTGAAATTATTTTTTAATTATGTTTGTCATGATTTGCATACCATAGAACATCTTCTCTGCATATAGGGGTTCCCGATTATAATAATTTTTTTGCCTACATATAACCGCGATACATACCCTATAATACAATAAAAAGTTACAAATTAATTTCCTAGTTCAGTTAATTAAAATTATGGACATATTCAATAAACTATTAAATGCTAATCTTATCATATTGCAAAAGTAATTATTAATAAGTATTATCAGTGATTACATAGGGGGAAAAGTTATCACCGTTTCTAACTTTAAGGGAATTTTTAAAAATACAGTTTTTTAAAATTTATTGATGGTAATGAAGATAATAATTTAGCTATTATTTCACTTAATACATTATTGATGCTTTTTTTCACATTGCCAACTATAATAATTCTGTTGAATTGCAGGCATTTTGAAGAAACTATCTATACAGCGCCTTTGAGCCATTTTTTCTCTTATGGCATTGGAATGCTCCTTGGTTACTTTATGGCTAAAAATCCAACGCTTAAATTTTCAAGGGTAAGTAATACATAAGACAATCTTTCAGTAAAATGTTCTTAAATATAATTGAAATGAAACATACCTTTTTCTTCCTTTTTAGTTGCCATTTATTTAGATCAAATATCTCTTCTTGGCAATAGATTTGACATGAATCTGAGAAATGGCCAAAAACAAATTTAAATTTGTAATAACCTTCCTTCCCGTCTACCCTGTGACCCAGCTAAAGGTGTGGAAGGAAGGGAAGGATTATTCGACATGATAATTTCCAATTATCTTATTTAGCACTTTAATCGACTCAAACACAATTCAAAGCAACACAATAAATAGGATGTTACAATCAGTCAAAAGAGGGAGTAGCCGAGAGTTGCGTTTTGGGAGAATACATCTAATAAAGCACTTTATAATAATAGTTCTTCTACCTCAATATTATTTTACACGGTAAATATGTAACTATTGGCCGTTCAACCTCTTTAATCCTTTAAATATCAAACGTAATAGGGGAAGGTGACAATACCTGAACTGTAGGCAGTCTTCTAATCATTTAAGGTTTAATTTATCAATATCAACTTCCTGTCTTTAATCTCTCACAAGGCCTTTCTAACCTTTTGCGGTATTATTCACCTTGTATTTCTCTTGTCACCTTTAGTTAACTAACCTTCTAACTAATTTAATTTTCTAACTTTCTACCATCTATCCTTCTCTCTCTCTCTCTCTTCACTTTCTAACCCACTAGTAAGCGAAACTGAACTACACATAATAAACTTATTTTGCATATCACGACTTCTTCTTAGGAGAAGATTGGTGATTTTTGATAGCCCCAAAGAATTCCCTAGAGGATTAGTGTAAGGACGCGTATAGATCCGTCACAAACTCAGCTAATATAGTCAGTAAATAGTATAAAATTACATGACATTCATCAAAATATTCTCTTTTTCGTTGTCGCAACCCGTAGGTTGCAGGTGTAAATGGGTTTGGGGAAGAAGCAGACATTGCTTTAAAAATAATCACTTTTATTTTAGGCCTAACACTTTATGAGCAATTTACAACTTATTAGGAGCTAAAGAGCAAGCGTACTTTTAGCTCCTAATCTAGCTTATAAGATTATTCAAAATGACTTGTCTCACAAAGCGCCTGACAACACCTTCTGAAACTGTAACAGATTGGCTCACATCAACTTCTATATTCCTTTCACAGTTCTGAACGAGTGCTTTAATGAATACTAACTTCATCACGCTTCATTTCATATTCACAAATCACTTTCCCCAGATAACTTTTCACAATTCCATGATTAACCTAATACACCCAATGCCAGGGCTTAAATAGCCTTTAGCCTTTATATTAGCGTAAAATCAAGTCATCTCTACGAAAAGTGGTTTTTAAACTAAAATCACAGTTAAAGAATAGTTTCCACAAGAGGATTGGTAGAAGACCCGCGGATAGAGCCCATCATGTGGTTTTTGTTTCATTGGCACTAAGACTCGAACTCATGACACACCGGATATGAGCCTGTGACCTTAAAATGTAAGAAAAATGTTATATTAAAGTGATAAATTCGTTAGCTCAACTCTGTGCTATCGTTTTGAGACAAAGCTTTATTTCTGTTTCTTTGGGGGCGGGGCATTTTTTTAATAGGAATAATTTTAAAAAAATTAACACAGCAGAAGAGGAAGGGGAAGTTAGAGTACTGACAGGAAAAATAATATTATGTGTGTGAATGCTTAAGAAACTTTTGACCAATTATATTCAGGAAATACTTTAAATATTAAAAGTATACCCGCAACTTTTTAAACCTTAATAAAAGGGCAATGATTTGAATTTTCTAGGTAAAGATAAGCTCTGTGAAAGTTCATATGGTTATTTTTTGCACACATTTTTTTCCTATATTATTAATTCTTGCATTTTCATTCGATTTAAATAATGTATATCTCTTTTTAGGCACATGTAATTTTCGGTTGGATTGCATCCCTGCTCCTCATGGTCGGTATACAGTTCATTGCATATGCTGGGAAAGATGGAACTGATCCGCATCCTATTTTAGCTGCAATCTATGCCGCAACGCATAGGACGGGCTTTTCAATAGGCTTAGCCTGGACCATACTGGCTTGTACTCATGGATACGGAGGTATATATATAATGTAATAGTTTGCAGTCTTCTGTATCATTTGAAGTAGATACAAGAAAAATACACCTGATCAACTTTTTTTTACATTACTCACTTACCACATTTATGTGATTCTTATATATTTAGTTACATGATACATATTTTTTACTCCACTTGTAATGCGTGTTGGCTACTGTTTCCCTCTAATCCCCCTTGTCTACTCTCGGACCCGGCTAGCTGTGTGGGAAGAACTGAAAAATCAGTCGACATGATTCACTTTAATTATTTTGTTGTCACAAAATATCAAACAAGCACAATAATAATCCAACTAAGAATGTTGATCAGTATGCAGAGCGCGAAGGTGAGACCCGTTAGCCTGGAGATAATATTACGGACTCTCAACTGATTCCTCGATAACCTATACAAGTACAATTTCAACTCCGCCGCGTTCTAATAAGTTATTCTTTAATTTCTAATTAAATAAGGCTCACGATACCTGTACTCTTGTGAAGTCCTACTGTTGAGGCCTTGAAAAATAATCTTTAACTGGATTCGATCACATCCAAGAGATCCTCTCTTGGAATTCTTCACTTGATACTTTTATAAACTTAGATTTGAACTCAATAAACTCACGTCCTCCACTCGCCAACTAACTCTCAAAACTAGCGAATACAAAATTTATATAATATACTTAATTTTCATATTCACGTTTTCTAACCTTCGGTGAAAGTTGGTTAGTAAAAATGTTTCCCCAGAAGAGTCCCCAAGGGGTTAGTCATAGACGCGTATAGATCCGTCACACACTCATGCCAAGAAATTGAAATTAGTAGTCAATAAAAATGTAAATATCGAATTTTGATGTCGGTCAACTTCAAGCTTGTAGAAATTCTTCGATTCAATTAACTGTATGTGCGCTATAAACACTTAGAAGAACTTATATCAGCTGAAAACCCGAAATGATTCGCCCGAGTAGAATATATAAAAAATATAATTACTAAAATATTTAAGATGTGTTTGCACTTAGTATTAGAGTCGTCTCGAATGAATTTTTACTGGCGTATAAGAGTATAGGAAGGGGAACGAACTTTTGGAGAAACATTTGTCGTGACCCGTCAGCCGTGGGTGTGAGAAGATTCAAGGAACATACAGACATGATACTAGAATCACTAATTTTATTCAACTTTTAACACTTAGGAATGTACTTTAATAACTAAACTCGAGGAGCAATAAGAATTATTAATCCGAAGTTTTTTTTTATCAAATATATAGAAGCACTTATCTGGCTTAATCTCTTGTACGATCCGGTTTTCAACCTACTAACTTGTCCAGCCGTAAAGTGGACGTCTTCCACACTTCCGTGGATCCTTTTGTCAGATTTAATCATACGATGGGCGACCACTGGTCGCTAACACTAGGTTTTCCGCTTACAATAAACTCTTAAACATGTAATACCGGACGGTTTTCCTGCTTCCCTCTGAAACCCCTTGTCTACCCTCAAACCCGGCTAGGTATGAGGGAGAAACTGAATAATCACTAGATATGTTTCAATCTAATTAGTTTATTGACGCCAAAATATCAATCAGACACAATAACAATCTAATTAAGATAACTGATGAGATAGTAGAGCGCGGAGGTGAGATTCAATAGCACGGGAATAATACTACGGACATTCAACTGATTCCACGATAGCTTAAACACGCTCAACATAAACTACGTCACACACTAATAAGCTAACTTCTAATTAAACAAGGCTCACGATACCTGTACTTTTATGTAGCAGATTCTACACTTGAATCTTGCAGGAGATCTTTATCTGGATTTAATCACTGTCGTTGGATCCACTCTCAGTAATCCTTTTCATGGACGAACTCCAAAATCTCTTAATAATTCCACGATCCTTCACTCTTCAACTAACAAACTAACTCGCCAACTCTTCAAACTCGCGAATACAGAATTTATATAATATACTTCATTTGCATAATCTCGCTTTCTTATTCGGCGAAAGTTGTTTAAAATAAATAATTTTTCCCCAGAAGAATCTCAAAGGAATTAGTAGAGTCGCGTATCATTCCCCGCTTACTCAACGACTGGCTCAAAGAGTTTGCATTTGCATAAAACTAAGTCACCTTTGCGGAAAGCAGTTTTTAAACTAATATCACAGTTAAAAAGAGAGTATTTTCCCCCCGTAACACATTTTTATTAGGTTTGTTGTAGAGTTCCGGCTAATTAAGAGGGAGGTAGAGTTTATGTATGTTATTCCAGAACTTCTCTAACGTGTGTAGAATGTATCTGCCAAGTGAGTTTACTGTCTAACAAGGTGCCAGTATGTTTTGAGTTCTGTATTATAAATTGGGGGGGGGGGGGTAATAAGTTTTTTGCCACGTGAGAACAGTACCCTCCTAGATTTTTTTTAATATTTACTTTCGCTTTAAATTGATTTAGGTATTCATCAATTAAATGAAAATGTTTGTTTGAGGAGAAAGGGACAGTGTTTGTACTTCTGAATTTTATTAACACGGCGGTATCCTCGACATATATCTTGATGGATGTGAGAGAATACTGCGGAATGTCATTCGAGTAACCATTAAAAAGAATGGAACCGAATAGAGAACCCTAGGGTACACCTGTTCTAAGTTTGTGATATAGGTAAAACTTTTGTTGAAAACAACATAAAATGATTTATGAAGGCAAGAAATTAGCATATGAAAGAGGGAATCAGGATAACTGTTAATAATTAATTTGTACAGAATTTCATCATTTTAGTTACAGGAATTGAATCGAAAAATGAACTTTCGCTTTCCGTTGATTGGTCATTACCTGAGTACTTTATTGGCTCGTTTTCGTTTAAATATTCCGTAATGATTAAATTTAATTCCATCGTTTCTGTTTTGAGCTTTTTTTCCTCACAGACTAAAATTACAGAAATTAAATAGGAGTATGCATATATATATACCTTCCTCGCATTTAATGTAATAATTTTACTCAATGTTATGTTTTTGTTCGAATTAATGCTGTTTAAAACTTTAAAAAATTGAAGCTAATAGACACACATATTACCAATGATGATTGGAGGAACTAATTGAATATCCTCCCTAATTTGTCAGTTAAAGCATGGTCGGTTGAACAGGAGCCGGCTTCTTGGAATCCGAATTTTAATTATTTTGAGGAATACTAAATTTTATCTCATATAAGATAAAACTGGAAAGGGGATTTCTACACAATTGTACAACACAACAAGGAGAAGAAGATAAAAAGATATGAAGATTCTAAAAATAAGAAACCTACTGAGGTATCAATACTGAGGTGTCTGCTAAGGATAGCAAACCAACCTTATAGGAAAAATCATTCTAAGAATTCCCGCTATTCTCGTTTTTACCTAAAGTAAACATTTCTCGTAGAACGAAATTTCTAGAAAAAAAATTTTCTGTAATATCGAGCTCATTTAAATATGTTATTATTTTTTATAGGTGTAGTGGGCAAGATCTTCAGTTGGAAAGGGTTCGGTCCAATGAGCAAGCTTGGCTATTTTGGCTACCTCATCCACTATATAGTCATTACCTTTCACGTCAGCAATGCCAGATCCTCTATAATATTTTCTCATTACGAAAATGTAAGTAACAAGTAATATAAAATAAAAAAAATTTTAAAGTCAATTCCTACTTTGAATGGATAAAAAGAAAGTAATTATATATATATATATATATATAGAGAGAGAGAGAGAGAGAGAGAGAGAGTGACCGAACTAATAATAGGAATTGAAAAAAGAGCATGATTTGTCTGCATTGTTGCAACAATGCACACCCGGTTTGGCTAGTTTGGTTCAAAACCGGTTTTAGATGCCAACTTTTTTTCGTTGTTTTAACAGTAACATTGTTAAAACAAAGGTGATAAATCTAAGTTGCCGTCAAAAACCAGTAATTAATAAATAAATATTTGAAAATACTATATTAACATCAAGTGTCATCACTACAAGTTTAAAAAAAATTATTTGAACTTGTGATTGGATAAATAGAAAGAATTTTATAAGCGATTGAAAATTTTAACAAGATATATATATATAATATATATATATATATATATATATATATATATATATACATAAATATTGAGAGAGTTTGAGCTAATAGTGGGAATTGAAAAAACATTGAATTTTCAAATAGAGATTCAATATGTAAATTAATTGAGAATCTGCTTAAAAAAAAAAAAATTCCTTAAAATATTTTAATTTTATCTACACAAATCAACGAAGTATTTAAATTACAAGTTATTTATAGTATAGCGTTTTTATATAATTCCCGAGAATGTTCGAAGAAGAACTCAATTAGAGTAAATATGAACAAATATTTTGAGGTCGATTAATCATATTTTTAAGGTATCATATGCATAGCTCTACACAAAAGCTTTCATCGAGAAATTCGCTTTAGTTCACTAAAATGCACATAAATCTTTGTACTTTTAAATTTTATTGTTCAAAATATTTTACTGATATTTTTAATTCAACATTGCTAGAACTATAAAGAATGATAAAAAATTTAATCTAATTTGCAGCTCATTGATAATAAATTTATTAAATATTTAAGATAAAAAGTATTAAATAATGTATATGAGTGTGTGTGTGTGTGTGATCATTCTAAAATTACGTGCATAATTCTGATAAAAAATTCCATAGAATTCCAAGAGATTTTTAATTTGTGCGTTTTTAAATTTTTGTGCTTATCTGAAGTTACTTGACATCAAATTAAATCATATTTGTTATTCCTACAGCACAATATTTTTGTTCTAAAGATTAAAAGTTCGTGTGGTAAATAATTTTAATTAAAATTTAAAATTCTCTTTAATCACACAACCTTCGTTGCTCGTTTCTAACACTTTTTCCCCTCT
Organism: Trichonephila clavata; assembly: GCA_019973975.1. NCBI lineage: Eukaryota > Metazoa > Arthropoda > Arachnida > Araneae > Nephilidae > Trichonephila > Trichonephila clavata. The sequence goes on along the minus strand of BMAO01006178.1, from coordinate 21,235 downwards.
CTCTTCGTTACATTTTTATGGGAAAAACTTAACTTTGTAATTATGTATTAAATTGTGGGCACTTGCGTATAAACCTCATTTTATTGGCGAGCTTTGGCGAATTTAAAAATATTTCAGGGTGGTATCAAATAGGTTGCTATAATTCATAGAATCTTTAGCGAATAATCTTTGTCATGCAGTTAATCTTGGGCGAAAAATCACTGGTATAAGGTTAATACGTAAATACTTCAAATCCCATTCAAGAAATGAGTTGTCTTACTTATAAAACATAAAAACATGATAGAATTTAAAACATAATGGGCTAAATTCATTTGACGTCATAGTCACGTGATAAATGCAATTACGTGTTTCCAACCAATCAGTTCCTAAATTCACATGACGTCATAGTAGTACAATAAATCAGGGGCGGCTCTAGGGCCGGACAAACCGGACCTACGTCCGGGGCGGCAAATTTTAGGGGCGGTATTTGACTGAATTTGAAAAATACTTATTTTTGTTACGAAAAAATTAGTACGAAAATATTTTTTCTAAAATGTTATTAAACCTAGTGATTTTAAACTATTAATATGTATAAAAATTCAGTGTGTTATAAATAAAATCCCATAAGTGAATAACTATTTTAAACAAAAGGATTACTGAGTTAAAAGAAAACTAGATTTCTTAATATCAATGAAATTATTTTGTATACATGTATCCATAGTTATAGTTAAGAGTTTCTGGATTGCAAAATTTTATTTTTGGATTAAATCAAAATTATATTGTTGAGGATAAATTTTGTTCGTAAGAGAATTTCCACTTCCGGAACGAGACATTGCACAACCTTCATTACGGTTCCCAGAATTTTAAAAAAAAAATTGTATCTCATTTGTCTTGTTAGCTGTTAATTTGTTGAAAATTTTAGAATGTCCGAGGGAGTGCGTAAAAAGTTATTTGGTGCCCAGTACAAAAAGAAAAAAAAAAGAGACTAAGAAAAACTAGCCCATATTAAAAAACATGCTGGAAGTTTACTGAATTACTTACAAGGCACTAGAAAAAAGGAAAGCAGTATAGAATCAGAATCTGATTTAGACTTTCATGATGAGGATGTTACTGATGAAACAAACGGAACCGATGGTGGCACTGCTCTTGTTGAAACTACTCCAGGGAAATCCAAAGATCACGATAATTTAACAATGGTATTTAGTTCAGATACAGGAACCTCTGGCCATTTATTCTATCAGACGCCGATAGATGTTACGTAAAAGGACCCCCTTAGTCATGAATATGATTTTTCTAATGATGATATTGGTTGAAGATTTAGCTCACAATATAATATCAGAATTTAAAATAAACGGTGAAAAGGTTATGCGAAAATGGTTAGTTTATTCCATTACAAAAAAAACTGTGTATATTGTTTTTGCTTCAAACTTTTTGGCTATGTCATTAGTTCCCTTTCCACAGAAGGTTTTTAAAGTTGAAAGCACTTCGTTGAAACTCTAAAAGAACAAGAAATATCAAAAAACCATACTCAAAGCCAAAAGTCTTGAATTAAATTTAGTTAGCGATTACAATGCTCTAAAACAATTGACAGTGACTCGCAAAGACTTATTACAAATGACATTTTCGGTAAGATATGTATGAATTGAGAAATCTAATCCTTATGAAGTTATCGTTAAAACTAATGAAATTTTTTAGGTCTCCTTTCAGTTGAAATATTAGCTGGAAGAGAACTTTCAAATTTAATAGCTAAATTTAAAAACTTTCAAATTTAATTTAGAAACTAGAAATTACAGCTAAATTTGCCAGACATGCGGAGGCAGGCCTACGATAACGGCGCCTATATGAGAAGAGAGAAAGCAGGGGTACAATCTAGAATTAGGACGTTAAATACGAAACAATCTATGTGACATGTTGTAGCCACACTTTAAATTTGGTCGTGGGGCCGTGGGTAGCCTAGTGGTTAGAGCATTGGACTCCAGACCGGAAGGCCTGGGTTCGATGCCCGATGCCACCAAATGCCCACCGAGTATAAACGGAGAACGTGCTCTTTAAATCAGAGGGTCCGAATCGTGTCGCCATCTATCGTGTTGTTCCGAGTAAAATCGCACTGTCACCTTCTTGGGGGCTTAGGCTAACGACAGACGTAAAATTCTAGCCCTTAGCCGCGATGAATTTCGTGAACCTTGATCTGATGTTACTGTCGATCAGGTGGCATAAGCAACAACAACAACAAATTTGGTCGTTAGTGGCATGGCAAAAGCATCCTTAGCAGTATGTACTTTTTAAAATATAATTCAAATAACTTATTTTTTCATTGTTAACTTTTAGTTGTGCCATATTATTAAAATATATGAAGGGCATAACTTTAAAGCCACTAAGGGCAACTCACTGGGGAAGCCAAATCTAGGCTATTATACACTTAAGATATCAATTGGCAGGTATTTATGATGCTTTATTTAATGATTATAATATCGCTAAAATTGGCATCTCTAAAAGAGATGAGGTCTCCGTATTATTAAACTCTATTAAACAATTCAAGTTCCTATGCTCCATCATTATTTGGCATAAAATCTTAAATTGCATAAATCCAATAAGCAAGGTATTATAAACAAAAGATTACGATCTAACATCTGCTATGAAACTGTAAAGAATTTCTTAAGGATCTTCGATCGGATGTGACTTTTGATGAAATACAACGAGGAAATACGACGACATTGATATCTCTCCTAACTTTGAGGTGACGCAGCCGCGTCACAGAGTTCGACGAGAAAATGTTAATTATGATTATGGAGCTCGAGATGATCCGGTAGGAGATCCAAAATTAAAATTCAAAATAGTTTTATTTTTTTAGAATGAACCAAACAATTATTGCCTTGGAATTCAGATTTAATTTAATGAGTACTCACGGTAATTGTTTTCAATTTTTATTCAATATCTGTGCGATTTAAGAGAACCCTAAAAAATATAATTAATTATAAACTGTAAAAATTTAGATAGGATTTTGACCGTTGAAGAATCGGATATAAACGCGCTTGATCTAGCAGATGAGATAATGTCAGTTTCAGCTTTACTAGGCAAAGTTTAAGTTTAAAATTTATTTGTTTTAGAATTTGCTCCAAATCTTGCTATTCCATTTAAAACTTAGCTTTCTTTGCCAGTAAATTTAGCAAGTAGAGAAAGAAGTTTCTCAAAATTAAAATTTATAAAAAAAAATTTCATACTGCTCACAACTCCTCTCTCTTCAAAGGGTTTAGCTACATTGGCTATCGAACATGAAATAGCTGAACAAATTGATTTGAAAGAATTGATCAAAAAGTTTCTGGAATTAAAAGTCAGTAAAAAGAACTTTTTAGCGCGTTTTTCACGTAGTGGAACGAAAGCGCTATTAGGACGCAAATTTCGTCTTCGTCTTCGTTCCATATTTTGTCGTAACTTTTTCTCAGCTAATAAGCAACCAATTGACCTCGGGTTTTCGGCATTTGGTCGCATTTGTGCCCTAGATTAGCTGAATCATATTTAAATTTTCCCATAGTTTGCAAAAAAAAAAAAAAATTTCTTGCTTTTTTATAGTGCTGATACAGATTTGTGTCATTATTTCTTTTCAGCTCAATAGTAGTACATTTAGAGGAGTGGTACAGTACTACTTTCTGTTAGTAAAATGTTCATTAGTTGCATTATTGTAAAACACAACATGTGAAAAACGCGCTAAAATTACTTGACCATGCCAATGATTGATATCTTGTTTTGTTTATTTTGTTATTTGTTTTATTTTTGTGTTTTAGTTTTTAATAAAACTAAAACTATTATAATGCCTTTTTCTTCGCAAGAAATATTCAGGTTTTATAGGTGTGTATCTATGAAAAATTTTTATCGTTTTCAATAATATTTTTTTTTTACTTTGGAGAGAGGGGCGGCATTTTTATTTTTGTCCGGGGCGGCAAAATTGCTAGAGCCAGCCTTGAATAAATCCTCTAACGTGTTACGAACCAAGCAGTCCATACGCTTCGTTGTAGCCAACCTTTCCTTTTTGAAGTAACTTTCGCTTAAAAAAGCACATATTTGTCAACAATAATAACTCAACTATGTAAGCAAAAACTTCACTTGATTTGGAAAGACACGTGTAATATAGGATTTTTTTTTTTTACTTTAAAAATAACTCTGTGAGGAATATCCTCACACTCTCAATCATCAAATTTGAAATTTTATCAAAATTTTACTAGTAGAACAAGTCTAATGTCAGTTTTGAACTTGTGGTGGTCTCTACCGAAAGACCATTTCCTGTTAAGGAACTATTGACATCTCACAACGGCCATATAGTTTCCAAGATCGAACACTCCGATGCTTATGTTCTGATGCAAGTCAACCCCCTTTAATCCAGCCGACATACCTGCGTACGACAATCTCCGACATCAAAGTCCACCGCGTGAAAGGTGACAAGGACCAATGGTCTGTCACAAACAGAAAGGGTTCAGCCTCACGTGTTGCTTTTGTGAGCGTGACGTATTCCACCTTTAAATAGACTCCAAAAGGGGAAATCAAATCCAGAGACTCTAGATACGCTACGGAGCTTCTCAGACGCTTCTACAAACTCCAACGGACTCTCTCTCCGATTGACTTCCAGATTAGCTTGGACTTTCTCCCACTTACAGTGACCTATCAAGGCTCCAGATAACGAGCCTGTCAATGCCGTTTTAAAGCAGCCTTTCACAGGAGTGATCCAGTCTTGACAGCGACCTCAGCAGAGCAGAACCTTAGCAAATCCAATAAAGTACACTTAATTGTGTAGATCATGTGACTGCCATGAATTTAGCTCATCTAAATATTTTGAAAGAGTAGTTATTTTTATACTATTAATATAATTTTATATATTGTATTATAATTAATCCTATTTTGCAATTAACATTTTTCTTTCTTTTTATAGTGGATGAGAATCAGTGGCTACACATTGGTGACATTTTTTGCTGCTTATGTTCTTTATGTTACGTTTGAGTCGCCCTTGACTTACATAGAATCGTTTTTCTTACCATCGAGACCAGCGAACGAAAACCTCCAGAACAACATCAAACAAAATGTTAATATAGAAGGGATCGTTGCAACTAATGAAATCATACCGCCAAACACGATAGCTAGTTGGAATCTGAAAAACTCATCCTACATTTCCGAAGAACACTCTAAACTGTAATGTCGCCTCCATTTTTGTTGTTTTATGAAATCGCATCTTCATCTGTGCCATAAGTAAGAATGGACAAAAATACACATGCCATGCGAACGTAATATGTGTCTTTTGTACTTCATCTTTTTTATGAAATAAAAATTTTGTGCATAGTTATAGGCGTAAAAAATTCACTTCTATTCGCTTACATCCATGCGGATTTTTAAATAAAATTTACATCTGTATTAAGCACCTGAAAATTGCTCACTTTTTATTATTTGCCATTACTCTCATTTACCACCATAGATGGTTTTTTTCGACTACTAATTTTTTTGGAATACGAGGAAGAGTTATATTAACGTCCTCTATAAAGCAACACAAGAGCTATTGGCGACAGACCTCGTATTTTTGAGCCTTGGTCAAGTGATGAGGACGACACCTGAGCTGGCATCTCCTTCTCCTGACTACTATACCAACGGGAGAACATTGAGCCTCGACAGATTTAACGTGCATTGGCCCCCTCTACAGGGGGGATCTTCATTGGTCACAGAACTCGATTCCTGGACACTCCGGCCACGAGTTCGTGATCATAACCAGAAGACTTCAGCGGCCATGGTTCAAAATTGCAAGGTTCGTAGCCAAAAACCCTAGTGTACCTGAGCAGTGTGATACTATTATTCACTCACTCCCTCTGCGGCCCTTTAAGAATGCTATAGTTTGAAATGAAAATGAATAAATATGTTATAAAATCATTTGTGGTAAGAAAAGCGACTTTCTTTTATTATGAGCAGAAACGATAAAAATTAAATAAAGAATACTACTTAAGGAAAAACATTACATTGGTTTTATTTTTATTTTATTACAGAACCAACGGCAGCATGGTCCTTAAATGTCCATTTGTATTTTTATTTCTATTAATTGATTTTTCTTATTGATATATTTAAAATAACTTCTACTGAAAAGGAAAATCCAAAAAATCAAGAGTGTACACATGGGGTTCAAAACTTTATCCCCTAGTTTGAATTAAACATTGATACTTAGAGTATAAATGTTTTAAATGTACAATGAATAAATGTTTAATGTAACAACTCATATACTTGAGAGTATAAAAACTGAAACAGCACCTTTTAAATTATTTTTACATGGTTTCAGAAAGAATGTAACGGCTGGTTAAAAATAATGCGAATTACAATGAAATTATTACGCGATAATTTACGCAGTGAGACTCAAGAACCATTAAATCCAAGTCTAAAAAATAGGATTTGCAGCCCTGGGATCCCGGGATTAAAATAACTAATCCCAGGATTTAATTTTTATCTGAATTATATTGTGAAATTTTTTTTTAAGTTTTGTGAATCTGGTCTTACATTTAATATGTCTTACGCCTAAACCTATGCTTACCCATACACCATCATTACGAATTTAATTGAAATGCGGTAGTCAGTCGAGCCTGTGTGCGCCTAGGTCTGTAAATTGGGAGTCCTGCACATTTATTTGTGTCAGATTACGGTTTGTGCGAGTATCTGAAAACTTATGTTATATACTTTCAACTCTTAATGTCCTAGGAAGGGCCTACTTTTGCATAGGAGACAAGGGCCTCAAAAGAACTCCTAAAACGCCCCTGTCCATTCCTTTTTCTCTTTAAAAAAAGATTTATCATTAGTATGGGCATACAGCTTAATTGGACGCGTGCGCTTTTCATAGTGGCTTTGACAATTTTCTTCAAACCCATCTCTCGGAAACCGAATGTCACGCCATTTCATCGCTAGAGAGTTGCGTACTGATAATTATTACAGATTGTTTTGTATGCATCTCAGAATGAACTTGCGTTTTACTGCTTTTAAATATGCATTTGATGTTTTTGCCGAAAAACAGCCCTCTTATGACTGGAATTATATTTTCGAATGTTTCGTAATTCTTAGTGAAACTTCATTAGTATTTTTCTGTGAGTTTCAGTTGAAGTAAAACTTACTGAAACAGCATGGTATAAATATGAGGTGTAACACAAAAAAAAGAGACTAAATGTGTTATCTTGAAAAAGAGTGGAGTTGGCAACAGCTGTTTTAGTGACGTCATCTCACACATCTCCTTTATTCATATGGCCAGTTTCGACTTAATCGATCACGCCAGTTGAGAGTACTGCGTCATTGAGGGACACGTAAAACATTTTTCCACCGTAAAAATGTCTAATGTAAAAACTTAACAGTGAATCGACATCAAGTTTCTTGTGAAACTTAAGAAATCTGTTACGGAAAGATTTCAAATGTTAACTGAGGCTTATGGAGATAAAACTTCGTATCTTGTTTGTATGTTCGAATGGCATAAGTGGTTTTCAAGGGGAAAGGACAGTGTGGGAAATGATAAACATACTGGGCACCTAGTGTGAGCAATTTCAGACCAAAACATTGCCAAATTTCATGATGATGTGAATCGAGGTGACCGAAGATTAAATGTCCGTGCAGTGAAGGAGTTGGTTAAATGGAATAGGGAAGCTGTTCAACCCATTTTAACTGACGAATTACGCGTGAGGAAGATTTGGGTGAAGGTTGTTCCAAAAGTTCTCTCCGATGACCAAAAACAGTGCCGTAAAGACGCGTGTGTGGACTTGGTAGAACACATTGCAAACGAGCCAAATTTGTTGAAATGTGTTGTAACATGTGATCAGGCATGAAGTTTTACCTATGACTCAGAAAGTAAGCGCCAGTCGATGCAGTGGAAGTCTCCTTGATGCCCAAGACCAAAAAAGCACGTTCAGAATCAAAATTCAAGATAATGTTAATTGTCCTCTTCGACATTAATGGAACTGTTATGATTTAGTGGGACTGTTAATCAACTCTGCTTCAGTTAAGTTCTAAAAAGAATTCGTAAAAAAGAAATTAGAAAAAAAGGCCCCATGGTAGAGTGATGGATGGACAATGCGCTTTCTCACACGGATCTATCTGTCAAGCAGTTTCCGACCTTCTAAGACCTTTATTCACCTGATTTGGCTCTATGCGACTTTTTTTATCTCCTACAGTTAAATCTTGATTAAAGGGAATTTATTTTACCTCAATTGAAGAGGCCAAGGCAAAAACGAAGCATCTCCTTCCAAAAACCTTTTTCCAGTACTGTTACCAGCAATGGCAGCACCGAATGCAGAAGTGTGTGAATACTCAATTGGGACTACTTTGAAGGTGATAACATCATGGAGAACTGGTTCTGTACGTAGAATGATTTATTGGACCTGTCTCCTTTCTTTTATGTCACACCTCGCATGTTGTTGTTACTTATGCCACCTGATTGACAATAACATCAGATCAAGGCCCACGAAATTTATTATGACAAAGGGCTAATTGTTTGCTTGTTGTTAGCCTTATCTTTGAGCCCCATGCAGGTGAGACACGATCTGTCTCGGTTCTAACCCAGTTTTGTGGAATGTCACCCTGGGGGAGGTATCCCACCTCTCTTCATATTCCACCAACCTCAAGAGAGGATTTGCGACTCGACAGCTTATTTAGAGTATCCCCATGCCGCAGAAGCAGTATACTTTAACAAACGCCCATGCCTTCTTCAATATTCGAGCCCAGGCTCAACAGCAGGAGTGGCCAACCCGCGGCATGCGTGACACAATGTGGTGCGGTTGAGTTGTAATAGTAGCACGCGAAGTCTTATTGAAAAATTAAAAAATATTATTTTCTTTTTTACAATTTTATTAAGTTGTGCTTGTTTCACAGACAAAAAAAAACCTCAAAATTTATTTTAAGCACTCTTAATTAAGCGAATTACAATAGAAACTTATCATGTAAAGAACACTTCCTTGTTGTGTGCGCTGGCTTCCATAGGAAGTGCATTAGCGAGATTTTTGAATTTGAGGGAACGTGTTTTAAAATATCTGGAAGAAACAATGAACTACCTGCTTGCTACTTAAGAATGAAGACTGGTTACGGGATTAAGCTTTTCTTACCAATAATCTAGGACATTTAAATAATTTAAATTTAAACGTACAGGGGGAAAATAGCATTTTACTCCTATTTTAGTTGGCCATATATCTTATGTAAACAAATTTTTGCAGCTTTATTCCTGTTTTGAAGGGGGGGGGGATAACAGGTTGAGCATTATATTACCAAATACCATTATATACCAAAGTTAATAATGTGCTCCGAGCTATAACAGATATAAAATTTAATATTCATTTTGCAGTATCCATTCAATGCTAGGTTGGATTGTTATCCAAGATGATAGAAAATGCTGACTTTTTCATAAATCCTTTTCCAATTTCTCTACAGGACGTAAATTGTTACCCAACTGAAATCCGAATCGAAATTATTAACCTGCAGCACCAACTAGACTTGAAAGCAAATATAATGAATTTATTTCCAATCAAGTGATCCAAATTATATTGAATGTTGTAAATTTGAACCGACAGGTAATTTTCTAAATTTACACGATTTGGCTGTTAAATGTTTTTTTTTTCTTTGATCAACGTAAGTTTTTGAATAAATGCTTTCTATTACGAATTTTATATATATATCAAATAATAATATCGCTCAAAATTAACTGATACACACCTAAAACAACCTAATTTTGTTAGCATTTTCAAGAACTAATCCTAACTTGGTTAATTGCTGCAAATTCAAAAGCCACCTTAAGGAAGCACTGACTGTTTAATTTTTAATTAGAATTAAATGTTTAAAGTCACTCACTTTTATTGTATACCCAAAAAAAATTTATAAAAAAATAAGTAAAATGTTTATTAACAATAAAACGTAAGTATACATATAATGGAATTTTTAAATTTTCACTACTTAGGCTTGTATAAAAAAAATATGCTATTTACGAAAAAATCCCGTACGCCAAGAAGTAATATTTTTCTCCTTTATATATCTTTTTTTTTTGTGTTGGAAAAATTAAAAGTGGCACGCATAAGAATTTAATATCAGATAGTGGCACTCTTACCAAAAAGGTTTCGGCCACTCCCCTGCCCTACAGCATCACTAACCACTATACCGGACAGATATATATATATATATATATACGTATATGTAGAGTACCCGTGTGTTAAACTATTTGAAGAAAGAAATGTTACTTTCTCTCTGTGAGATTTGCCTAGTAATTTACAATTTGGACTAGTCTCAATCGTCGCAATATAAAACTGCTGCACCAGGGCCTTTGAACCTTGGTCAAGTAACGACGACGACATCGAGCTGATAACTTCTTTAACTTCCCCGGGAGAACGTTTGAGCCCCCGACGTATTTATGTGCATCGGCTGCCTAGGCACAGTGGGTCTTCAGCGGTACAAGGCCCGTACTCATGAAACGCCAGTCACAAATCAGCTGCCTATATAAGGAGTGGATCGAGAAAGCGCTTTTGCACCCTGATAGTTTTTAATACAATGCTAGCGTCATCTGTTTTGTAATATGGAAACTAAAAAAATTGAATAGTCCTATACAGTTGTTGTATTGCCGTACTAGTCGAATGATTTTTGCTGAAGTTCTTATTGCATTTTATTTACATTTTGGATAATTTTTACTTTTCATTTCTTGTTATTTTTTTGCTTTATTTTATTAATTGTTTAATAATCTTTCTTGTTATTTTAATTAGTTAATTTGTTTTTTTATCTTTCTGTAATCATTTTTTTTTTATTCTTATTGTTTTCTTAAATGGAGACTGAAATGAATGTACATAAAAGAGACTTAATCTGTTCATTTTGCATTAAAAAAAACTTATAATGCCCCTAATTTTTATATGTTATTTTCCTATGTATTTCTGCATTAAAATACTATTTTAATTAAACATGACTGGAAAAAAAAAATTTTAAACTCAACATATAATTTTGCAAAATATTGATAACATTTGTTACTACAAGATTACTCAGCTTAATCATTTAACTATTTGCATAAATATGCAATTCAAATATGATATCCTGGTGATTATATTTGATTTCAATATATTGTGTGTGTTGAAAAAATAGCTTAAATGTTGTATTAATATAATATTAATAATATACATTATATTATATTGAGAAAGTTATTCTTAGAAGGTACTTTTAAAAAACTACTTGATAAGTTGCCATATTACTTAATTCTTTTGAGAAAAGAATATAATTTATATCTAGTTGAATTAATTTACATGTTATATAAAATTTTAGGTTATTTTTCTAATATTTTATGCTTTAATATTTCTTCTCGCAAAGCAAAAGTGTAGATATTTTAATAAAAGTTACAAAACCCAATATATTTGGCTTTTTCATTCATATTTATTTTATAATACAATAAATTATTTTCATTAACTAAATTAATTGCAGATTAAACTGAGGTTTGAAAAATAATCATGAGATATTCACAAAAATAAATAATATTTTGAACAACAGATGGCGCTTGCATTGCATTAAAGAAAATATCTGAGTGAAAGTAGCGCTGTCTCGATCCACTCCTCCTATATACACATGTTAAATAAGCCACTTGCCATGTGTTAAATCAAATATTTCAGGTAGATTTTGTACCAAATGGTAACTTTCCACCAATCAAAAAATCTTGTATACTTTTCTGTACTGAATTGAAAATAGTTGATTTATTGTTGTGTGTGCATAAATTTTTAACATTAAATCATATTATCTATTAAAACATTATAATTCCTTTCGTATTATTACGACTAATTAGTATAGATGTCGCTAGTAGTCATTTTTTACAATTATTGCTACAGATCATTGCTATGGTCCCTACATCCCAAGTACCACCCAAAAAACCATTTCTTTAATGTTGTCCAGTTTTCGTAGTACTTTGTAGTTTGCACAAATTTTATAACGTACTCATCATATAAACATGTTAGTTAGTTGATGTGTTGATTGAGAGTTATTTTAAAGTGACTGTCTTGAGAAAATGATTTCTTTAGTAACTGTATGTTGGTTCGTCGTGCTCCATCGTTTACATTTACCACAATAATGGTAAAAAATTGTGAACAAAAAGACAAATAGCGACATCTATACACGCATGTTATAACTAAAGTTTCTTAAAAAATATCTCATTGACCTCCATGCGTTATGCCATAAAATTTTAAAGGCTGTTTCCGGATAAAATTTTAAGACTAAAGTAATTTTATAAATTGAAATGAGAAAAATTAAATAAAATATTCACCAAGAAATATTTAAAACCAAAGTTTTATTTTGAAATTTACTTCATTGAAAAGAAAAAAAATAATACAAATTTGAGATAAGTTTGGCATTTTTACATATATTTTTGAATATTAATGTAACGTTTCTGAATACTAAATTTTAATTTGGAAGAAAAATAAACATTTCTTTTTTCTTGTGTGTGTACTTCATTTGAATTGTGTTTTATGCTACAAATAAAAAATTTCTCTAATTTCTTATATTTTGCGAGATAGTATATTATTTCTCCGATTCTTCCTTTTCCCTATATTCTACCAAGTACACAAAAACCTATTGCTTGAATTAAACTTTTTTATTTCATTTTATTCCACTCATTCCATATAAATAAAATATTTTTATTAGCTCATAATTTTCTAAAAAAAAGTTTCTTAAATCGAAATAAAGTCACAAACTATCAATTTGTTTTACAAAAAAAAAAACGGATATTATGAAGGTTTTTAATACTATCAATAGAACATATTTTAGTAGGTGGGTGCGGAGTGCCATCTAGCTCTTAAAAGAAAGCCAGTGCTGCAAGTTTTCAAGTAAATCATCGATTACTTACTTGATCGGCAGTAATGACACTCAATAGAATTAAATACATTTTAAATTTAGTGGAATACATTAGTAACACGAAAAAAGAGACTCGGAAAGAAAATAATGCAATCTTTAAAAAGCATTTGATCCCCTTTTTTACACAGAAATTTTCTCTCACACATGTAATCCCTAATAAATTTAATCAGGTTTGATTAATATAATTAAAAAGGTACTTATCATTAAAAAAAGTCAAAATATTGTAAAAATTGAAGCATATTTCCGATTTCATAACAGTAATTATTTTCTCCGAATTGAAAATTATAAAATGGAACCATAAGATTCGAAAAAATAATGAAACAAACCAAACCTTTAAAATTCGAACCTGTGGATTGAAAACAAATATTTACAAGCCTTCTCGTAAGGATCATTCAATTAAATTTACAATAAAAAAAAAGTAACGCATAACGAAAATCTTTCCCCACCATGCCGTAAGTACTTCAAAAAAAATTTTATTTACGTATGAAAAATGCATGATATGAAAATCCAGTGGTGTAACTGAGCCCCTGCAAAGTTAGGTTTTGCGCCTAAATGAAAGGCTTGGAAAAAAAAGTACTGCAATTTTTTTTAAAAAAAATTACTCTGAACGTTACCGATTTCATAACAGTAATTATTTTCTCCGAATTGAAAATTATAAAATGGAACCATAAGATTCGAAAAAATAATGAAACAAACCAAACCTTTAAAATTCGAACCTGTGGATTGAAAACAAATATTTACAAGCCTTCTCGTAAGGATCATTCAATTAAATTTACAATAAAAAAAAAGTAACGCATAACGAAAATCTTTCCCCACCATGCCGTAAGTACTTCAAAAAAAATTTTATTTACGTATGAAAAATGCATGATATGAAAATCCAGTGGTGTAACTGAGCCCCTGCAAAGTTAGGTTTTGCGCCTAAATGAAAGGCTTGGAGAAAAAAGTACTGCAATTTTTTTTAAAAAAAATTACTCTGAACGTTAGTAACTACCCCCCCTCTGGTGATATTTCCTTGCCACTCTTCTCTAATAGAACTATGCCGAATAGGAGAACAGCACAGCTCAAAACAGTAGTTCAACCGCATAGTTTGAACTTTTTCCTATTCTAAAGTAGATTCTTATATTGGTATTATCACCCCACAGAGCGGGGTCCAAAAATTAATCGAGGCTCATTAAGTTGTTCCTCTCCACGGTAATCTTTAGTAAAAGGCGAAAGATTAGCACGAAGTTTGAAGAGAAACCAGAGCTTACTAGCGAAGTGTTCTGAAACTTCTTAAGGAAATGTTACGTACTTAAAAAGTGGTGTTTTAAACACTTTCATCTGCGAAAGTTCGATTTTTCTGTTAGGTACTTTGCTGGATGCGTCGCTGACGATGTTTATCATTATAAATTGATTCCAATCATTTGACTTTTCTCCAAAGTCAGTTCACATGCTGTTTTCATTCCTGATAATTCAAAGTGGATTGTCTCAATGTATTTTCCTATTGATAATTCACGGGATTTTTTTTAATGCCTGTCAGCTAGAAAATTATTTTACAATTATTTTACCAAACAAAAATCACATACCCTTTTAAAAAAATTGTAACAAAAGTAATGGAATTTTTTATAACAACATCTGCTACGTCTACGACAGGAAGCAGTTCGTCTTCCATGTATTAATTTTACCAATCGGAATTTCCTTACCTTTTTTAAATGAAAAAAGTATGGAATGCGGAGAAAAAATGTAGCTTTTTTTTTAATACGTATGTGTTGATCTGAAAAAAAAAAGAGAGAGGGGGTTAGAAAACAAAACCACATTCTGTTGCAGTACAAAGGGGGAAAATATTTAACATGTTTACATATTTAACATGCTTCTTTTCTCTCTCTCTTTTTTTTTTTTTTTTTTTGAGCCAAGGAGTGCTTAACTTTTTACATTTGTCCGTGATATCGCTCCTTCTTTTCTTTCTTTTTTTATTCCCCTCACATCATTGCATATTTTTAAAAACACTCTGCATTCTTTTTGTGTCGGTATTAAAAAAATAAAGGGGGGGGATGCAGATATCTTGATTTAAAAAAAATGAAGTTTATTGAAAATTTTCATAAAAAACTAACAACTGTAAAAGTTTTGCAAAAAATGATTCCTTTTTTTAAAAAATTGGTTGATTTTATTCAATCATTGTAGAATTTCAGTGAAACGAAACAGTTTGTACTAAATTTGATAACCCCTTTCCCGATTGAATGTGAATATTCTTTATGCAATTTGAGGGAACATATTTTTATTAATCTGTTATTTCCTCAGTCTTTGGAAAAGCGATTCCCTTCCATGACACGTTATACACGTCTATGAAACTTAATATTTAGCAAGGAGATTCTCAAAAGACGGGGTTATACAACCAACTATTAAATAGCTAATTATTATCTTTAAATAATTTTTATAGTTACTACTAAAACAGTGGAAGCAGACTTTTCTACTTGATTTTTGTTAGTATCGCTACAAACCCGTCTATATTTTTAAAAAGCTGTGAAAGCAAACCGAATTTACTTCTGTTATTCTCAATACTTGGAATGAACTAAATAAAATATAATTAATAAAAATTCATATTCCAGTTTTTAAATTTTGTCTTCTTTGCTTATGTAAGCAATAGTAGTGAACGTAGACTTTTTTTTTAGTAGTGATATTGGTTTTGTGGTACGAAACAGTAGAGGTTGTTACATTTGGATTTATTTTGAACGAAGAATTGATTTTTTACAAGGATTGAAAGAGTAGAGCTTTGTGGTAAACCCGACCATGGGTCCCTTACGGAATATGGCAACCCCTTAGAATAGTTTTGAGAATCTGGCCTGGCGGACGCAGAGCGATGTAAACACACGAAACCGATGTGTGGCGAGCACCGCAATAAATTAATATAGTATGAGAAATGTTGCCTCTTTTCACCATAGTGGTGACCCGGTATATTCAAGCAAAACCTTTACCTTGTGAATAGTAGTTCACAAAATCGATGGTGTTAAAAAAAACATCGTCATTCAACTAAATTTAGTATAAGGAATCAATTCCTTTGTCTATGGATCCGAACATCCTTGGTTTCGATTTCGGGTGTGGCTCTCATCTTTAACTGCAAATGTATCACAGATAAGTGGATTTTTTTTCTCTGTTTCATTTTTCTGTGCTTTTAATTTAACTTGAATTGTTTTATCAATTTAATATTTTATTTTATTTTTTTTCATATTTAATGCTAAAATTACTTGATTGCATGTAATAATTTCGGATGAAATAAAATTCTTGTGATGCAAGTTTTAAAAAAAAATATCATGTGTACTATCGATGAAAATGCCAAATTCTAATTAAATATATTACTGGTTATTATAGCGTTTTTTATTATTGAATGCATGTCTATTTTATTGTTTATTTAGTAATTTTGTTCTAAAACCTTGCACAATGTCGGAAGTAAATGCTGTAAAAATACCAGTGTATAATAGATCCGATCCCACCTTGTGGTTTGTTATGTGCGAGAGTACATTCGCTTTAGCAACCCCAAAACCAATAACTGAGTCTTTAACTAAGTATAATTACATTGTAGCGATAGTGACAGGTAAAAGGAACAAACAAGGCCGGACGTGTAATGCGCAATTTCGTTGGCAGCACCTATTCCTATAATCTACAAACAAGGATGGGTTACTTTGATATTTTTGGCCTCTTTTTGAAAATCGCCAAGTTCATCGTTGGCTTAATTGAACCTACTAAAATCATTCTTACTATAGCGCTCGTGCTGAAAGGTTCGTATATAAAATTCTAGCGGGGAGATTTATTGATTAGGTATTTTATAACTTTGAATTATGATGTTTGATTGTTACATTTTTTTGCCGTTTTTATATTGTATCAATTTCCTGTTAAGTTTTCCATCATTTTAACATATTTGCTGATTTATGGAATTTCTAACTTATGTGAACAACTAAAAACTTTGATTCATAATTTTGAATTATTATTATTTTACTCTTTTTATATTGTATTTTTATTTTATTTTGTGCTTTGATTTGATGTAATTAACATTTTCCGTCCATCGACTTTCTAGCTTCTGCCGTGTAAAAGCTCGATTCTCCAATCACGTGAATGTAAAAATTTTATGCTTTGATTATTTATAATGTTTTAATAATACGTTTTAAAATTTCCAGGTATTTACTATTGTAGTAGATTCATTATTTTTTTAGTTCCTGCTGGGTGATTGCCTCCTTGGCGGATCTCGTGAGTGTAAAACTTTTTCTTGTCGTTAAATCGAAAGTTCTATTGATTGTTATGAAAAATTAGCGTAAATATATGAGGTAAATTGTTTGGCTAAATTTTTAAATGATTGTGAGAATAATAATAGAAAATATAAATTTTCTGGAGGTGTTCTTGTAAAAGAAGGGTGCCCTGCTAGGATCCAACCAAAGGTAATAACACTATTCTTATTAAGAAAATACATTTATTTAATTAAAGTAAGAAAAAAATCATTATTGGAATGTATTATCTATTGCAAAAAATTTTATACGAATCACATGTAAAGATCTACACAATATGTTGAGATTTAACTTTCCCTTAACCTTTTCCATATCATGAGTGAAATTGTAGATTTAGATATTTAACACATTTGCTAACATGTGAAGCTTCCTAGACATATAAAAGAAAAACTAGTTGTATAGAAATATCAAAGATTCTATATTCTAATTATTAATGGAATATCTCTCTCTCTCTTGGTAGAATCACTCTTTATAAAGACTTTTAAGGGATCAGTATAATATATTTTTCAAAGCATAATCAAGCATTTCAACTGGTTTATAAAACTTGTATAGAGTTCATTAAAGCTAATCTTGAAGTGGGTATTGAAAAATCTTCAGTATTAGAATATGTATTCGGTTAATAGAAGTTTAATTGTACTTGACTAATAAGGAATGCTTTACTCTGTTGCTCATGTTATTATTAATAAATTAAATACGGGAAATATGTATTGTGTTTCAACATTCTGAGAGAAAGGGTGCCCAGTTAAAAATTAATTGCATTACGCCTTCAATGCACTTGGAAGAAATGATTAAATGATCTTGTTTTCCAATTTTGAAATGCGAAGGGAAATTTCTCTAGTAGCTCATATGGGAGGAATAAGTTCAATCAGATGTAAACAAATAATGCAAAATTTTAAAATTGCATCGACTGATAAAAAGCCTGTTTTCAATAAATATTTTGATGATATTTATTGTAATTCAGCCTACTAATAGTATAAGTCACATCATCTACTTCTGCATGCCAATACTGATAAAATATATATTGTTAATCTATATTCACAATACATGAATGTCCAATTATTTTAAAATGAAAATTTAACTGTCAAGCAGATAGTTTGTTGAAAATACAGCATGACACATATTTAGCACATTATTGAATTTTAAATAGTACTCTCCCCAGTTTATATCCTCACAACCTATTTCCATTTCAAAATGAATTGAAGATTCCTGACAGATATTTATGACCAGGCAACAAATTCTTGGTTTGTAAAATCGCGGACTAATGGAGATGTATTTTATGTTGTTAAAAAGATTATGGTAGCATTTCAGAAAGAGGCTATGTGTGTGTGTGATCAATGCCATTACAGGTGTGTAAAATTATCATGTTCGGCTTGGTATACATGTGAATGCTCAGATAATCATGCACCATGTAAACATATTAAGTTCATTCTTAAATTGTTTGAGAGATTCCATGTTGTTGAAAATGTTGAATATACTTCTTTCCATATCTCAGATAGAAAGTGTGGTATGGGGTCTTCCGCCAAAGAAATATGTAATGACATAAGAAAAACCAGGAGACTGAACTTCTACTTGTAGTATTAAATTGTTTATTGCAAGGTAAAATAGTTTAGGAAGAATTGTCTCAACATGCAATTCAGTAAAAGAAAGGTAAAAAGTAATTACTAAAGAATTATTTACCTGATCCTCTTGTACCTACCTCCCTATCAGCATTTAAACTAGCAGTAAATATTTAAGCCAACTATTGGGGATATAAAAAGGAAAGCTCTGAAATGTTCTTTTTTTAGTTGTCAAGAAAGAAAACATTCAAGCTCAGGCAAGTCAGCATTACTCAATTCAAAAGCTATTTGCAAAAAAAAAACTTAACTGTATCTTTAACACCTGATATATGCTTGTAGTGGAGTTGTTTTATGTTTTCCAAGACATTTAGCTATGTTTTTATGGGGTAAAGTTGTTGTATATTTTTATATCAGATGAGGAGGTAAGTAATTATTAAAAAGGACCAAATTTTTGTCACAAATGGCTTTATGACAGTATATTAGAAGTATGTAATTTAAAAATCATGCAGGATAGAGATTCCATTGCAGTTGAATGTTACCACACAAATTTTGGAAAGTGATGGGAATATGGCAATTTTTTATATCATTCATTCTTAATAAAATTTTAGGCAAAAAATTGATTTATACTTTTGGAACATACGAATTTAGAAATTACATGTATACTTTTTGCAGGTAAGTGTTTAATATAAAATATATAGAATCGGGTGATGTTAATGCTTGCTATCAATACAAGCAAAACTATATACTAAAGTAAGTAATATGTTTTTAACTTATGTGTAAATAATTTTTAATAATAAATTATTCATCATTTTGATAATATTTGTGCTGTTTGTTATACAGGAATAGACCTTGAAAATCTGCCTTGCCTATATAAAAACAGGTATTTCATCCATATGTTACATTTCATGGGTGATGAGGAAAGTGGTACTGAAAGTAATGATACAATGTGATTGTCTTTTTTATGGTATAGATGTACTAATAAGGATTTATTTATTTTTTTTGTCCAGTAATGGACCAGTTTTTGATATACTATTTGTTTTATAAATACTTTAAATAGTTTTAGTTTTTCAGGTTGCTTTATATGTGTTCTGTGTATCAACCAGATGAATGAAGTAAATATTCTTACATCTCTGAAAGTCTTGAATGATTTTATGATCTTAAAAAGTGCTAGATGGAATTTTCAGCTGTGGTGACATATACATTATAATTGCATCACAGTTGTGAAAGACTTTCTAAAGCATTAAAGATTGTGTAATGTAATTAATTATATATAGTAAGTAATATTTATATGATGGGAAATGCAATACAAGTTAATATTTTATTTAGTTTTAAAAGCAATCAATTGTCTACTTTTTTTAAGACTGTCAACCATATTAGTTACACAACACTTTTTAATACGGTAGGTATAATCCAAAACCATTTGAAAAATACAATGGTTTGTGCAGTAAAGTAGCTTAAAGAGTGGTGCATTCCTTCTTATGTCAAAGCGGTACAAGTAATAAATTTTTCTTAAATCGAAAAACCTTGTATAGTTGATTTTTCATAATTTTTACAAGTTCCATAAGTAAACAATCATTAGCTGCATAGTTATTTATATTAAAATTTTAACATTTACATGCAACATAAATACATTTAAGAAAACAAAAACGTTTAACAGTACATGTTTTGTAAAGAAAATTAGGAAACTGTATTTCTTTTTTTAAAAAAAAAAGGTATAAAGTATTCATTCAGTTTTGAAATCCTAGAAATATTATGTAAGTCAATTATTTCTTTGCTACTTTCCATAATAAATGATTCTGTTGTAGCTAAGTTCATCAAAATCGTTTTCTTCAACCAAATAAGTTATACTAGAATCTTAAGAGGGTTTTCAGATAAAAATATAACTTAGTTCTTCGTTTTGCTAGTTATTTTTATAATGCTTGATACTCAGCTTAACAAATATTAATTTTTTTAAAATACTATTAAAACTTCAATATTTTCGCGATTTATACTTTTGTATTACTATTTAAAAAAATTTCCAAATGTGCTAACTTTTGAAGACTTTCAGAAATATATAAAACTTTCAGCTAATTGATGAATTGAGCCTTCACATAACAAATAGCGATCTTACATCGATAGATTAAATCAGTTGCATTAAAATAGAAAGATAGCTTTTTATTGAACCTCGTAAAAAAGTTTGTTAATGTCTGTCTCAATTGCTACTATTACTTATTCAAAACTTGCATAAAGACTTCTATTTTTCTTTGGTGAACTTTTTGAGAATCACATCGTTCTGATTTTTAAAAAAATGTATTAAAATAATTTTATATTATTATACTAATATTTTATTTTAGTAAAATGGGGAAATTCCGTAGAACTATTAATCTTGGAAGGGTTTTATTTGAAATGTAAGAAGATATTGCTGCAAAATAAAAGATTCGCAATAATATACTTTAGTATTCTAATGATATATTTCAATTATTGTGAGATGAATGAAAGAAATGCATTTATTAATTTCAGTAATGAAACATGTAAAACGAAATACAAAACAGGGTCGGATGTGTGTAACAAGACAAAATTTGCTTGATAGTAAATTGAGAGAAACTCAGGAACGAT